>NC_069438.1:40775585-40863912 GCF_026875155.1 Cherax quadricarinatus | reverse complement strand
ACATTGTCTGTTGCGCGTAGCATTCGTCGTTTGCTGCTGAGTATCGTCTGCTGCTGCTGTAGCATCGTCTGCTGCTGCTGTAGCATCGTCTGCTGCTGCTGTAGCATCGTCTGCTGCTGCTGTAGCATCGTCTGCTGCTGCTGTAGCATCGTCTGCTGCTGCTGTAGCATCGTCTGCTGCTGCTGTAGCATCGTCTGCTGCTGCTGTAGCATCGTCTGCTGCTGCTGTAGCATCGTCTGCTGCTGCTGTAGCATCGTCTGTTGCTGCTGTACCACTGTCAGCTGCTGCTGTAGCATCGTCTGCTGCTGCTGTAGCATCGTCTGCTGCTGCTGTAGCATCGTCTGCTGCTGCTGTAGCATCGTCTGTTGCTGCTGTAGCATCGTCTGTTGCTGCTGTACCACCGTCAGCTGCTACTGCTGCTGTAGCACCGTTGTTGGTGTGGCTTATTGAGAATACCAAGAAACAATTAACCCCAGAGGATTTGCCACCCAGGATAACCCAAAAAAGTCAGTGTCATCGAAGACTGTCTAACTTATTTCCATTGGGGTCCTTAATCTTGTCTCCCAGGATGCAACCCACACCAGTCGACTAACACCCAGGTGAACAGGGAAAATGCCTGGAACTAGTGCTCATATTGGTGAATTTAGAGCCAGCAAAGGTTGGTTTGAGAGATTTAAGAATCGTAGTGGCATACATAGTGTGATAAGGCCTGTTCTGGAAGAAAATGCCAAACAGGACCTACAGTACTCAGGAGGAAAAGGCACTCCCAGGACACAGTGTCTCATCAGTCATTGCTGCATCTTCAATAAAGGTGTCATGCCCCTATGGTTAACCTTCCTTTAATATTACATTGCGGTTATTTCCTTTAATAGCTAAATTGGAAATGAACGTCCTTGTATTATTAAGACTAATTCTTATTAACAGTTATTATAATTTATGTAACATGGCCATGATAAGTTTAATTGGAGGTATAGTAACCTACCTGCCGCCCGGTGTGCCGGTGTATAGTTAGCCGTGATGTTTCGATGTTATACCCCCCCTCCCCCCCCCCTTTATGTTCAACTACTCTACTGAGTGTTGGCGAGTCACGTCACGTGACCCACTTGACTTGTATGCTCATGGTTGAGGGACGAGCAGTGAAGAAGTAGCAGCCAACGAGAACACTCCTGCTCATCTCTGGTAACTGGCCAAGGTTTATTAGCCGGCCTGGACATATTCTGTTTATATTCTGACTGCTTCCAATTGGGAAAACAGACTTTATACATTAAAGTAATCTCCATTTATATATATGTTATATCTAGGATCTCCTCTTAATTGTCTGTTACAAAAGCCTTATGTATATGTTGGATACTATAGAAGAAACATGTATTCTTAACTTATATACGATAATTCGTATATCATAACTGGCTTTTGTTATATTATGAATATACTTAATTAAAATTAGGCATTCCGGAGGATCATTATTATTACCCTAACCTCTCTGACCAAAATTGTTATGCTCTAAAAAGAAGGAAATAGTGGTTACAATACTTGGAGTGTAACAAGTGGGGGCCTGTGTCCGGGAGCATAACACTGAATTTCCTTTAAAATGAATGTAGAAATGGCAGAGAGGTTTGAAGATATAACAAAGGAGAAATTACAGAATTTGAAGCTTCAATCTTGTTGGCAATTAGCACGAAGCTTGGGCATAAAATACGACAGGCATTTCACTGCCCAGACAGTCAGATGTATGATACAGAATGTCCTTTTTCCAGATGAGCAGGATCCAGAGACTGAGAATGGAGAAGCAGATATTCCTTCCTTTTTGAATTCTTTTCTACAGACACCTGAGGCCGAAACTACGACGCTAACAACCCCTACTGGAGACGACGGACATGAACTTCCTGATACTCGGAAACGCTACGCTGCTACAACGACTCCAATTCCATCTCCAAGGACTATATGGGGAACAGAACTCCATCAGGCTAAAGAAACGGATCCAGGTAAACCATTTACAGATGTTTTTGAAACAGAACAAGAAGTCCTTTTGGATGATGAACACGTTCCACCTCAAATCTCTTTAGCCCTTTTGACTACTATTCAATCTAAGGAGAATTTTGAACGTCTAGAACGTATTTTATCGCTTCAAACCTCCTTTGTAGAAGCCCAGAGAAAGTTAAAAAGGAGAGATTTTGAACGTGAATCTTTGCTTTAATGAACGGGAAGTACTGAGGAAGAAAAGAGAATCTAGTAATATGTATACAATCCCTTCATTTGACCTTGGTAAAGCAGCCTCTTTGATGCCTAAATTTACGGAGGATAATTTAGATTCATTTTTTGAAGCATTCGAAAATCAGGCGAAGGTGATGCAATGGCCTCCTAAATATTGGGCTGCTTTAATACATTCATCTTTAATAGGAAAAGCCCAAACCATAACTGCAAACTTACCTTTCGAACAATATTCTGATTATACTCGGGTAAAAGATTGTCTTCTGAAAGCTTATGATTTATTACCTGTCAGTTATTTGAAAATGTTTAGAACTCTGAAGAAATATCCTCAGCAGTCTTGGGTGGAGTTTGCCAGGGAAAAGCTCTCTGCTTTCGAGCGTTGGCGTAGGGCCGCGGGAGCCGCCTCAGTCGAGTCACTTTCCCAGCTGATGTTGCATGAAGACCTTTTTAAATATTTTCCAGAGAGGGTTCATACTTATCTTTTGACATTTCCTACTACTAACTTGTTAGATACTGCTGCCCACGCAGATCACTTTGAAATTTCCCATGCTATAACCACAGAAATGTCTAAGGCCCCGGAAAAGAAATCTACCTCCCAAGGTTTTAGTTCAAGATTGACTGCTAGGAAAGCTCCAGCTGGCGAACCTTTGAAGGTGTATTCAGACAAAAAACAGGTGACAAACGGCTCTTTCTCCAGACAGTATCCTAAAGATCAATTACCACTGTGCCTTTTTTGTAAGAAGTTAGGTCATAGACAGTTCCAGTGTTGGCATAAACAGCGGGAAGATAAAACCCAACCAAGAGGGAGATATCCTACCCAGGTAATAAATTCCTCTCGGAAGTATGAAACTCTGGATGATGAATCTCTACCTTTTCAGGCCTCGTCTAGCAGACCGTCTAATAGATGACTTTACCACGACAGTGCTTCAGAAGAAAAGGTCCGAGTAGCTATGGAACCCTACTTTTCCCAGGGAAGTTCGGACTCTGTAAAGAGAGGTTAGTAAATATCACTACCTTTCGAGATACTGGCAGCTATCTCTCTTTATTAAGATCAAACCTGGTAAAGTTACCTACTAGTAGTGAACCCCGGCTAGACGTATTGTTAGAGGCTTACGGAGGCACAATAATAAAGGTCCCTATTATAAGGATTTATGTAGAACTGCCTGGATATGTAGGCTGGATCAATGTGGGACTTTCAGATAAACCTTTTCCCATTGCCGGCGTGGATCTATTAATCGGGAACGAAATTGATCAATTGGAGATACCCAGAGAGCCTCTGGTTTTAGATAATCCTTGTGATGTAAATTATGCCTTAGAAGCCTCTGAGGCAGGGCTAGATTTATTTCCCCTTAATGTGGTCACCAGAGCCATGGCTAAGAACTCTAACAATTTGGATATTCAACAGCCTTTAGAAATGTCCGATGAATTAGGTTTGAACTTCCTGTTCAGCGAAGCAATTCAGTCGAGACCCACAGGTGACAAAGTTTTACCAGTCCCTGCGGACCTAGCTAGAAAATGTAATAAAGAAGAATTTCTTATAGCTCTAAAGGACGATAAAAGTTTAACCAATAAGGATAAAGAGGAAGGTTACCTTTTAGATGAAGACGGTTTTCTTTGGAAGAGAAATAATGACTCGAGTTCAAAGGGAAACTTGTTAGTGGTGCCATCGTCCTTACGTAATATGGTATTTGAACTAGCACATGATAATCCACTGGGAGGTCATTTAGGATCTCGTAAGACAGAGAAAAAGATAAGGAAATATTTTTTTTTTTTTTTTTTTTTTTGGCCTCAGATGAGGACTTGTATTGCTGACAAACTACGGAAATGCCACGTTTGTCAAATAATAGGCAAAACGGCGCACAATCCCGCGTCTGCCCCTTTACTTCCAATAAAATGTCCTGAAGAACCTTTTGAAAGATTAGTTATTGATTGTGTAGGACCGTTGCCCCGCACAAAAAGGGGTAACCAGTATATCTTCACTATCATAGATATGGCAACTCGGTATCCTGATGCTATCCCAATGTCCAAAATTAATTCCAGAAATATAGTAAGAGCTTTAAATACGCTTCTTTGCTCAAGTAGGCATACCACGTGAAATTCAATCTGACCAAGGTTCTAATTTTACGTCTAAGGTTTTTAAAGAGGCTATGTCTCGATTAGATGTAAGACAGATCCTCTCTACAGCATATCATCCCCAGTCACAAGGAGTGCTAGAAAGATTCCACCAAACCCTTAAATCTACTTTACGTGCTTACTGTGAGCAATATTCTCATGAATGGGACGAAGGTTTACCCTTTCTTCTCTTCGCCCTCCGTGAAGCTGAACAAGAAAGTACTAAATACTCTCCATTGACTTGATTTTTGGACATCGAGTGCGAGGACCCCTAGCCAATTACGAGATTCTTGGATAGGGAAGAGAGGACCTCTTCATCCCAGTCCTCTACTTTGGAAAGAACCTCTCTCCAAATTAAAAAGCTTAGCTGCCGTGAATCTGTCAGAAGCTCAAGCCAAAATGAAGAAATCTTACGACCAAAAGGCTAAATCTCGTTCATTCTCTCCGAATGAATTAGTGTTAGTTAAAAACTTAATTCCAGGACATTCTTTAAAACCTAGATATTTGGGGCCATATGAAATAGTAGACAAAGAAAATGAGGTGAATTATCTGGTCCGTGAACCAGACGTTGTAAGAAAATTAAGAGGTATCACATAGATTAACTTAAAGAAGTACGAGTCTAGCCTTCTCCCTACTATTATTACCTCTATTCAACCTACTTCCACTGAAATAAGGAATGACACTGTAAGGGAAGTAAGAGAATTTAGACTACATAATTCTGAAGTTTTAAAAGAACTAGACCATTTCCTGGAAGTTCTTCCTACCTCCCAAAAATCTCAAATCAAAGAGTTAATCACTAAATATAACTCCATCTTCAAAGATATCCCTACTCCTTGTACATTGGGTTTCCACGATATTGAATTGTTAGAAGATAGTCCAATAAAGCAATCCCCTTACCGGGTCTCTCCTGCTAAGCAAGAATTAATTCAACAAGAAATAAATACATTACTGGAATATAATTTGATAGAACCCAGTTGGACACCTTGGGCCTCTCCCTGTTTATTGGTCCCAAAAACCCGATGGTACCGTACGCCTATGCACGGATTACCGTAAAGTAAATTCAGTCACCAAACCAGATGGGTTTCCATTACCATGGATTGATGATTTAATAGATGCTGTAGCCGGTGCCAACTTTGTGACCAGATTAGACTTCCTGAGAGGGTATTACCAGGTGCTGTTAACTCCTAGGGCCCAAGAGATTTCCGGGTTCGTAGTTAAGAACGGACTATTTACGTATAAGGTTATGCCTTTCGGCTTGTGTAACGCCGCCTCCTCTTTCCAGAGAATTATGAACATTTTAGTCCAACCCTTAGAAGGTGTAGAGGCATACTTAGACGACCTGGTGGTTTTTAGTGATGACTGGCAGTCTCATTTAGAAAGATTAGAGCAACTACTGAAAGCATTGCAGAAATACAATTTCACTGTGAATTTACAAAAATGTGACTTTGGTAAAGCCCAGATTAAATATCTCGGTTTTAAAATAGGGAAGGGACTAGTAGCCCCCGACCAATTAAAGGTCCAAGCTATTTTAAATTTCCCGACGCCTCAGGACAGGAAAGCCCTCCAACGATTTTTGGGAATGGCTACTTATTACAGGCGTTTTTGCCCAAACTTTGCTCAAGTTGCCTCCCCCCTGACTAGATTGACCAGTCCTAAATATAAATTTAATTGGGACGAGAATTGTGAACAAGCTTTTAAACGTTTAAAACGTTTCCTTTCCTCTGCCCCAGTATTGCGTGCACCCAATTTCCAAATTCCTTTCACCCTCCATGTTGATGCCAGTGATGCAGCAATAGGTGCTGTCTTATTGCAATCCTTCCAAAACGGTAATATTCTACATCCAATATGTTATTTTTCCTATAAATTGAAAGAATATCAAAGATCTTATTCAACCATAGAAAAAGAAGCCCTGGCTTTAGTGTTGTCCTTAGAACACTTTGACGTATACCTCGGTTATACTCCTTATGTGATAAATATTTACTCAGACCATAATCCTCTGACATTCATAAATTCTATGAAATCAAAAAATGTTAGAATATTACGCTGGGCTTTAAGGATCCAACCTTACCGGATCTCCATTTTTCACATAAAGGGTTCGAGCAACGTGTTAGCCGATGCTCTCTCTCGCTCCTAATATATGGCTTAACTACGGAAATTCTTTGCAGTCAAGCAGTTTCTGGACCAGTTCTAGCAAGTGGATGACTAACCTTGGAATGATGTACCTCCATCCCTATACCAGCTGGTTGGTTTCTTCTACACCATCAGCATCTTAAACGCCGAGATATTTGCTTGTGGGCCGGGGTGTCATGCCCCTATGGTTAACCTTCCTTTAATATTACATTGCGGTTATTTCCTTTAATAGCTAAATTGGAAATGAACGTCCTTGTATTATTAAGACTAATTCTTATTAACAGTTATTATAATTTATGTAACATGGCCATGATAAGTTTAATTGGAGGTATAGTAACCTACCTGCCGCCCGGTGTGCCGGTGTATAGTTAGCCGTGATGTTCGATGGTTATACCCCCCTCCCCCCCCCTTTATGTTCAACTACTCTACTGAGTGTTGGCGAGTCACGTCACGTGACCCACTTGACTTGTATGCTCATGGTTGAGGGACGAGCAGTGAAGTAGCAGCAGCCAACGAGAACACTCCTGCTCATCTCTGGTAACTGGCCAAGGTTTATTAGCCGGCCTGGACATATTCTGTTTTATTCTGACTGCTTCCAATTGGGAAACAAGACTTTATACATTAAAGTAATCTCCATTTATATATATGTTATATCTAGGATCTCCTCTTAATTGTCTGTTACAAAAGCCTTATGTATATGTTGGATACTATAGAAGAAACATGTATTCTTAACTTATATACGATAATTCGTATATCATAACTGGCTTTTGTTATATTATGAATATACTTAATTAAAATTAGGCATTCCGGAGGATCATTATTATTACCCTAACCTCTCTGACCAAAATTGTTATGCTCTAAAAAGAAGGAAATAGTGGTTACAATACTTGGAGTGTAACAAAAGGTAAGTGTCATTTATTCTTCATTTAGTAGAGTAGTACATGCACAATATATATTGTGCATGTACTACTCTACTATTGTGCATGTATCCTTCTCTTTGTGTGTAGGAAAATGTATATTTCATGTGGTAAAATTTTTTTTTTCGTACTTTTGGGTGTCTTGCACGGATTAATTTGATTTCCATTATTTCTTATGGGGAAAATTCATTCGCATACCGAACATTTCGCATAACAACCAGCCCACTTGCACGGATTAAGGTCGCTATGCGGGGGTCCACTGTATTAGCGGAACTCTGTAAGGCAAAACACCATAAAGCGGGGCCCCACTATATCATGTTTCTATGTTATTAATACTGTTTATGTCATATTAGATGAATTGTGATAGATAAATAAGCCGTAGAGATGATATTAGCATCATTTTATTATTATCATCACACTGGCCGATTCCCACCAAGGCAGGGTGACCCAAAAAAGAAAACGTTCACCATCCATTCACTCCATCACTCTCTTGCCAGAAAGGTGCTTTAACACTACAGTTTTTAAACTGCAACATTAACACGCCCTCCTTCAGAGTGCAGGCCACTGTACTTCCCATCTCCAGGACTCGAGTCCGGCCTGCCGGTTTCCCTGAACCCCTTCATAAATGTTACTTTGCTCACACTCCAACAGCACGTCAAGTATTAAAAAACCATTTGTCTCCAATCACTCCTATCAAACACGCTCACGCATGCCTGCTGGAAGTCCAAGCCCCTCGCACACAAAACCTCCTTTACCCACTCCCTCCAACCTTTCCTAGGCCGACCCCTACCCCGCCTTCCTTCCACTACAGACTGATACACTCTTGAAGTCACTGTGTCGCTACATTCTCTCTACATGTCCGAACCACCTCAACAACCCTTCCTCAGCCTCTGGACAACATTTTTGGTAATCCCGCACCTCCTCCTAACTTCCAAACTACGAATTCTATGCATTATATTCACACCACACATTGCCCCCCAGACATGACATCTCCACTGCCTCCAGCCTTCTCCTCGCTGCAACATTCATCACCCATGCTTCACACCCATATAAGAGCGTTGGTAAAACTATACTCTCATACATTCCCCTCTTTGCCTCCAAGGACAAAGTTCTTTGTCTCCACAGACTCCTAAGTGCACCACTCACCCTTTTCCCCTCATCAATTCTATGATTCACCTCATCTTTCAAAGACCCATCCGCTGACACGTCCACTCCCAAATCTCTGAATACATTCACCTCCTCCATACTCTCTCCCTCCAATCTGATATCCAATCTTTCATCACCTAATCTTTTTGTTATCCTCATTACCTTACTCTTCCCTGTATTCACTTTTAATTTTCTTCTTTTGCACACCCTACCAAATTCATCCACCAATCTCTGCAGCTTCTCTTCAGAATCTCCCAAGAGCACAGTGTCATCAGCAAAGAGCAACTGTGACAACTCCCACTTTATGTGTGATTCTTTATCTTTTAACTCCACGCCTCTTGCCAAGACCCTCGCATTTACTTCTCTTACAACCCCATCTATAAATATATTAAACAACCACGGTGACATCACACATCCTTGTCTAAGGCCTACTTTTACTGGGAATAATTTCCCTCTTTCCTACATACTCTAACTTGAGCCTCACTATCCTCGTAAAAACTCTTCACTGCTTTCAGTAACCTACCTCCTACACCATACACCTGCAACATCTGCCACATTGCCCCCGTATCCACCCTGTCATATGCCTTTTCCAAATCCATAAATGCCACAAAGACCTCTTTGGTCTTATCTAAATACTGTTCATTTATATGTTTCACTGTAAACACCTGGTCAACACATCCCCTACCTTTCCTAAAGCCTCCTTGTTTATCTGCTATCCTATTCTCCCTCTTACTCTTAATTCTTTCAATAATAACTCTACCATACACTTTACCAGGTATACTCAACAGACTTATCCCCCTATAATTTTAGCACTCTTTTGTCCCCTTTGCCTTTATACAAAGGAACTATGCATGCTCTCTGCCAATCCCTAGGTACCTTACCTTCTTCCATACATTTATTAAATAATTGCACCAACCACTCCAAAACTATATCCCCACCTGCTTTTAACATTTCTATCTTTATCCCATCAATCCCAGCTGCCTTACTCCCTTTCATTTTACCTACTGCCTCACGACTTCCCCAACACTCACAACTGGCTCTTCCTCACTCCTACAAGATGTTATTCCTCCTTGCCCTATACACGAAATCACAGCTTCCTGTCTTCATCAACATTTAACAATTCCTCAAAATATCCCTCCATCTTCCCAATCCCTCTAACTCTCCATTTAATAACTCTCCTCTCCTATTTTTAACTGGCAAATCCATTTGTTCTCTAGGCTTCCTTAACTTGTTAATCTCACCCCAAAAAACTTTTTCTTATTTTCAACAAAATTTTTTTGATAACATCTCACCCACTCTCTCATTTGCTCTCTTTTTACATTGCTTCACCACTCTCTTAACCTCTCTTTTTTCTCCATATATTCTTCCCCTTGCTCACTTCTACTTTGTAAAAACTTTCTTATTGAAGCATATTAAACTTACCTTCCTCCTGCCTCCTACGTCTCTACCATACACCAACAAGTCAAGTCAATAAAGGTAAGTGTGATGTTAAATGTTTATTTATCCATTTTATTAGTGCTTTATTTATTTTCATTGTTTTCTGTATGTATATTTATATTTAATCTTTAAAAAAAATATTTTTGTTAATACTTTTGGCTGTTTGAAATGCATTAATTGGATTTCCATTATTTCTTATGGGGAAAATTAATCTGGCTAAAGGCTAGCTCTCTGGAACAGATTAAAGGCGTTACCCAAGGGTCCACTGTACTTCTGGGCGCCTGGAACAGATTAATTGGATTTACTACTTTATTTTTTGTGGGGAAAAATGTTTTCAGTTTTTTGCCCATTTCAGTTTTCGCCAGTTACTCTGGAACGGATTAAATACGAAAACTGAGGGTCCGCTGTACAAGAAACTACCCAATACAGTGGACCCCCCCCCTAACGAACGCATCGCATAACGTTAATTCCGCCAAATGAAGCACTTGAATGCAAAAATTTGGGGCCCCGCCTCACGATAAAAAACTCGCCCCAAAGTGATTCTTCCCAAACCTGTCCGTCCCGCCTTAGCGCCTCAGCTGCCCTTCCGTCATTGTTTACAAGCCAGGGTATCCGGTTTTCATGCATACATTCGATACATTTTGTATTATTCCATTGTTTATAGTGCTTGTAATGCTTAAATAAACCACCATGGGCCAAAAGAATCTTCTAGTGCCAACCCTGTGGTAAAAAAGGGCGAGAAATACATACTATCATACCACGGTCAGCTGCTGCTGCACACCGTCAGCTGTTGCTGCACAACAGTCAGCTGTTGCTGCACCACCATCAGCTGTTGCTGCACCACCATCAGCTGTTGCTGCACCACCATCAGCTGTTGCTGCACCACTGTCAGCTGTTGCTGCACCACTGTCAGCTGTTGCTGCACCACTGTCAGCTGTTGCTGCACCACTGTCAGCTGTTGCTGCACCACTGTCAGCTGTTGCTGCACCACTGTCAGCTGTTGCTGCACCACTGTCAGCTGTTGCTGCGCCACCATCAGCTGTTGCTGCACCACAGTCAGCTGTTGCTCCACCACCATCAGCTGTTGCTCCACCATCAGCTGTACTACTCGAAGATGTGGAGTGTGTGTTGTTGTGTGGCTTAACGGGAAACAATTACCGAGAAACAATTAACCCCAGAGGGTTAGCCACCCAGGATAACCCAAGAAAGCCAGTGCATCATCGAGGACTATCTATCTTATTTCCAGTGGGGTCTTTAATCTCGTCCCCCAGGATGTGACCCACAACAGTCGACTAACACCCAGGTGAACAGAAAAAGTGCCTGGAACTAGTGTTCATATTGGTGAATTTAAGGCCAGCAAAGGTTGGTTTGAGAGATTTAAGAATTGTAGTGGCATACACAGCGCGATAAGGCATGGTGAAGCTGAAAAATTCCAACCCCAGCAAGTGTTCAATTGTGGCGAAACAGGCCTGTTCTGGACCTACATTACTCAGGAAGAAAGGGCACTCCCAGAACACAAGCCAGTGAAAGACAGGCTAACTCATATTTTGTTGTAATGCTAGTGGGGATTGCAAAGTGAAGCCTTTACTCATGTATACTTTTCAATAAAGGTAAGTGTCATTTTAACATTTATTTATGTAGTTATTGTGCATGTCTCATTGTTTTCTTTGTAGGGAAATGTATATTACATGAAAAAAAAAAAATTTAATACTTTGGCTGTCTGGAACGGATTAATTGGATTTCCATTATTTCTTATGGGCAAAATTAATTCGGGTAACGATAATTTCGGCTAATGATGAGCTCTCAGGAATGGATTAATATCGTTAGGCGAAGGTCCACTGTAAAGTGATCAGAAATTGGAAATTTGGCCAATTTCACACACAATTCAAGGAAGGCCAATTTCAAAATAGGGTTCAGAATTAATACTGCAAATATTCCTAGCACTAAAATAACATTCTTCTCTCTGTTCATTAGTCATGTCTCCAGGCCCCTCTTATATTACACTTGCTTTCCATTTTGAATTTTTATTCACATGAAAAATAAAAAATTTACAGTTATGCAGACTACTGCATGATTATAAAATTGGTATAAACAATATCAGACATGACATCTCCACTGTCTCCAGCCATCTCCTGGGGGCAGTGGAGATGTCATGTCTGAGGGCAATGTACGGTGTGAATTCGTAGTTTGGAAATTAGGAGGATGTGTGGGATTACCAAAACTATTATCAAGAGGGCTGAGAAGGAGCTGTTGAGGTGGTCCAGACATGTAGAAAGGATGGAACAAAATAGAATGACTTCAAGAGTGTATAAATCTGTAGTAGAGGGAAGGTGGGGTAGGGGTCAGCCTAGGAAAGGCTGGAGGGAGGGGGTAAAAGTGGTTTTGTGTGCGAGGGGCTTGGACTTCCAGCAAGCATGCATGAGCGTGTTAGATGGGAGCGAATGGAGACAAATGGTTTTTTAAGACTTGACTTGTTTTTGCAGCATGAGCAAGTAACTTTTTATAAGGGATTCAGGAAACCAGCAGGGGGGACTCGAGCCTGGGGAATAGGAAATACATGCCTGCACTCTGAAGGAAAGGGGTTAATGTTGTAGTTTTATCACTGTAGTGTAAGCACACCCCCTGGGAAGACAGTATGGAGTAATATGATGAAAGTTTTCTTTTGGGCACCCCTGCCCCCCCTTTGGGGGAAGCTGGCCAAGTGTTAAAAAAAAATATCAGTGCATTTTTGAAAGCTTATTTGACCACCAGTTGATTTTGTTTGGGGTGTATATTGATCTGTTTACTCTTTAACACAGTAAAAACGAACATTTCCCACTTTGAGTCAAAATTTTAAGATATTTTTTTTGCCCCAAAAAACCCCATTCAAATTCATCTCTATTTTTGTAAATATCTTCCATTTTTATTAAATAGGCCAAGAAAATGAGAATACAACCATAAATACCATACAAAAAAAACACCGCAAATACAGTAAAAGTCATTTGCATGGGGGGTTTTTTGGCCGATTTCAGTATTGCACATTGAAGAATGCTGCCCCAAATTTTTTGTAACACGTCGTATAATTAATTTAACATGGTTTAGTTTGTGGAAGAAAAAAAATTATCTTTTTTCTCAAATGGCGCCTTGTTGTGGAGCAGCCAGGGAGCCATCCCGCCATTCCCGCCATTTTCCGCACCCCCCCCATCCCAGCTTCGAAAATTTTACGTGTCCCGTCTTTCTCGCTACAAGGCAGCGGTTTGTGAATTTTGGTTTTTTTTTATTACTAATCTTGTATCTGCGAAGCAAAACCATGATACCCAGTAGCCATACCAGTGTTCTGAAAGTGGCACGAAAGGTATAAGCATTTAAGTCTTAGAATTAAAAAGAAAACAAAGATATTAGAAAAGAGAAAACCTGTAGCCAAAAGAAGTTACTTTGTACACAGAAAAAGAGGAAACATAAATTTGTTGACTGGCTGACTACTTGCTGAATGACTTACTGATGATTTACTGAATAAATGACTTACTAAATGACTTGACAGACTTACTAAAATGACTTACAGACTTACTGAAGACATGACGACTGACAAAGTTTACAATCGTATAACCTTTGACTTCAGTACCAGACCTCTACCTCCCCTCAGCCCAGTAGGGCAAAAAAATAACTCTCCACCTCTTCACAATCTCCACAAACCCAAACCCACAATTTAAGGTAAGAATTTTATTTCTGTTACTTGTAGTCTTTAAAAGGTAAAAAAAAACCTAATCATCACAATGAACTACAACAATATTCATTTTTTTTTTAAGATGTGGAGGTCTAAAAAAAAAAAGTTTGGCTTTTTGGGGGGCACCCATGAACATAACCCTATTTTTCCCATAAGTTTTTAAGTCATCTAACACAATTTTACCTAACAGCATTTTCAGGAACGTAACAACCGTGCAAAATGACGGTCTAATGAAGCTGTTTTAACCCCTTTTGACTGCGCAACCCCCAATCTTAAAGGTGTCTCCTGGTGTCGAAAAATTTTAAAAAAAAAAAAAAATTTATTTTTTCTTATGAAATGACAGAAAATCTTTTCCCGATTGTAATGACACCAAAAAACGAAATTTGATGGAAAACTGACGGAATTAGCTCTCGCAAAGTTAGCGACCTCGGCGCTGTTTACAGATCGGCGATTTCGCCCACTTTGAGCCCTATTTTCGGCAAATTCTTTGTTCCTGTCGCCCAAACTCATAGC
The DNA here is from genome assembly GCF_026875155.1 of Cherax quadricarinatus. Lineage (NCBI taxonomy): Eukaryota > Metazoa > Arthropoda > Malacostraca > Decapoda > Parastacidae > Cherax > Cherax quadricarinatus. The sequence goes on along the minus strand of NC_069438.1, from coordinate 40,849,746 downwards.
TATTTCTTTAGAACTCCATTTTTTCTATCGATTGAGTACAAGAAACTGCCCTTTTTACCGATTTCACTACCTAATAATGTGGTCAGAAATTTGCAATTTGGCCAATTTCACGAACTAAAAAATATGACAATTTCAAAATAAGGTCCAGAATGAACAATGCAGACATTCCTGGCTCTAAAATAACATTTTCTTTGCTCATCAGTCATGCTCCAGGCCCCTCTGATATTACTCTTGCTTTCTATTTTAAATTTTTTATTCAAACAAAAAATAGAAGACTTACTACCTATGCAGACTATGCAATACTGTAATAATTGTATAAATAACATCAACTCATTCATGACTGCATATTAGAATGGCTAGTTGGACATTTATTGGACAATGGCATCATTTTTTTTACTTTTAAACATTGGCAAAAATCAAACTTTTTCCCCTACTTTCAGTTCCATTCCAGATTCTTTTTATAGTAAAATCAATCAAAATCACCTCTATTTTTATAATATGTTTTCATTCTATCAAATAGACCAAGAAAACGAGAATACAACCATAAACACTATACGAAAATAACCACAAAAATTTTGGCATTTTAATTAAAAAAACGGGGATTTTTTTTTTCTCATCATGCAAATGCGTGCTCCAGGATTTTTTTTTATATGGTGCACACTGACCACCAGACACATTCCTCTCACATGTGGGCCTACCATCTTTCTCTGCTTGATTTGAAGCCGCTAGAATTTATGAGTGTATATACGTCAAACACGGTACCTCGTAAGACGTATATATACAGCCGCGACAGTCAAAGGGTTAAACCAAAAATACCGAGTTTTTTTTCCCCATTATGCACTGCATGCTGCACGATTTTTTTATACTGCGCACACTGACCAGTCAGACCCATTCTCTCAGTGGTGACGTGTACTTAGCTCAGTGGTGACGTGTACTTAGCTCAGTGGTGACGTGTACTTAGCTCAGTGGTGACGTGTACTTAGCTCAGTGGTGACGTGTACTTAGCTCAGTGGTGACGTGTACTTGGAGTGGTGACGTGTACTTAGCTCAGTGGTGACGTGTACTTAGCTCAGTGGTGACGTGTACTTAGCTCTGTGAAGACCTGTTTGTGTGCTCTTGAGTGGTGACCTGTACTTTGAGTGCTGACCTATACTTAACTCTGTGAAGAAGTGTCTTGTTTGCTCCCCTGGACTGAACCAAGATGCCCTCCATCGAGCAACTTTACCAGCAACTTAAGGAAGAATTGAGGGCAGCGAAGATGGAGATACGGCGATTGACCGAGGAAAACAAGAGGATTCATAGTAATCCTCCTGTTTCGAGTCCTCAGGTCAAGAAGGGATCGTGGTCAGTGGCTGGACAGCAGGGGACGACGAAGTTGACGATCAAGAAGACGAATGGAAAGCCAGAAACGACGAAGAAGAAAGAGACTGCTGTGGAAACTCCCGTGGAAAACCTCCAACGCATTCTCGGTGCTACCCGACGAATGTGAGTCTACTACTGGGATCGTCACGACGAACGACAACAAGGAAGGTAAGAATATTGTTGTTGTTGGGGATAGCCAGGTTAGATACATGGATAGGGCATTCTGCTTGAAGGACAGGAGTAGGAGACAAAGGGTATGCTTTCCTGGGGCTGGGATGGAGGACATTGTTAGCCGGCTTAAACAACATCATGAACGGTAATGGGATCAATCCTATTATTTGCCTCAGTGCTGGAGGTAATGATGTAGGCAGCGTAGAAGTGAGGATTTAGTTAGAAAGTTCAGGACAGCTATAGACATGATTAGGAAGAAGGGGGGGCCCCCTGTTTATATGTGGCATTTGCCGAGAAGAGGGGTTGGTAATGAATGGTTGTCCAGAGCAATTGGTATTAATTGTTGGCTGAAAAAATTACTTTTAAGGAAATAATGCAGTACCATTCATTGACAACTGGAACAACTTCTATGGCCGAAATGACATGTATGCCGGGGATGGGGTTCACTTATCCAGGGCAGGTGGGGGTTTTCTTGCTAACTCATTTTGAGGGGGTTGTTAGGACTTTAAACTAGGTTTTAGTTAGAGGAAATGGGTTAGAAATGTTAATAATGAGTATGGATATATTGACTTATGCTCTGATTTTTAAGAATCTTAATAGTAACTGTATGGAGTAACTCTGGGTAATGATAATTTCAGAAATTGTGTAAAAACAAAGATGAATAGGAAAAATGTGCAGAAGAAAAAACATATGATGGTATTTTATGCTAACAGTCGAAGTGCAAGAAATAAAATTAATGAACTACGTTGGTAGCATGTGCTGGGAACTTTTGATATCATTGCATTAACTGAAACGTGGTATGATTTAAAGAGTCGGGATATGACTGCTGAGTGTAATATTCAGGGATTTAAGTTTTTTCAATGTGGATAGATGTAATGGGAAAAGGGGGGAGGAGTTGCATTGTATGTTCGAGAAAATATTAATTGTTGCATAAAAACAGGTATAAAAATAGATGGAGCAGTAACAGAGTCTGTTTGGGTAAGTTCGTGGAGGGTCAAGAAAAACTAATTCTAGGTGTAATATACCGACCCAGGCTTGGATCACGACAGAGGGAGACTTCTTTGGGACGAAAATTTTTAGGGCTTCTGGACACAGTAACGTAGTCATAGTAGGGGACTTTAACTTTAGCCCAAATTGGGCTGGGAAATTTTTTGACAGGTAAATCTAGAGTCCAGTGACTTCATGGAAACAGTTCAGGACTGTTTTCTGAAACAGAGTTAATGAACCTACCAGGGGTAACAATTGCAGACCTAGTCTTGTCAAATAAGGAAACCTCGTGAATAATCTGGAGATCAAATGAAGAGCTTTGGGGCAAGGATCACAAATCCATCACCTTTAGCATTAATTGGGAATACAAGAATAATTTATAATACAGTTTAAAAAACCCCGGGTTTTCGTTCTGCCGATTATAATGGACTTAGGGAACATCTGTCTAATTTGATTGGGGTTATCTAGCTAATGATTTTATTGACGATAATCTACTTATGAATATTTAAAAGGGGTCTGCTTTTATGATTGTTTTCTTAATAATGTACACAGTGCCCAGAGTATATACTTCCCCAGAGAGAAATTAGGGCTAATAATAAACGATCCCAAAAGGGTTAACAGGAGGCTAAAGCATCTATTAGGGGAGGGAAAAAGGGGGAAATTTATAGGTGCATCAGAAGAGGAGAGGTTAACCTTACTGAACCCTATGTTCAGCATAAAAGAGAAGTAAAAAAGGCGATTAGAAAGGCTAAACGTGACATGAAATTAGAGTTGCTAATGAATCAAAGACTAATTTCCCAAAAGGGGGGCTTTCAAATGTTTTAGGGCGAAGGTTTAAGGAAAAAGTAGGACCTCTGAAATCTGGGAATGGACAGCTGACGGATAAAGAACTGGAAATGTGTTCCTTATTTAATGACTATTTTTTGTCAGTTTTTACACAGGAAGATGTAAATGAGATTCCAGTAATTAAAATTATTTAGTTCCGGGATGAATTTAAGTTAACTAATATTACTGTCACGAGGGACATGGTTATTAAACAGATAGACAAACTGAAACAAAATAAGTCCCCGGGACCCGATAGTTGTTTTCAAGGGTACTTAAGGAATGCAAGATGGAGCTTAGTCAGCCATTAACGAGTGTATTCAATGCGTCCATCCTTACCAGTGTTGTGCCAGAGATGTGGAAGATGGCTAATGTGGGTTCCTATATTCAAATCAGGGGATAAGTCCACTCCTTCAAATTACCGCCAATAAGCCTGACATCTATAGTGGGCAAGTTATTAGAATCAATTATAGCTGACATTATCAGAAGTCACCTTAAAGAGCATAACTTGATAAATGAATCTCAGCATGGATTCACGAGAGGTCGTTCCTGCCTGACAAACTTACTGACGTTCTTCAAAAAACATTTGAGGCAGTTGACAGTGATAAGGAATATGATATTGTTTATTTGGTTTTTAGTAAACCCTTCGACAAAGTCCCTCACAAGAGACTCTTAAGAAAAGTGGCAGCTCAGGGTATAGGAGGTAAAGTTCTAGCATGGATTGAGGCCATGGCTTACCAATAGAAAGAAAGAGAGTTACCATTAATGGAGGAAATCTGAATGGGGATTAGTCACTAGTGGCGTTCCACAAGGATCAGTTTTGGGCCCTCTCTTTTTTATAATTTACATTAATGACCTTGATGAAGGGATTACTAGTGCCCATGAGTAAGTTTGCTGATGATACAAAGATTGGCCGTATAATTCACTCTGAGGAGGATATCAATGAACTCCAGGACGATTTGAACAAATTAATATCTTGGTCTGAGAAATGGCAGATGAAGTTTAATGGGGATAAGTGTAAGGTACTTGCCCTTAGTAATGAAAATACCCTCGAAACTATAATCTAGGTGAAGTAGAGCTTGGTCATACAGAATGTAAAAAAGACTTGGGAGTCATGGTAAGCAGAAATCTAAAGCCAAGACAGCAGTCCCTCAGTGTGCGCAACAAGGCCAACAGATTACTTGGATTTATCTCAAGAAGTATAAGTAACAGAAGTCCAAATTATTTTACAGCTCTATACATCACTAGTGAGGCCTCATTTAGATTATGCTGCCAGTTTTGGTCCCCTTACTACAGGATGGACATAGACTCATTAGAGAACATACAGAGAAGAATGACTAAAATGATTTACTGTGTAAGGAACCTCCCCTATGAAGAAAAGACTTAAAGCCTTAAATCTCCACTCTCTGGAGAGGCGTTTGAAAATGAGGTTGAATATCATTTAAGTGTTTAAGTGGATGACGGGCATAAACAAGGGAGACATTAATAAAGTACTGAGGGTGTCGAAACCAGGTAAGAACCAGGAATAATGGATTTAAGTTGGATAAATTTAAGATTTAGAAAGGACATAGGTAAGTACTGGTTTTCTAACAGAGTTGTAGAGCGTGGAACAGTCTTCCCAGTGGGGTGATAGAGGTTAGGACCTTGGGTAACTTTAAGAAGAGACTGGACAAATATATGAGTGGGAGGGGCTGGGTTTGATTGGTGTAAAGGGGGTACGGGAGTTTATTTCTTGAGTAGCTTTAGGTAGATGTCGTTTTGATAAGGACCTGCCTCGTATGGGCCAGTAGGCCTTCTGCAGGGGTTCCTACATTCTTATGTTCTTATTTTTCTTATATGTAGGCCTACCAGTTTTCTCCAGTAAGACTGGAAAAGCTGCTAGTACAGTGGACCCCCACCTTATGTTTATTAATCCGTTCCTGAGAGCTCATTGCATGCTGAAATTATCGTAAGGTGAATTAATTTTCCCCATAAGAAATAATGGAATCAAATTAAATTTCCCGGCAAGACACCACAAAGAAATGACAAAAAAAAAATTTTTACCACATGAAATATTAATTTTAATACACACAAACGACACTACCTTTATTTGAAGATCTCGTGATGATTGATGAGATGGGAGGAGAGGATGTGTGGAAGTTGTTAATGTTTAAAAGGGAAATCCCCTTCCATTAGGACTTCAGGTAGCACGTCCTTTTCCGGGTTACTTCCCTTCTTTAAATGACACTAGGACCAGCTGACTGTGGTGCAGCAACAGAGACGGTGGTGAAGCAGCAGCTTTCTGTGATGCAGCAGCAGCTGACCGTTGGGGCAACTGCAGCTGACTGTGGTGCAACTGCAGCTCACCGTGTTCAGCAACAGCTGACTGGGGCAGCAACACTGACCGTGGTGCAGTAACAGCTGATGGGGGTTTTAGCAAGCAGCTGACTGTGGTTTCAGCAGCAGCTGACCGTGGTGCAGCAGCAGCTGACTGGTGCAGCAACAGCTGACCGTGGTGCAGCAACAACTGATTTGGTGCAGCAGCAGATGACCGTGGTGCAGCAACAGATGAAGGTGGTGTAGGGAGCAGCTGACTGTGGTGCAGCAGCAAACTGACCATGGGGCCAACAGCAGCTCACTGTGGTTCAGCAACAGCTGAGTGGTGCAGCAACAGCTGATGGTGGTGTAAGCACAGCTGACTGTGGTGCAGCAGCAGCTGACCGTAGTGCAGCAACAGCTGACCATGGTGCAGCAACAGCTGACCATGGTGCAGCAACAGCTGACCATGGTGCAGCAACAGCTGACCATGGTGCAGCAACAGCTGACCATGGTGCAGCAACAGCCAATGGTGGTGCAGCAGCAGCTGACCGTGGTAACATAGTACATATTTCTCATCCTTTTTACCACAGGGTTGGCACTAGAAGCTTTCTTTGGGCCCATGGTGGCTTATTTAGCAGTTACAAGCACTATTAACAATGGAATAATACAAAATGTATCGAATGTATGCATGCAACTGGCCACCCTGGCTTGGAAACAATGACGGCAGGGCAGCTGAGACACTCAGGCTGGACGGACAGGTTCGGGATGAGTCATGTTGGTCAGAAGCAGCTGATGGTGGTGCAGCAGCAGCTGACTGTGGTGCAGCAGCAGCTGACTGTGGTGCAGCAGCAGCTGACCGTGGTGCAGCAGCAGCTGACCGTAGTGCAACAGCAGCTGACCGTAGTGCAACAGCAGCTGACCGTGGTGCAGCAACAGCTGACCATGGTGCAGCAATAGCTGACCGTGGAACGACAGTACATATTTCTCACCCTTTTTGCCACAGGGTTGGCACTAGAAGCTTTCTTTGGGCCCATGGTGGCTTATTTAGCAGTTACAAGCACTATAAACAATGGAATAATACAAAATGTGTTGAATGTGTGCATGCAACCTGCCACCCTGGCTTGTAAAGAATGACGGCAGGGCGGCTGAGACACTCAGGCTTGACGGACAGGTTCGGGACAAGTCACGTTGGTCAGAAGCAGCTAATGGTGGTGCAGCAGCAGCTGACTGTGGTGCAGCAGCAGCTGACCATGGTGCAACAGCAGCTGACCATTGTTCAGCAACAGCTGACCGTGGTGCAGCAGCAGCTGACCATGGTGCAGCAACAGCTGACGGTGGTGCAGCAGCAGACGGTGGTGCAGCAGCAGCTGACTGTGATACGATAGTACACATTTCTCACCCTTTGTACCAGAGGATTGGCACTAGAAGCTTTCTTTGGGCCCATGGAGGCTTATTTAGCAGTTACAAGCACTATAAACAATGGAATACAAAATGTATCGAATGCATGCAGCACCCGGCCACCCTGGCTTGTAAACAATGATGGCAGGGCAGTTGAAACACTCAGGCTGGACGGACAGATTCGGGATGAGTCATGTTGGTCAGAAGCAGCTGATGGTGTTGCAGCAGCAGCTGACTGTGGTGCAGCAGCAGCTGACCGTGGTGCAGCAGCAGATGACCGTGGTTCAGCAACAGATGATGGTGGTGCAGCAGCAGCTGACCGTGGTGCAGCAGCAGCTGACCGTGGTACAGCAGCAGCTGACCGTGGTGCAGCAGCAGCTGACCGTGGTGCAGCAGCAGCTGACGGTGGTGCAGCAGCAGTTAACCATGGTGCAGCAGCAGCTGACCATGGTGCAGCAGCAGCTCACCGTGGTGCAGCAGCAGCTGACCATGGTGCAGCAACAGCTCACTGTGGTGCAGCAACAGCTGATGGTGGTGCAGCAGCAGCTGACAGTGGTGCAGCAGCAGCTGATGGTGGGCAGCAACAGCTGACTGTGGTGCAGCAGCAGCTGACGGTGGGCAGCAACAGCTGACTGTGGTGCAGCAGCAGCTGACCGTGGTACGATAGTACGTATTTCCCACCCTTTTTACATATGATCGCTTGAGAGATGGTATCTCCTGCTATCTGTTTTTTGTTTATCCACACCAATAACAGTCTCAACATCTTCGAGTACTTGCAATCTCTGTTTTGGAAACAAACTTGCACCTTTTGCAAGAACAACTTCCTTGATTGCTGTTTTGTTGGCCACAATAGTAGCGATGGTTGAATGGGGTTTGGTATACAACCTGGCCAGCTCCGCGACACGCACCCCACTTTTGTACTTAGCAATTATCTCTTTCATTTCCATAGTAATTTTCACCTTTTTTACCGCACGGTTGGCACTAGAAGCTTTCTTGGGGCCCATGGTGATTTATTTTGCAGGTACAATCACTAAAAATGCTGTGTTAATATGAAATGTACCGATTGTAAGAGTGGATGCGACCGCACTGGCTGGCTTGTAAACACTGGCATCCATGGGGCAGCTGAGGCGTGCTCAGGGCATACTTGGGACGCCCGGGACAAATCGCGTGAGGCGAGGCAAATTTGTGTTAAAATGTATCATATGGTGGATTTAACGTAACGTGATGCCATTGTAAGGTGGGGTTCCACTGTATTTTGGCATAATATTACGGGACTAACACTGGCTTACAAGCAGTAATATTATAGGGCCAACAGTGAAAGGGTTAAAGCACCCCAAAGTGATTATTATTATTATGCTTATTGTCATGAACATACCCTGCTCACTGAGCTTAACCCTTTGAGGGTCCTGACCCCCAATCTGAAGATTCCCCAAAGGGTCCAAGAAGTTTAAAAAAAAAAAATTATTTTTCTTATGAATGGCAGAGAATCTTTTTCTGGAGATAATAAAACAAAAAGTACAAAATTTGATCAAGAGCTGAAGAAATTACACTATTGCAAATTTTGCTGTGTCAACATTATTTAAGCACTGGCAATATTGCCCACTTTGAGTCCTATTTTTGGCTAATTACATTGTTCTGTTAGACCAAATTCTTAGTTATTTTGCTGGTATGTGTTCTATTTCATCTACTGAGCACAAGAAATCACCAATCAACTATTTCAACTACCCAATAAAGTGATCAGAAATTGGTAATATGGCCAATTTCACACAAAGCTCAAAATACAGCCTCTCCTCACTTAATGACGCAGTTCCATTCCTAAAACCACATTGGTAAATGAATCTGTCGCTAAGTGAGGAACATACTATAATGGTACTGGGTTTGTGTCAACCATCTTTGATATTGTTTTAAATGTCACCTTTGCACCATTTATAACATTTCTGGCATATTTTTAAATGTTTATACAGCAGTGTACTGTATACTGTAATAAACAGAATAGAGGAAATGAGCTCTAATATACATTATTGAGGTATGCATACTGATCAGAGACCCCGTCGTAAGTCCAAGATGTCAGTACACAAGAACGTCACTAAGCAAGGAGAGGCTGTATTTCAATTTCAAAACAGGATCCAGAATAAACAATGCAGGCATCCCCAGCACTAAAATAACATTTCCTCTGTTTATTACTTATGTTTCCAGGCTTTACAGATGACTTCCATTGTTACGGCCCCCTGCCAAACTAGCGGTTAAATAGTTTACCTGCCGGCCGGCAGTACCACTGGGTACGTCATCAAACCCATTGTGGGGACTGCTGAGTCGGCCTTAGAGCATTATGTACCTGAACACCTCACGGTACGCATCTAAGCAGTAGGTACCTGAACACCTAATGGTACACATCTACTGGCTTTAGAAGCATTAAGTACCTGAGCACCTCATGGTACGCATCTAAGCAGTAGGTACCTGAACACCTAATCGTACACATCTACTGGCTTTAGAAGCATTAAGTACCTGAGCACCTCACGGTATGCATCTAAGCAGTAGGTACCTGAACACCTAATGGTACACATCTACTGGCTTTAGAAGCAGTAGGCACCTGAATACCTAATCGTACACATCTACTGGCTTTAGAAGCATTATGTACCTGAACACCTCACGGTACGCAGCTAAGCAGTAGGTACCTGAACACCTAATGGTACACCTCTACTGGCCTTAGAAGCAGTAGGTACCTGAACACCTAATGGTACACATCTACTGGCAGTAGAGTATTCTGCTGGCTTCTACTGATTTTAGAAGAAGCGCTCACCGCAGCTCACTGAGTCCGTTGGCGTCGGTTATCTGACGGCCGCATTCAGTGAGCTTGCAACATAGTGTGTGCTGCACCGGACCACCTTGCGGTGTGTCAACCGGCTTTGGAGAGTATTTACAGGACTGCCGGTGATGTCTGCGGACTCACCGCCCACGCTGTCAAACTGTGGGCCGGAGTCATCTGATGCTGTTTAGTGGGACATTACATGAAGAAAGGTTGGAGTGTTTACACTGAAATGGCAGGACCGTAGTGTGACACTTAGGAAGTATGATGGAGTGGAACACTGAGATATGCTACAGGACCGTAGTGGAACACTGAGAAGAAAAGGGTGTCGTGTGACACTGAAGATGGCCTGGTTGTAGTGTACATTGAATAGTGTCATGTGACTGGCCTCGACAAGACGCTATGCGGGTGTGTGACGCAGAGACAAGGGTGTCAAGTGTGACACGGTTGCAAAAGTGTGTGTATTACACGAGAAAGGGTGTCAGTGACACAGGAGAAAGAGCGTCACAACTCGGAAAGTGTCGTGAAACGCATTTTGTAATTATTATTTTAAATGTTACTTTAAATTTTTATTTTAGCATAGATAATATTTTTAATTTAATTAAAATTTTTAATCGAAATATCATGATTTCAGATTTTTTCTCTCATTAACTAGCGTCTGCAGATGTTTTTAAGTGTTGCACACATACCTAAAAAACCATAGATGTAGTCCTGTCCTATCTAAGGCCCAAATGTACCACTCACAGTTTATCAAGTGAGCTGAGCTCATGACGTAGATCTACGGTTGGACCCTGAACTAAAGCACGTAGATCTACGAAACGGACCCTCAAAGGGTTAATGCCACCTCAGAGGGATTATTATTATGTTTATTTCATTATCAATATCGCATTTCAAGACCAATAAACACTCTCTAGTGATTTTTAATGTGTATCTGCACACTAGCACAAGTGCAAGATGTGGACTTTAAAGCATTACGTTCCATATTATTCTTCTCTAGAGTGTACTTCAGGTTTTTATGTTATTTTTTTATATTGTATATTATGTTAGATGAATTGTGATAGATAAATAAGCCATAGAGGGCTGATATTAACATCATAATGAAGATGTGACAACACTCTGCTTCGAGTGTAATACCTGTTGGTTCATGAGCAGCACTCAACGCTGAGAGACCCAATGAGACGAAAGACAGACACACAGGTAGACAGAAAGACACACACACACACACAGAAAGACAAAGAAAGATAAGCAGAACAGATCTACCCACAGAGACAGCTATACAGGCATACAGATACCACAGTTTATGTGCAACAGTGAAAACAAAGATTGAGAGCCTTTTCCCCATTTGCTAAACTCCTCCAGTGCAAATTCGACTTCCTATTAGGGACAAGGGGAAATTTTAACTGTCCATTTAGTCCAGTTTAATACAGTATGATGCTGCTGATAGGGCAGGGTAACAAACTGATGCTGCCTGCATGGTGCACTGCCGCAGCGAGTAATAGTCAAATATTTACATCAGTATGCATCACCACCCAACCCGCGGCAAGATGCACAGTCTTAAAGTATGAGGGACGTACATACGAGCAGGTCATAAGTTCCAGATGGTAGTGTAATTACCAGGGCTACAAGTCTATCTAGGAAGGAATAATGCTGCACACTAACAGCAACTTTCTAGCAGGTGACATTGCTCTGACCTAGAAAATGGTGCAGAGATCCTCACCCTTCCACGCGCGCATAACGGAAGTTTGTAACACCTCAATTACTGGGAGCGCTTGAGGTTCCTGAACCTGTATTCCTGGAACGTAGGCAGAGAGATACATGATTATAAACACTTGGAAAATCCTAGAGGACTATAGTAACCGAAACAGTGCACACGAAAATCAACACACTCCTACAAAGGAAAAGACTTTGGCAGACGATGCAACATACAGTCCCGCACAATGAAAAGCAAGGGAAGTCCACTACACGTTAAGAGACATACAATAAGTGTCAGGGGCCCGAGAACTGTTCAACTGCCTCCCAGGCAAACATAAGGGGTATTACCCCCAGACCCCATGGACAGTCTTCAAGCAGGCACTGGACAAGAAGCACCTAAAGTTCGGTTCCTGATCAGCCGGCTGTGGCTCGTACGTGGTTTGCATGCAGCCAGCAGTAACACCTGTTGATCAGGCTCTGATCACCCAGGAGGCCCTGTCACAGACCGGCCGCAGGCGTTGACCCCCAAACACCTCTCCAGGTAAACTCCAGGTAATGTTTTAAAATGTCTCAAACAATTTTTTTAACATTGAATTTCAAATCTGAACTTAGCATTGCTCTACACATAAAAAGAACCCAAAGTTGAGCTACTTCACAAAGACATAACTATCATGGGAAACAAAATGTCACAGAAACCGGACAATCATTCATCTTTTAGGAAGTGAAAAAGAGCAGAATGTAAGTGGGGGACGTACGAGGCATTACGTAAAATAAAGGGGTAAAGCAGCTGGAACTATGGGATCCTGACAAAATGTTAATAGCGGGGGGGATATAGTGTTGGAGTGTTGGTACTTTTGTTAATAAATAATGAAAGAGGGTAAGAGTACCTAGATTGCAGAGAGCAGTATAGTCCCCTTAATAAAGGCAAGGGGACCAAAGAGACCTGTAAAAATTATAGAGGAATAAGCTTACTGAGATATACCATTAAAGTGTACTTAGTGTTATAATTGAAAGAAGAGAGGTAAACAGAAGTAGAATTGCGATGAGCAAGGAGGTTTTAGATGGGTTAAAAGGGGGGGAAAAAAAAAAAAAAAAAAAAAAATTTTTTTGAAGATCATTTTACATTGAAGCCAATATGTGAACCGTAATTAGATAAGAAGGGACTGTTTATTGCATTTATGATTTAAAAAGCATATGATAGAGAGGGATAGAGAGCAATGTGCAGATGTTGCAAGTATATGGAATAGGTGGTAAGTTATTAAATGCTGGAAAGAGTTTTTAGAGAAGTGAGCTCATTAGGTGTGTAGACGATCTGAACTAACTTCCCGGTAAAAAGTAGGTCTTATACCGATGTGCTATTCACCATGGTTTTTAATATATTATTAGATGGGATGTAAAGGAAGTAAATACTAGGGGTTTTTGGTAGAGGGGTGGGAATAAATTATGTAATCACATTCCAAATGGAATTGACAAAAACAGTTACGTTTTCCTGATATACTTCTATAATTCTAAAGAAACATTGCAAAGGTTAGTGATGAGTTTGGAATGTGGTGTAAAGTAAGAAAGTTGAAAGTGAACATAAACTAGTAAGGTGATAGTGTCAAATGAATTTAGATCAAAGAAAAAATGGATACAAATTGGGATAGAGGAGTATGGAAGAAGTGAAAGTTTGCAGATACTTGGGAGTTACAGTTCGCGAGGATTTATTAGGATAGTTACATAGAATTGATGAGGGAAAAAAGTGATTGGTAGCGTTTGATGTAATGTGGAGTCAAAAACGTTATCTATGGGAGCAAAGAAGGGATGTGAAAGTATATAGTCCCAATACTCATATATGGTGTGAGCTTGGGTGGTAAATGCAGCGCGAGGAGACGGTGGAGGGCCCGGAGATTTCCTTTTTAAGGGCAATGTGTGGTGTACATATTATGCAGAAAATACGGAGTTTGGAAATTGGAGAAGGTGTGGATTTTAATAAAAGTATTAACAGCGGAGAGAGAGGGTTTGTTGAGTGTTGGTCATTCGAGAGAAAGGATCACAGCTAGAATACATGGACAGCATATTAAAACTATAGGGAAGAAGCGGGTAGGGGTCGACCTCAAATTTGAGAGAGGGGGTAAAGGCGGTTTGTGGTTAAGGGTTGGCATCCAGCAACGGCTGAGCGTGTTAGATAGAGTTATGGAGACGAATGGGTACTTGGGTACCTGAAGACGATCTTTTTAGTTGAACAGTAATATTGAGTGAAGGGATTCAGGGAAACCGGTTATTTTCATATATCGACTAGATCCTGGAAATGGTAAGGTAACATTCCTGCACTTTAAAGGAGGGGTTTGGGATATTGGCAGTTTTGGAGGAAGTGTTTGGATCTTTATATGTTTACATCTAGCTGTTGTATTCTGAGCACCTCTCAAAAACATGATAATGTGCGAGTGTGTGCAAGTGTTTGAATGATGATTAAAATATTTCTTTTTGGGATTTTCTTTCTTTTTTTGGGTCACCCTGCCTCGTGGGAACGTCCGACTTTTGAAAAAAAAAAAAAAAAAAAAAAATTTTATGTATCCCGAATTCTCCTTTATTACAAAAGGGTAAAAACTTACCAATATTAAAAATACTTTTTTGTAATATCCCTTTTGAAAGTTATTCACATAAAGAATTTTTATTTACATCAAAAAGTAGAAGGATTTATGTTAGGCAAAACTGTATAATTATAAGCTCTAATATTACTACCATGTAATATTGAATCCTAAAGTTGATTCATAAAAATTTATAACTTAATCGAAATTATTTCTTTTTTATATTTTTTTAACAATATACATGCTTTAAATTTTGTTCAACAACCACATTACTATCAGCCTTTTTACTTTTGTACATTGACCACTAATTATCTCTTTTTCTTTCTATTTATTTTTTAATTACCATTACATCACCATCACTAATCCAGAAATCAGTTATCTGTTCCATCATAGACCGGTACTAATTTCAATTTCATCATTATACAGACTCGAAATTATGTAAGATGGTTGTAAAATTCCACAGCAGAAACCAGTGGAGGAGAACGCAGTGATGTAAAATGAAAAGAATGAAGCAGAAAAAGTCTCTACTGATAGTTAAATATTAATTATATTTCTAACCTACCGCCACTCTACTCCACATACTCACAAATCCGCACAACTAAAGGTACCAATGATGACAGATTAAGTGATGTCTGACTGTACTTGGTACAGGTCATAACCAGTGCAATATTGTCAAACTTGTGCCATAATAAGAATTATAAAATCCCTGTAGTTTACGCAGACCAAGCAAAAACCATACTCAGAGCCATCAGTAACACAACGATCTTTAATTACAATGTCAGATCTTTGAGCAAACATACTATACCTCACAGCATTACTCAATGCCATTCATACCAGAAAGTCAATCATCACACTCACAAAACCTGGCTAAAGCCTGGTACTACAGATGTTTATGCCCATTCCTGTTACACACTATCACAACTATAGGACAAACAAGAAAAAAAGGAACATTGGCGGAACAGCTATATACGACTCGATTCAACTGATGTATCAATAATTCTTGCCAAGGATGAATTGGAGATATGTTATGGCTAACTTTAAATCAAAGACCTCAAAAACCCTCACAATGATAACCTTCTACAGATTAAAACAGCTCAAACCAATCATTTTAGTGACAAATTTGGAAACATTATACTGATGCACATAAAAACAAAAAACCATTTTCTGCTCACAGAAGAATTTCACAACAAATCTACTACATGACCAGACCCACAAGTAACTGAATTCAACAAAAACTATGAGCAACTGCATGTAGCTACCAACAATAACCAAGCCTACAAAATCACGAGATCTAGTATCGCTGACTAACATCATATACCCTTTAAAATCAGATATACACGAGACAACACCACCATTATACCACTACTTGACCTTTCTCATAACCAACCAGGTAAATTGCCCCAAACACAACAAAATACCTTCATAGTACAAAAGCGACACTGTTAATAACTATATAATAGCTATGAATAGCGTCGACTGCATAATGAGCTTGAAACTTACAGATAAAAATGAATGTATTAACAATATAAAAAAAAAAAACCCACCTCTATAACAAGCATTGCCCTAAAAAACTAAACAGATCAAGCTAATAGACTGAACAGTCCTGGCTAATACCCAGCAACCTAACCCCTTCAGGTCCAGGCCAAAATCTGAAGTGGTGCCCCCATGTCCCCAAGAATTTAAAAAAAAAAAAAATTTTTATTTTTCTAGACATGGTAAGAATCTTTTTGTGAAGTACAACACAAAAAGTCATGCCATTTGATGGAAAATTGACGAAAATTATGCTCTCTCAAATTTTGAATGTTTCAGCGATATTTACAAATGGCGATTTTGCCGATTTTGACTCCCATTTTAGCCAATTACATTATCCAGTCGACCAAATTCTAGCTCTTTCACTATATTACTTCCCATCCTAAACATGAGCACAAGAAAACCCCAAATCTAACTGTTTTTCAACTACAAAATAAAGGATCCGAAATTGATAATTTGCCAATTAACCCTTTTACTGTTCGAAGGGCCAAATCCCTGACGTTGCTTCTGGGTCGCAAAATAGCAATAAAAAAAAAAAAAAATTTTCATATAAATGATAAGAAATCTTTCCCGATTGTAAAGGACAACCAAAAAAACGAAATTTGATGAAAACTGACGGAATTACGCTCTCAGCAAGTTAGCGACTTCTCGATATTAAAAATCGGCAATTTTGCCCACTTTGAGCCCAATTTTTCGGTATCCGTTATTCCATCAACCAAACTCAGAACTATTGCTTCAAACTCTATTTTTTCTGATCGATTGAGTACAAGATACTGCCCATTTACCGATTTTCACTACCCAATAACATTGGTCAGAAATTTGCATTTTGGCCCAATTTCACGAAATTAAAAAATATGACAAATCCAAAATAATGTACCAAACGAAACAATGCAGACATTCCAGCTCAAAATAACATTTTCTTTGTCATATGCAGTCATGTACCCTCCAGTCCCCCCTGTGATATTACTCTTGCTTTTTATTGTTGAAATTTTATATCAAACAAAAAATAGAAGATTTACTGTTATGCAGACTACTGCAATACTGTAATAATTGTAAAAATTACATCACCCATTCATGAACTGCGTATTAGAATGGCTATTTTTGGACATTTACTTGACAATGACATCAATTGATTCAACTTTTGAACATCGGCCAAAAATCAAACATTCCAAACTTTGTGCTCCATATCCAGTTTTCTTTTTATAGTAAAATTAATCAAAATCAACCTCCATTTCTATAAAATAGTTTCCATTCTATCAAATGAGACCAAGACAAAACGAGAATACAACCACAAATACATACGAAAAAAACCACCAGTTGGCATTTTAATTAAAAAAAACGGTCGAAGTTTTTTTTTTTTCTCATTAATCACCCGTCGCCAGATTATTTAGTGGTGCTACACCGACCACACAGACCCATTTCGCATCACATGTGGGCCTATACTTTCCTCCTGCCTGATTTGAAGCCGCTAGAAATTATGAGTATATATACGTCAAACACGGTACCCTCTCAAACGTATATATACGCCGCGACCATCCAAGTGTTAACACACAAAGTTTTCAATATATTCCAATTTCAAATAGGGTCCAGAATAAACAATGTAGTATTTCCCTGGCACTAAACAAACATTTCCTCTTCAATTCGTTTCATTTATGAGCTTCACAAATAATTCCTTTTTGATTTTATTCACAAAATGAATTTTTTATTCTCAACCAAATAAATAATTTACTGTTTATGCAATATTTAATAATTGTATAAAAATCACCACCATATGGTGAATGTATATTAGACCCCACCAGCTGGCATGTATTAACTTGAGATCGATTGTTTACTCTTGACATCGCAAAAATTGTAACATTTCCGCTACTTTGACTCAGTTTCAAGCCATTTCCAGGATAACAACCAATCAAAATCATCTCTATTCCTGTAATATGTCTTCCATTCTATCAAATGAACCAAGAATCGCAAATACACTATAAAAAACAGAGCTAAAAAAAACACTGCAAAGTCGCTGTTATCATGAAAATCATGGATTCATTTTTCTCTCATGATACCCAGTGTGTTTGCAGGATTTGTTTTATGTGGTGCACACATACCACATAGATGTATTCTCTCCATTTCAAGCCAAAATGATCCACTCACATTTATCAAGGGAGCTGACTCATACATAGAATCTACAGTTTGACCCTGACAAAAGCCGAAGATCTACGGACGACCCTGAAAGGTTTAACCATTAACACAAAGCACCTATATGAAAAAACATTACAGAATGGGTCTAATAACTAAGAGACCATTCGAAACCGATCTTGTCACTCCTTACCACCTCATAAGAAGGTTAAAACAATTTATTCTGGAAACCATACATAACAAAAAAAAAAGTGAAATGACAAAAACCTGGAAATCCCCTAATCCACAATTCTTAAGAACTAAAAAGATACCCAAAAAACAAAAATCAAATTAACAAAACAGACAACCCCTACTCCCACAACTGAAACAGTAAACAGACCGATGCTTCTTCATCATAGAAAGAATCGGCAACAAAATCCAAGCTAAACACCCGTCCACAGGCTACCGCACTGTCACCTAACTAATACACTATTCCTAACCCAAACCAAACAAAGGTCTCACTCAACAACACACTTAAAAACAGGCAGGAGACTTAACACTTACCACCTTTATTACAAAAAAGGTTCACAATACTGTCACCAAAATTGCAAACACGAACAAATTCCATCAAAAAAAATCCTCCACCCCCCCCTCCAGCAATTCTCAAATAGTCATTCCAACCCTATCAACAGTTAGCTCAAAAAAAGCCATAATTATAAACTAAAGAAGAAGAGCTACCTAAAATACTAAAAACCTTTTCTTCAGATGCAAGAATGTATATGAAAGGAGATATTAAGTTACACAAATACTGGAACCTTATAAAATTTATCAAATATTAAGTCTAAAGATGGACTCCAATCCTCAGCTGAAAATATTATATAATAACAATAATAAATTTATACACTGAACCAGAGGCAAGAACAACAGCAGGTCTGATGCATCACCGTGGTGAGGCAAAACTCTTGGACCTGATTGCTCTTGTAGCATCTTGAAACTCAACTCAGGTGAAGTGTCAGATATCTGCAGAAGTTGAAATTGATTAACATTAATTACTAAGAGAAGAAAGGTCAACTACAAAATCCACCAATGACCTACAATGAATGTTTCTCCACTTTGTCAACACTTTTTTTTTCAAACGAAGCCACAAAGGACTCGGTTTAGATGACCAAAACTCTAATAGTGGGGCCATCAATGACTAAGACCCACATCAGAAACACTTGCCCTTTTTCCTGATGAATCTTCCTAACCTAAAGAAAGGAATTTACAGCTAAAACAACCAGTTAATTGTTCAACCTTCCCTCAAAATAAAACCATGGAGTTTTATAACTAATTAACCTTTCAATATATTTTCTTAATGCTTTATTCCGTTTAAACTATTCCTTCATTTCTGCTAAACTATTTTTTCTTATTACCATTAATTCTCGATTTATATCCCGGGCTTCTAATATTGCAACAGCAAGCAGCAGTAACTGTATTGGTAAACTGAACAATCCATCCACTACGACCGAGCTTGGTTTCTGTCTGACCAACTGGTCTAAGTCAAAATGGACGCAAGTCGAACTTTTAAAAATGCCAACATACTGGTATGGCATAATGTCAAACCTTTGCTATATAAACGACCTAAATAGTACTGTAAATGTAATGTACAATCATTATTTCATTTTTTTTAACCATAATGTACTATTGATATATTTAATCATTTATGTAATTATATGTTGTATACATGGTAGTGGACTGCATTGAAAATTTACGTCTCAACAGTATCATATTTTACTGTTATTCTTAAGTATTGTCCCACACTGGAATGGGAGAATACCATTGTAGTGTCATCCGCCATAATTCCTATAACCTAAGCCCCTAAGTAAATAGAAATGACTCTGGAACATTGAAATACGTATCCAGCTGGCTGCTGGCAGAAAGGCCGGTCGTGAGGTGGTGGGTGGCTGCCTTCTACTGAATTTGGCTGTCTCTCCATCTGTATCTGTTTATCTCTGTCCTCTCCTCTCACAGGTACACGTAAGTGTAAATACCTAGGATTACCCAAAAAAATCCAGACAAAGCACTGCCAGTTTCCTAAATTAAATAATCAAAATAAGCACTATAGAACAGGCACACGGAACACATAACTACAATAAATATGAAGGTTTGAAGACGCAATCAAGGAACTGGAATCAGAACTTGCACACTCACTAAATAATACGTGTACCTTGATTTCCAAGACACAAAACGAACAAATAATTGTCTATGCTATTATAATTAAACAGTCCACACATTCCAATGTCATAACCCAACACAGTGCAAAGAACTGCTTCAGGATAATACAGACCACGACAAGTCATCGTGCAAAACAATAAATCAAAGAAACACGTTTGCTACATGGAAAACCAGAAAGTAAACACAGTAAAGATCCGACTTCATTCATACGATAAAATAAAGGACCTAATTAATCAGCAATTACAATGAAAATGGAGTGTACATAATTGTTGTCTAACAAAAACGTCAAAACCTCGTTCAGGCGAGAAAACTTAAACAGGAAAACAAATAACATCGGATGTTTCACTCGAGATGAAAATACTAGAAGAAAACATCAACAACAATCAATATAACCATCTCCAAACGAACATGATTCCTACCTCCGTAGTAACTGACATTTTCTGTTAACAGATTGGTAAGTGCCTTAAATACATTATACGTGTGGTGCTAAGTGTAACATACTATTATATGTGCATATTATTTTTATTATTTTTTCATCATCTAGCTGATGCTAACCCCACCCTAAACCTCCAAATACTTTATACTTCTTTTACTGCTATTAATTGCTATAATTTTGTGTTAACAAGTCAAACTTTACTTCCAAATTAATATTAATTCATTGTACTTTTCTTACCTGTCCCATTTAATTTTGATTACCACTACTTTTTTATTAGTCACTTTTTTTAATGTGTGTGCACTTTAGTGTATATTCCAATTACTTTTTTGCAAGACCAAAACTATCTTTATCTAGCAAATAACCAACTACTCAGTTTTTTTACTTTTATTGTGCAATAAAATGCTCAACTTATTAATATTATAAATCAGATCTTACTCCTAAACCAATATTATTCATAGTGATCTATCTGTCCATTAAAAACTTTGATTACCTTACTTATTTTAGTCCCTTTATATTTTTTCCTTTATTTTAGCTTTATATAACTACCTTAGATCATATATAATAATTTATTAAAAATAATTCAAGTGCTATTCTCTCTCAGGTGCTAAAGTGTAATAAGTTCACTATTTTGCCATTATAAATCCAAGCTTCATTTATTGATTACCACATTTATTGTTCACCACAACTTAAAATAGTCCCTTTTATATTATTAATTTATATTATAATTCTAACTTTAAGATATTACCTTAAAGAACTACCTACTACAATTTTCCCAATACTCCATAATTTGATCATCACTTATTGTTCACCACAAATTATTTAGTCCTTTTTATATTTTCTCCTTTATTTTAGCTTTAAAAAAACTACCTTTGCCTCATTATTTTTTAACATTTGTTAAAATAATTCAGGTGCATTTTTTTAGCTTAGAATATTAACTTAGGTTTTTATACTTAATTCTAACTCAGATTCACTACAAATCTTATGATTACAAGCATTGATCCTGATACCAACCTCTATTTAAGACTTAAAATGAATCAAACAGTACTGAAATTACTAACACAGCAGAAAACATCAAAGGCACCTTTTCTCAGACCAACAACAACATAACTATCTTTAACTACAAATATCAGATCTTTAAGCATGCATTAACGATGACCTCATAGCATTAACAAATTCCTGCATGCCAATATGTTCCATCATTACACTAACTGATACCTGGCCAAACCTGATACTACAGATGTCTATGGCCATTGCCTGGTTTTACACAGCCATACACAACTGTAGGCCAACAAACAGGGGTGGCACAGCTATTACTACTCAGACCAACAACAGTATCACTATACTTCACAAGTATGAACTGGGAATAATAATAACTAAATCAATCCAAATACCTACAAAAACATCTCACATGATACACATCTACAGAGTCCACAATCAAACATTAGCCAATGAGTCCAAACCTAGGAAGTATGATAACTGAAGCACAGCATAACA
The DNA here is from genome assembly GCF_026875155.1 of Cherax quadricarinatus. NCBI lineage: Eukaryota > Metazoa > Arthropoda > Malacostraca > Decapoda > Parastacidae > Cherax > Cherax quadricarinatus. Next base: position 40,827,860 of record NC_069438.1, on the reverse strand, counting down.
AAGATCACTTACCACTCTTCCAGTGCCTTCAATATAAATCTCCTGCAAGACCATGACCCACACGTTACTGAATTCACAAACACATGATAACTGCATGTGCTACCCACAGTAACAAAACCTACAAGAGTTTACAGACTAGTGTTTCCCTACTTAACCACATCTGACCAACACCATATGCCCCTTTAAAATCAGGCATAATTACAGATAATACCACAGAACCACTACCCTACTATCCCCTCCTCTAACAACTCTTGGTAAATACCCAAGACACTACCAAAGTCACCTTCAGACTTCACAATGAGCACCATTAATAACTTCACAACAGCATAACAAACATTGACTGGCACACTGACTAGAAAATCTATAACATATATTGACGAATGTTTTAAAATAATTTCATAAAAAAGACCCAATAACCACAATAACAAGCACTGCCCTAAAAAAACTAAACAGATGACAGCTAAGAACCTGAACAGTCCCTGGCTAACACCCACATTCTCAAATCCATAAATACAAAACACCGATAATGAAAAACAGTACAGAATGGTCACCATAACCAAAGACCAAACAAACGTTACTCGGTCAATTCTAACCAGCCTGATAAGAAGGGCAAAAAAAATTGTATTATGAAACAGATTATCCACTTAGGATGTGGATTATTAAAAAAACCTGAAAACCCTATCAAAATTCTGGGAACATAAATATATCCCAATAGCGAAATAAAATTAGCAAAATCAGATGATCCTCCCCAACGCCCACCAACAGAAACAGCAAACAGACACAATGATTTCTTCTCCACTATAGACAAAACCTTGCCAATAAAATCCCAAGCCAGATAACCCCACCAAATACACACACACTGGCAACTACCGAACACACACTGTTTCCTAGCTCCGACCTAACCCATACTAAGTCCTCCCTTATTAGCACCCACTAAAAAAACAAGGCAGGAGATTTAAATACCTAACCACCCTTATATACAAAAAATTAACCCTCCCCCCTCTAACATCTCCTTGCCAACCTTCAACAAACACATGACCATAACACAAGGCACAGATCACTTCGTTGATGTTCCCTCTGTCCCCATCTCACCGATGCAAAAACTCAATGCACATAAAAGCCCCCCCCTAAAAAAAAAAAAAAAAAAAAAAAATCTGGAATACATTAGCTGTAAAAATAAACGAAAACACTATCTGTTCATAAATTCAAGTCTCATCTCAAAGATCACTTCCTCAACCCAAAACCAAATAAATACTGAATAAATACTGAACCTCTCATAAATTGTATATCCAAACTGTTCTCACAATTAATCACATAAATTAAACCTAGGACCCAATCTAATTTTGTATTTTTAAATACACTACCTAACAGAATATTCCATTCTACTGCATGTACACAATGCAATTCAACCATATGACCTGTGCTTTATAGTTATCTGTTACAATAATGTCTTATCACTGATTTCATCATTCTTATTAATGTTAAGTTACTTTAAGCCAGCCCGTAATGCTATGCTATAAGTGGCTTTGGCATGCTGCTCTCACCTGAAATTTTTTGTACTTCTGTATGTATGCACAAATTACTATTAAAAAAATAAATAAAATAATTATTTGATTATTATTATTACAATAAGAATGTACGTACACCCTACCATCCGACATACGACCGATTCAGTTCGAGAAACCGGACCGTAGTCGAAATGGAACGAAGTAGAAACTTTACTACTGAATATCACAAAACATTTTATTAATGAAACCTATTTATTGTTTTATTTTGTAAATTCATGTTTTCTTACTTTTTAATGCGTGTAGTACTGTACAGTCCTCCCTCAACATCACGATTTCCCAGCTTTCGTCGGGCTTCACACATTCGCGAATTCCCAACCGCCTCACATTCCCACCTCCAATTCCCAGCCGTCAAATCTATTCAAGTTTCCGCGCCACCTGCGAGTCCTCCTGCGAGACCCTACTACCACTCCCCCACCCCCGCAACGCACCAGCCCTCCCACCACTCAGTGGTGGTGAGTGTTTGTTTGTTCATTATTTACTATTAAACTACAGTATAAAATAAAGTAACACATTCATGACTGCATATTGGAATGGCTTTTTGGACAGGTATTGACGGTGACATTCAGTGTTTACTCTTGATCACAGCTAAAGATCAACATTTCTGCTACTGCTATAATAACAACGTAATCACTATCATAATAATCATAATAATACTAATAATAATAATAATAATAAAATAATAAATAATAATAATAATAATAATAAATTATAATAATAATAATACATATAATTGAAAGCAGGAAATTGTCCAAAAATACGAGGAATGGTTGACACATCGTCAGTGTGGCTTGTTTTATCTGGAGTGAACATTAGTCTCCCTGCCTTCCAAACGTTCACATTAAGTCATTGTTTGGTGCATGTAGATTGAGTTTGACTGGAGTGGAAGAGGCAGTGTAGAGGCAGTGGAGAAAGGATGGTAGAGGCATGGTTGAGGCAGCGATAGAGCAGTGGTAGAGGCAGCGATAGAGGCAGTGGTAGAAGGGGCAGTTAGAGTCAGCGAAAGCGCACGATAGAGCAATGGGTAAGGCAAGGTAAGGCAGTGATAGAGCAGTGTAGAGCCGTGATAGACATGGTAAGGCAGTGGTAAGGCATTGGTAGAGGCATGTGGTAGAGGCAGTGGTAAGGCAGTATAGCGTGGTAGAAGCAGTGATATTTACTAACATATATTTATCAATAATAATAGTACATTATGAATAACAATTATTATTATTATTATAAATGTTATATGTTCGTAAATTACCACTGCCTCACCCACTGCCTCTATCTCTGTCTCTATCACTGTCTCTATCACTGTCTCTATCACTGTCTCTATCAATGTTTCTTCTATCACTGCCTCTACCACTGCCTCAACCGCTGAAATATTGTAAATGTTTGGAAGAGCATGGAGACTAATGTTACCTCCAGCATAAACAAAGCCACACTGACGATGTGTCAACCATTCCCACATATTCTTGAAACAATTTTCCTCTTCAATAATATTGTAATATTATTATTATTATTATTATTATTATTATTCTATTATAACTTTTGTTATTTTAGCAGTACAGACATGTTTGATTCTTTGCTGGTTCAAGATAAACCCATGGATGTTCACCGTCCAATACCTTTCCAAATACCATTCCAATATGCATCATGAATGTGTTTACATTATTTATACTGTATTTCATAGCAAATAATGACCAAACAAAACACTTCACCACACTGATGGTGGAGGGCTGGCTGCCAGTTGCGGGGGTCCGGAAGTGGAGGGTAGTAGGGACTTCGGCATTGGTTGAGAATGGTGGAGGCATGGTGGAGTCTGTGGTATTTAATAACATACATGTAATAAAGCATAACATTATAATTTAGTACAACTTACGACGTATTTCATGTATTTTATGATTGTTTCATGGTTCAATAGCAAGTTAAGCAGTATTGTATTATATTTTCCCTACATATATTGAGGAAACCAAACATTCACGGTTTTTCACATTTGCGAGCTCTTGATCCCCTAACCTCGCGAATGTTGAGGGACAACCTGTATTTTTATAAGGTTTAGGAAAAGCACTGTGTACACCACAAACACTAGTTTATTTCCCCCAGAAATATGCATAAAAAAACAGGTTGTAAGTCGAGTCGTCGTATGTCGAGCAGATCGTAAGTCGGCTGAGCTGTACTAATATATTATTAATAATAATATTAATTAAAATAAAATAATAATAGTGTTCACTCTCATTACTTACCTTAAAAATCTGAGTCCTTAATGTAGATGAGAGGTGAGTAAACAGATTAAAGAATAAACGAGAGAGAGCATAAAGTTAGAAAGGTTCGTAAGTTTTGTAAACAAACAAGTTTGTTGTTGTTGTTTACCAGCATGGGCATGAAATGTGTTTGTTCACTGTCAAGCCGACTGGAAAAACAAACCATATTTATGTTTATTAATATGTTTGTATGTTTCCAATAGCATGTTAAATGCATAATTTTGAAAAAAAATCCTAGAAGGATTAAGCAAAATGTCTATATTAGCATTTTTATTACACATTTAAAACCCCTTCATGGTCCAAGAACCCAAATCTGAAGTGGTGCCCCCAGTTCCAAAAATATTCAAAACAAAAAAAATGTTTTATTTTTTTCTTATGAAATGGTAGAGAATCTTTTTGTGAGGGTAATAAAACAAAAAGTAACGAAATTTGATGGTAATTGACGAAATTATGCTCTCGCGAATTTTGATGTTCAGCGAAATTTACGAATCTGCGATTTTGCCGACTGTTGACTCCATGTTTAGGCCAATTACATATCCAGTACCCACCAAATCTACTTTTTCACTAGCGATAACTTCTAACTATCGATTGAGCACAAGAAATCCGGCCAAGACAACTGTTTCAACTACAAAATTAAAGTGATCTGAATTTGTTAATTTGGTCAATTTAAACAAAGTTCACAATATTCCAATTTCAAATAGGGTCCCTGATATAAACAAAGTAGGTAATTCCTGAAACTAAACTAAACATTTCCTCTGTTCATTAGTACATCTTGAGGCTTTAACAAATAAATTCCAGTTGATTTTTTATTCACACAATGAATTTTTTAATCACAACCAAAAAATAGAAGATTTACTGTTATGCTCAATAATGAAATAATTGTATAAATATCACCATATTTTGTTAATGCCATTTAGACCCACCGCTGGCGTGTATTAGACGTTGCGGTCGTTTGTTTACTCTGGAATATCGGCAAAAATTTACATTTCTGCTACTTGAGCTCAGTTTCAGCCATTTCCATGCTAAAACCAATCAAAATCATCTCTACTTTCTGTAATATGTCTTCCATTCTATCAAATGAGACCAAGAAGTCGCAAATAGAAACTATAAAAACATAACGAAAAAACACTGCAAAGTCGCTGTTTTAATCGAAATATCATGATTTCAGATTTTTTCTCTCATTAACTAGCGTCTGCAGATGTTTTTAAGTGTTGCACACATACCTAAAAAACCATAGATGTAGTCCTGTCCTATCTAAGGCCCAAATGTACCACTCACAGTTTATCAAGTGAGCTGAGCTCATGACGTAGATCTACGGTTGGACCCTGAACTAAAGCACGTAGATCTACGAAACGGACCCTCAAAGGGTTAATGCCACCTCAGAGGGATTATTATTATGTTTATTTCATTATCAATATCGCATTTCAAGACCAATAAACACTCTCTAGTGATTTTTAATGTGTATCTGCACACTAGCACAAGTGCAAGATGTGGACTTTAAAGCATTACGTTCCATATTATTCTTCTCTAGAGTGTACTTCAGGTTTTTATGTTATTTTTTTATATTGTATATTATGTTAGATGAATTGTGATAGATAAATAAGCCATAGAGGGCTGATATTAACATCATAATGAAGATGTGACAACACTCTGCTTCGAGTGTAATACCTGTTGGTTCATGAGCAGCACTCAACGCTGAGAGACCCAATGAGACGAAAGACAGACACACAGGTAGACAGAAAGACACACACACACACACAGAAAGACAAAGAAAGATAAGCAGACAGATCTAGACAGACAGAGACAGCTATACAGGCATACAGATACCACAGTTTATGTGCAACAGTGAAAACAAAGATTGAGAGCCTTTTCCCCATTTGCTAAACTCCTCCAGTGCAAATTCGACTTCCTATTAGGGACAAGGGGAAATTTACTGTCCAGTTAGTACAGTTAATACAGTATGATGCTGCTGATAGGGCAGGGTAACAAACTGATGCTGCCTGCATGGTGCACTGCCGCAGCGAGTATCGTCAAATATTGTACATCAGTATGCATCAGCCAGCCCAACCCAGCTGCAAGATGCACAGTCTTAAGTTGAGTGGACGTACATCGAGCAGGTCATAAGTCAGATGGTAGGTGTAATTACACTGGGCAACAAGTTCTATCTAGGATGGAATATTGCTGCACACTAACAGCACCTTTCAAGGCAGGTGAAATTGCTGACCTAGAAAATGTGCAGAGAACCTTCACGGCGCGCATAACGGAGTTGTAACACCTCAATTACTGGGAGCGCTTGAGGTTCTTGAACCTGTATTCCCTGGAACGTAGGCAGGAGAGATACATGATTATATACACTTGGAAAATCCTAGAGGGACTAGTACCGAACTTGCACACGAAAATCACTCACTACGAAAGGAAAAGACTTGGCAGACGATGCAACATCCCGCACAATGAAAAGCAGGGATGTCACTAGCACGTTAAGAGACCATACAATAAGTGTCAGGGGCCCGAGACTGTTCAACTGCCTCCCAGCATACATAAGGGGGATTACCAACAGACCCCTGGCAGTCTTCAAGCTGGCACTGGACAAGCACCTAAAGTCGGTTCCTGATCAGCCGGGCTGTGGCTCGTACGCTGGTTTGCATGCAGCCAGCAGTAACAGCCTGGTTGATCAGGCTCTGATCCACCAGGAGGCCTGGTCACAGACCGGGCCGCAGGGGCGTTGACCCCCAGAACTCTCTCCAGGTAAACTCCAGGTAATGTTTTAAAATGTGCTTCAAACAATTTTTTTTAACATTGAATTCAAATCTGAACTTAGCATTGCTCCAACACATAAAAAAGAACCCAAAGTTGAGCTACTTCACAAAGACATAACTATCATGGAGAACAAATGTCACAGAAACCTGACAATCAGTTTGATGGCTAACTACTGCTGAATACACACGTTCATGAATGAAACTGGACACAAGTGAAAGCCTGACAACTGTGATGTAAATAAAATCATATATACATATATTCACACACATATATATCTATATATACATATCTATATTTTTTTTTTTCAACAAGTTGGCCGTCTCCCACCGAGGCAGGGTGACCCAAAAAAGAAAGAAAATCCCCAAAAAGAAAATGCTTTCATCATCATTCAACACTTTCACCACACTCGCACATAATCACTGTTTTTGCAGAGGTGCTCAGAATACAACAGTTTAGAAGCATATATGTATAAAGATACACAACATATCCCTCCAAACTGCCAATATCCCAAACCCCTCCTTTAAAGTGCAGGCATTGTACTTCCCATTTCCAGGACTCAAGTCAGACTATATGAAAATAACCGGTTTCCCTGAATCCCTTCACTAAATATTACCCTGCTCACACTCCAACAGATCGTCAGGTCCCAAGTATCATTCGTCTCCATTCACTCCTATCTAACACGCTCATGCATGCTTGCTGGAAGTCCAAGCCCCTTGCCCACAAAAACCTCCTTTACCCCCTCTCTCCAACCCTTTCGAGGACGACCCCTACCTCGCCTTCCTTCCCCTATAGATTTATATGCTTTCCATGTCATTCTACTTTGATCCATTCTCTCTAAATGACCAAACCACCTCAACAACCCCTCTTCTGCCCTCTCACTAATACTTTTATTAACTCCACACCTTTTCCTAATTTCCACACTCCGAATTTTCTGCATAATATTTACACCACACATTGCCCTTAGACAGGACATCTCCACTGCCTCCAACCGTCTCCTCGCTGCTGCATTTACCACCCAAGCTTCACACCATATAAGAGTGTTGGTACTACTATACTTTCATACATTCCCTTCTTTGCCTACATAGATAACGTTTTTTTGACTCCACATATACCTCAATGCACCACTCACCTTTTTTCCCTCATCAATTCTATGATTAACCTCATCCTTCATAAATCCATCTGCCGACATGGTCAACTCCCAAGTATCTGAAAACATTTACTTCTTCCATACTCCTCCTCCCCAATTTGATATCCATTTTTCTTTATCTAAATCATTTGATACCCTCATCACCTTACTCTTTTCTATGTTCACTTTCAACTTTCTACTTTACACACATTCCCAAACTCATCCACTAACCTTTGCAATTTTCTTTAGATCTCCCATAAGCACACTATCATCAGCAAAAAGTAAACTGTGTTAATTCCCATTTTAAATTTGATTCCTCATAATTTAATCCCCCCCCTCTCCCGAACACCCTAGCATTTATTCTTTTTAAACCCATCTATAAATTATTAAACAACCTGGGACATACCATCCCTGCAAAGCCCTACTTTTACGGGAAGTAGTCCCCTCTTTTCTACCACCCAACCTGACCCTCACTATCCTCATAAAAACCTTTTTACGCATTTAGTACTTCCCCCTTTCCATATACTTGCAACACGCCACATTGCCCCCTATCCAATCTACTTTCCTTTTTCTAAATCCAAAAAGCAATAAAAACTTCCCTACCTTTTTTAAAATCTGTCACTAATGCTAAATTTTAAACACTTGATCAACATCCCCTCCCCTCTGAAACCTCCTTGCTCATTTTTTCCCCCTACATTTTTCTTCCTCAAAATTCTTTAAATTTAAAACCCACCATACCTTTTCCTGGTATACTCAATAACTTTTCCCTTTTAAAATTTTACAATTTCTTTTGCCCCCTTTTCCCCTTAAAAAAGGGGGGACTATACATCTCCCCCGCCAACCCCCTATACCTTCCCCCTTTCATACATTTTTTAAAAAAAGTACCAACCCCCAACACATACCCCCCCTTGTTTTAAAACATTTTGTCATGACCCCTCGTTCCAGCTGTTTTAAAACCCCCCTTTCTTTCTACGTAATGCCTCGCGTACCTCCACCAACTTACATCTGCTCTTCACCCTAAAAATGGTATCCCTCCCTGACCAGTGATGAAATTACCACCCCCCTTTCTTCCTAAACCTTTTAAAAAAGTTCCTCAAAATATTCTCACCCTACCTAATACCTCCCCCCCCCCTTACTAAAAACCCTACTCTTTTTTTTTAACTGAAAAAACCATATTTTCCCTAGGGGTTTCTTTAAATTTTTAACCAACCAAAAATTTTTCCTTATTTCATTAAAATTTTTTGACAGTGCCCTCCCACTCTACAATCTGCTCTCCTTTTGCATCTCTCACCACTCCCTTTACCTTTCTTTTACTGTCCATATACCTGCTTTTCTTTTTAAACTTCGCTTTGTAAAAACCTTCATAAGCAACTTTTTTTCTTTTTTTCACACCCTTACTTCACATTCCACCAATCACCCCCCTTTCCACCTCCCCCACCCTCCTATAACCCAAACTTTTGCCCCACATTCTAATACTGCTTTCAAAAATTTCCCAACCCCCTTTAACCCCCCCACTATCATTTTGCCTAGCCCCCCTTTCTGCCAACATCCTTAATCTCCCCCAACTTCCCCTCCCTTATTTATACACCTTTCACCTCCCCCTTTCTTGTTGTTCCACCTTTTCCCCTTTTCCCATTACCTCTTACTCAACTGTAGCTACAACTAAATAAGATCCATATATCAGTTGCCCCCCTATAAACATGTACATCCTGGACCTACCCACAACCTTTTTTCCACCAAACAAATCTAACAAACACTTTCTTTACATGCTACTTCATACCTTTGTATATTTATTTTCCTTTTTTTAAAAAATATGTATTACTTATTACCAAATCCTTTCTACACATAGCTCAATTAAAGGCTCCCCATTTACATTTCCCCCGGCACCTCAAATTTACCTACTATTTTCCCCCATAACATTTTTTACCCACTTTAGCTTTGAAACCCCCAACCACCTTACTCCACACTTGATTCAAAACCCCCACACTTCACTCAACTTTTTCCAAAATCTCTCTTCTCCTCTACATTCTCTCTTCTCCAGGTCATACACGCTTACTATAACCCACTTTTCACCCCAATCTTTATTTTACTCCACAAATCCTTGAAATTAATACATTTATTCCCTCTTTTCCTGCATGTTATCCTTCAACATTATTGCTACTCCCTTCTTTAGCTCTAACTCATTGAAACCCCTACCAAATCCCATTTTTTTCCCTCCTTTGAAATTTCTCCCCCCCTTCAGCTTCGTTTCCTTTTTAAACCCGGACATCCAGTTTCTTCTCATTATAACACCCACAATCACTTTTTCTTCTTTTGCACAACATCCAGCACATTCAACCCCCCTTTTGCCCAATTTTCTTTTCTTATTCTTTTTAGAATCTTTACGGGGAAAAGGGGTTACTAGCCCATTGCCCCCCCGGCTTTTTATTAAACTTTTACAACACCCGGGGCTTACGGAGAAAGTTTTTATTCCACTTCACCGGATTAAAAGAAAAGAAATAAGACCAAGAAACATTAAAAAATAAAATCTAAGAAAACTCATTTTGATATATAGTATGTTTGTACTTTAAGGTTTTCTTCTAAGCGTTGTGTTCTGAGCACCTTTTAAAAACATGTTTTTTGGGTGAGGGGGAAAAAGTTTTTGAAGATGATGAAAGTATTTTTTTTGGGGGGGTTTTTCTTTCTTTTTTTGGGTCACCCTGCCTTGGGGGGAAAACGGCCGACTTTTAAAAAAAAAAAAAAAAGATATAATAATTATATATATATATATATATATAAATATATATATATATATATATATATATAAATTTATTATTATATATAAAATATATAATATAAATATATATGCAATAAATGACAGTAAACAGGTGATTTCGAATATGCATAAAATAAATATATATATATAATATTATATAAAAATTATATATATAATTATAATATTTTTAATATATAAAATATATATATATATATAATATATATTAATATAAAATATATATATTATATATATAATATATTTTATATAATATATATATTTTGCATTAATTAATATATATTATATATATATATTATATATATATAATATAAGTGGCCCCCGCAAACGAGGCATCGCATAGCTTTTTTTTCCGCATAACGATTATTTTTAAATCGAAAAATTTTTTCCCGGGCCATACCGTTAAAAACCCGCATCCGATTTTCGTCCGAGACGGTCCAAGGGCCCTCACAGTCCGGCCGTCCCTTGTTTACCACCACCTCCGCGTAACATCCAAGAACCCCCCGGAAAATTTTGTATTATTACAGTGTTTTGGGTGCTTTTTTCTGGAAAATAAGGACCAGGGCCCCCCAAGAAGTTTCTGTCCCAAAACCCTGTGGTAAAAAGGGTGGAATTAGTAGGAAATTAAAAAAAGATTTTAAAGGGGTTTTGGGGGCTAACCCCTGAGAAGCCTAGCCAGTTGTGGAAACCCATTGTGCCTACTTCAAAGTTAAAGGAAAGGGTGCACTTGGGTTGAACGAAAACCTTTATAGTGAAAAAAACCCTGACAAAAGCTTTTGCAACCGTGCTGGGACTATTTAAATGACAATGTTATGGCCCTTTTTGGGAAAGTCTTGAAGGAAGGGAGTACAAAGCCTATGGACAATTTTTGTGCCAGGGGTCCATGATCTAAAGTGCCCCATGGCTTTAAAAAAAGGAAGGGAAGAAACCCCCAAAAAAGGACTTGCTACCTCAAGTCCTAATGGAAGGGGATCCCCTTCTAACAGTAAAAGATAAGCTCTCCCCTCCTCCCATCCCATCAATATCACAATTTTAAATAAAAGAAAGTTCTGTAATTGTCATCCCTTTTTCAGTTTGGGGGTTTTTAAAAATTAAACTTTCGGGGTAAAAAAAATTTTTTTTCATACTTTTGGGCGTCTTGCAGGGATAATTTTTTTTTCCATTTTTTTCTTATGGGGAAAAATTTTTCGCAAAAACGATTATTTCGCATACAGAGCCCTCTTGCACGTTTAAAAATCGTTACCGGGGGCCCTGTAAAATAATAATATATATATTTTATATATAAATAATATATAAAATATATTATATATTATTTTTGCATTATAATATTATATTATATTTTTAAATATGCAATAAGATCACAGTAAACGGGTGATTTCAGAATATCAAAACAACCAAATCTGAAAAAATAGAAAAATTCCAAGCGTTTTTGTGACACTCACACAAATTTGAGTGTCACGAAAGCGTTTTGGAATTTCCTATTCTTTCAGAGGGGTTGTTTTGCTTATATAAAATTTTAAATATATAAAATTATAAATTTATATATATATTTATAAAATTAATATATATATATATTGCGCCAACTCCCCACACGGGAAAATACCTTGGCATGTAGCTGGGATGCATGCGGGGGATGAGAAAAAAAAAAATATAACATAAGGCCCCGTTTTATGGCTTTCCGCTAATACGGCCATGTCAAATTATGACCAAAATTTTCATACGCAAGCGTCTTTAAAAACGGCACCTCCCACCCGGTTTTGTTTTTCATTTTTCGTGACCACTCTATTATGTCAGGAAATTTTCCAAAATTTCAAGTTTTTAAAAATTCGCATATTTTGTACTCTATAATTTTACTTTTGTACCTGTACCTAAAAAATACTTTCCACTGTGCTGGTGGCAGGTACACATTAAAAAGGGTAAGTCTCTCTCTATCATGACGCCCCAAAATACGAAAAATAATCACCTTGGGGACACTAAATGGCTTATTTTACATCAAAATTTGGCATTTTCAAATCCACTTGATTTTCCTCAAAATTATAAGAAACCCATTAAAGCTATAAACATATACAAACCTCACAGAAAAAAAAATTGATGTAAATAGAGAGTTTTTACAAAGCACTGTGTAGGGAGTCGGGAAAAATTTCGTTTCTCAGTCAAACCGGGGGCTAACTGTAGAAAAAAATTTTTTTTCATTGCCTTTACTCCGTTACAATTCACGACCCTTTTGGGTTTATGCTTTTTATTATAATAAAATAATATTATTATATTTTTTATTTTTATCTTCTTTCACTCTAAAAAGGTGTGTTGCTGTTTGTTCATTCTGAACTAACTTTTACACAATAAAGGTATTTGTATTGTGAGGTAATATTTTTATAATAAAAAAAAATTGAGGAAATGTTTTACAAACTTACAAACGACGTGAATGAACTAAAATAGAAACATATTAATACACATTTATTTTGCCTGACCAAATATCGCCACTACCTGTTTAGTTTTGTTTTTACATTGCTCACTTTTTATTCCCTTTTCTCTCCAATACCTTTTATTAAATAGTTGGCTCTCATTGACGTGGCCTAAAGGGTTTGTGGATAAAAAAAGAAGTCGTAAGCCTCTTGCTTTTGGCCCCAAATTAAGGATGATGGGTGGGCCCTTCGATTTTATTCAATAAACACCCCGCCCCCCTATCACACATTAAATAATGTGTGAGAGGTAAGTAATAAAAAGTACTCTTGTGTACTTACCTTTTATTTTATTTTATGCCTATTTCTACGCAACTTAATAAAGTTTGTGTAAATTTATTGCCTGGCATTTATTCATATAACCCCAAAAAACCCGCACATAAAAAGAGGGTTACGACGACGTTTTGGTCCGAATTGGGCATTTTCAAAGCCACACTGTTGGACTTTGTAAATGGCCAAATCGGGCTGAAAAATCGTCAAAGCTTCCTCTTTTATGTGCGGGTTATTTTTGTATCATTCCAGTCACGATTGTCCTTTTTTGTTATTTATTGCATATTTTAGTGGCTCTGAAAAATACTTTGGGGCTGTGTGTCCGGGGGGGAGGGACAACATTAGTTTTTTTCTGTTCACCATCAAGAAAACGGGTATGAAACTGGTTTGGCCCCGTCCTCCCCCCTCTCTTTTGTTTACAATTTCCGGGGATGAACTATTCATTAAATTTTTACCTTCGTTTTTTAGGCTCTAAAAGGGAGTTTTTAGAAATTATTAATTTAGAAACACAGTATGTTGAGTTAATAAAGGGTCTGGGGCCCCAGTGAGGTAGCCGGGAGGGTAGCCCAGGCGGGCTAACCTACCGCTACATACACTATTTCCCAAAATAAATACTATACCTCTCTTCCTATATTTAAGACTACATATTTTTAAGGTAAAAATGAGTAACTGTATGTGTATTTTTCCCCTCTGGGGTGTTTAAATATCGTATATTAAGATGAGCGGGGGGCCAGGGGTCCTACACCGGCTCCTGCACCCACTTCCTACAAAAATACTACTCACCTCTCTCCCACATTAAATTAAAATACTTTAACATAAGTAATGAATTTACGTGAATGTGTTTTATTTGTGTGTTTAAAAAAACCAGTTTTTACAACCTAATATAATTAGTTAAACCTGTTGCTGGGATTTATTGCATTTAAAAAGGGAAAAAAAAAAGGGATTCGCCCTTTCCGGGGATGTTGCTTTTCCCGGGGACAGCCTGGAACCTAACCCACCGATAATTGGGGGCCCACTGTTTTATTTATATAACATGGACCCCGGTTTTCATCAGCTCCCAAGTGACCAAATTATGTAAGTTATTTTTGTAAGGCGTTTGTATTTGATTTTGGGGGGGCTGAAATGGACTAACTAATTCACAAATTCCTTTTTGGGGAAAAAATTTGGGCAATACTGGCACCTGAAAACTTTTGGAAGAAAAATATCGTAAACCGAGGGGCCACTGTATATTACATATTTTTTTTTTTTTTAAAAGCACGGCCATCTCCCCCCCGAGGCAGGGTGACCCCGAAAAAAAACACTTTCACCATCTTTTCACACAATCATCTTTTCAGAGGCACTCAGATACAACAGTTTTCATGCACTCCCCAAAAAGCCTAATCCAAAACCCCCCTTTAAATGCGGGATTGTACTTCCCACCTCCCTGATAAAATCGGCTAACTGGTTTCCCCTAATCCCTTCACAAAATTTACCATGCTCACACTCAAACATTTCATCGGTTCCAAAAAAAACCCTTCACTCCATTCACTCCAAACACACTCACAACCCGCTGCGTCCAACTCCTTTAAAACAAAACCTCTTACCTATTTCCTATCAATTCTTAGGATGACCCCTACCCCCCCTCCCCCCCATACGATTTAAAAACCCCCCAAGTCATGAAAATTTGCTCCTTCCTCTAAATACCAAACCCCCTCAACAAAACCTTTCCTCTGCCCTTGGATAATACTTTTGGAAACCCCACACCTCTTTCTAATCTCCAAACAAAAAATTTTCTGCTTATTTTCCCAACAGTTACTTTCCCCAACAGACATGACATCTCCTTTGGGCCCCCCCTCATCCCTAATCTCCTTGTTCAACATTCATCCCCAAATCTTCACACAAAAAAGCTTTACCCTTTACCCACTCTCATACACTCCCGCTCTTTGCTTCTTTGGGAGAAAATTTTTTGTCTCTACAACTCCTCATCGCCACTCTCCTTTTTCCCTTATAATTCTATGATTCCCCTCATTTTTAAACCCATCTACTAACAAGTCTACCCCCAAAATAACTGGAAAACATTCACTTCCTCCATTTTCCCTCCCCCCAATTTGACATCCAATCTTTCTTTTACCAAAATTTTTTTTTGTTCCCCTCATCATTTTTGGCCTTTTTCCCAAATGATATAAAAACCCTTAAAAAAATTAATCCCCCAAATCTCGGGAAAATTTTTTCTTCAAAAATTCCCCCAAAAGCACAGGGGTAACCCCCCCCCCCAGGAAAAGCAACAAATCATAACTCCCACTTTGTGTTAGATTCTTTTTTTTTTTTAACCCTTTCAGGGTTTTGGCCATACTAGTATGGTTTTATGCACCAATTTTTTGGACATACGGGGCCCCCCCGGTTAAAATTATTAATCCTTTTGAGGCTAAACTTTAAAGCAAAATTTCGGAAACAATAAATTTTTCCCCAAAAGGGAAAAAAGGGGAAATCAAATTAATCTGTGCAAGACCCCAAAAAAAAAAAAAAGTTTTTTTTGAAAAAAAAAAAACTTTTACCAAACCAGGGGGGGAAATAATTAAGTTTTTAAAAAGCAAAAGGGGAATAAATTTACCCAATTAAACCCCTTTTCGGGAGTTTTTACGGGGAGGGGGAAAAGTTCCCCGGGGGTTTTTCAACCCCCGCCCCCCCCCCGGGGGGCCCGTCTTTTTTGACCGGGGCCCCCCCTTTGGTTTGGGAATCAGAAGCCTGGAATAAAGGTGTTTTTCCCCCTTGGGCCCCGGGAAACCCGTACAACCCGGGCCCGGCTTATCCTTAAAATGCTTTAGGTGCTTCCAATGCCACCCTTGAAAAACTGCCGGGGTCTAGGGGTTTCCCCCTTATTTTGGGGGGTTTCCATTTTCCCCTTTCCTTTATTTTTCTTAAGTGCATTAAACCCCCTGTTTTTCCCCTTGGGGGAGTTTTTGGCATGTCCCCCCCAAAGGTTTTTTCCCTTTGGTTTTTTGGTTATTTTTTTGGGCCAATTTGGTTTTGTCCCTTGGATTTTCCCCAGGTTTTATAATCTGGAAATTTTGGTTTCCAGGAATCCGGGTTTTTTTCCTAAAGCCCCCAAAAAAAGGGGGATCTGTTAGGGCCCCGCCGGGGAAGTTTTGCAATTTTCACGGAAACCCCTGCCAAGGGGCCGTTGGTGGCATTTGCAAAAAAAGGACCGGGTGTCAAAATTTTTGGCCCCTATTTTTGAAATTTTTAAAACCAAGAAGGGAGCAGTCTTTTTGGCCTTTGGGAAAGGGAGTTTTCCACCAAACCAACTCCCGGCTTTACTTGGTTTTTTGCTTTTTTTTGTCCAGTTTTTTTTGGGGTCCCGGAGGGGTTTAAAATTTCCTTCGGGGGCCCAATCTAGAAATTGAAAAATCCGGAAATTCTAATTTTTTTTGGGCCCCCACAAAAGTTTGGTTAGTCCCCCGGACTTGCGTTACAAATGGGACATTTGTCAAGGTTTGCAAAGGGAAATTTCCTTCTGCTTTCTTTTTGCCCAAAAGGGGTTTTGGGGAAACCTTTGGGGGGTATGTCCTTTTTGGAACAGAAAAACACCTGTTTCAAAACCTTGTTGCCCTTTTTTTCTTTTTGGTTTTAGATTGGGACTTTTCTTTAACCCTTTAGAAGATTTTTTGGATTGGGGAATTTTTAAGGTTTTTGGGTCGTATTTTCTTGCTTTCCCCCCCTTTGGGGAGGGGGGCCTTTCGTTGTTTTAGAAGCAGGGACGACCCCCCTGTTTTTGGTAAGGGGTTTTCCCCTGGGCTGGGGTGGTGTTTTGGGGCCCCTTTTTAAAATTTTTTAATAAACAGGGATTTTTTTTGGTTTTGGCCCCCCTTTTGGGGAAGTGGGGCATGCTTTTTTTGGCCTGCGGGGGAATTTCCATTTCCCCAATAAATGGAAAAGGTTTGTGGTTAACTTTTTGGGGTTTTTAATAAAAAATTCCCATTTTTAACTTGACTCTGTCTTTACGCCTTTTTCTAAAGTCATTTGGCGTGGGAAAAATCATTTTTTGGGTTTAATCTGTGTGGCCCCATTAAAAAAAATTTACATTAACCTTAAATTAAGTCGGGTTTTTAGGATTTTGGTTTTTGGGAGGGGGAAGCTTTATTTCCCTTGTGTTTGGGGGGGCCCCCCTTGGGATTGGGGCAATTCCCCTTCCCTTCCCTTTTGGTTTTAAGGGGATAGGCCCGGGGAGAATGGACTTTTGGAAAATTAACCCCGTCCTTTAGGCCCTTGATTCTTTCCTTTTTGGGATTTTCCCTTTTCCCAAATGGTCCAAAAGGCCAAAAGCTTGAGATTTTCAGGGGATTTTCTTCCAAAAATTTCCTTCAAGCCCTTTACCTTTCCCTTTTAATCTTTTAAAGTGGTTTCCCCAAAAATTGGGGTCTTTGGGGGGGGGGGCCCCCAAAGGGGGGTTTGGGGGGGGGAGCGGGGGGGGTCGGGGGACCAAAAAAGGGGGGGTTTTCCCCAAAGGGGGGGGGAAAAATTTTAACGGATTGGGGGGTTTTAATTTTTACCCTCTTATGGAGCCCGGGGCCCCTTTTTGCGTTGAAAGATCGCATCATCAGGGGTTAGTTGGGTCATTGTCTCCTCCCCCAAACTTTTCCCCACTTTCCTCCCCACAAACCCCAAACCCAAAAAGGGACTTTTCCCAAAGGCCACAAGGGATTCCTCAACTGGCATAGGTTTCCCGGGGTTCCCCTAAAACCCCTTCAAAACCCTTTTTGTCTGCCCCGGGCCACAGTTTTTTCAAAAGGGTTCAATGCCCTTTTAAATCCTCCCCCCCAAGGGCCTTTTACCTAAAAATTTTACACAATTGGGGGGTATTAAAGCTTTTCCTTTCCAAAAACCTTTTTTTTAAGTCAATAGGTTTCTGAGGTCACTTCAAAGCACCTTTAAAAATTAGTTTTTGTGTAGAGTTTTTTAAAGTTGGAATCCTGGGTCCATGGCTGCGGGGGGGGAGGGGGTATTGGGGGCCCAAAAAACTTCACCTTAATGAAGTCATGTCCCCCCCAAGCGCTCTGAAAAATCGGGGGATGACCAGGGGAAATTGTTTTAAAACCAGGAGGCACTTAAGGTCTAATTTCTTTTTAATTGGGAAATTTTTCACAGTGGGGGCAAATGCAGGCAAAAACCAGCCCACAAAAAAAAAGTCCCTAGTGCCCCAATGCCTTATGTTTCCCTCCCCCAGCACACCTTTTTGCCTTGGGGGATATTTTTTTGGCCTAAACGCTCGGGGATTTTTTGATTTTTTACACCAATAAAGGTTTTCACTTTGCAATCCCCACTAGCATTGGCACACAAAACAGGTAACCCTGTTTTTTATGGGCTTATTTGGGGAATGCCTTTTCCTCCTAAAGTAATGAAAAGGTCCTTTGGAAAATTTTTTCCAAAACGGCCTTTTTTGCCCACAATTAAACCTTTTTTCAGGTTTCAATCCTTCCCCCCTTAAATGTTCCCCCCTTTGGGAATTTTTTCAGGCGGGTTGGGTTTAACAGCAACCCCCCCAAGGGAAGTACACCGCCCTGCCAGATGACTTTTGAAAAAAAACCTTTGAACTTTTTTGAATATTGGGATTGCGGGTTTCCCCCTTTTTTCCTGTCTCTTTAAACCCCCTTAGAAACGGGATATTTTGTACCCCTACTTACACTTTGGTCACACTTCATAGACACGCACATCATATATATATATAACTCTAGGTTTTTCCCCTTTTTTAAATACTCTTGTTCTTTTTATTTCTTCTATTGTCCTGGGGGGGAAATGGAAAAAAACTTTCCTCCGTTTAAACCCTTTCGTGTCGTATTTAGGCGACTAAAAAAGCCGGGGGCAATGGGGGTGGGAAACCCCCTTTTCCTGTTACAATTTCTAAAAAAAAGAAGAAGAAAAAAATTTTTAAAACTGGGGGTTTCTTAAATGTGCGTGGAAATTTTGTGCGGATAAAAAGAAACGATGATTGCTGATGTTATGAATGAAAAAAGTTGGGGGTCCTGGCCCTAAGCGAAAACCCAAAACGAAGGGGGGAGGGGGTTTTTAGTTGGGGGGGAAAAAATGGGGGGTTAAAAACTGGGGTTTCCGGGGAGAGTTAGGCAAAGGGAAGGGGGAGCCCGTTTAAAGTTAAAAGATCAGTTATGGAAGGGGAAAAGAGAATTTAATGTGTAAATTCAAGAATTATGTGGAAATTAAAATAAAGGTTTTTGGGTGCGGAAGTGGTCATAATAACGTGTATGCACCCGGAGAAAGGGGAATGCAGAGGAGAGAGGGGAGATTTTTGGGGGTGTTAAGTGAATTTTTTTTTAAATTTTTGGAGCCTTTTTAACCAAGGGGGGAAAATTTTTTTGGGGGGGGAATTTAATGCTTAAAAAGAGGGGAAACTTTTTGAGAGGGTTTGGGAGGTAAGTTTGGGGGGGGCCAGGTGTAAATGATAAGGGGCCCCCTTGATTTAACTTTGTATAAAAGGGGGTTTTTTATTGGTTTAAAACATATTTTAAAAAAAAAAAAGAGGATAAATAAAGGGATACACGATATGTGTAGGCGAAAACAGTAGTTTGTTGGTTTTTGTATTGGTAGATAAAAAGAAATTTGAGTAGACTTCAGGATGTACATTTTAAGAGGGGCCACAGATATATCCCAAACCCTTTCTAGTTGTAGCTACACGAGAGTAAAGGGTTTAAAGGGATACAAAGGGGGAATGAAGCTCAGGGAAGAGGGGGAAAAGGTTTTAAAAATAAAAGAGGAGGCAATTAGGGTAAAATATAAACAGCTATTGGAGGGTAGGGGCTAATAAACAAGGCAAGGGGTTTGAAGAGGGATGGGGTAGGTTTTTAAAAAATTTTAGTGTTAGATTTTTCAGCAGAAGTTTGTGGGTTTCAGGAAATGGGTGCAAGGAAAAGGAGCATTGGGGGAATTTATGATGTAAAAAAAAATAAGGGAGAAAAAGTTAGCTTTTGAGAAGTTTTTTCAAAAATAAAGTGATGCAAAGGGGGGAAAAGTATAGGAGAAAAAGAGAGAAAATTTAAAAGGGGTGGGTGAAGCAATGTAAAAAAAAGAGCCCCAAAAGAGATGGGTTTATGTTAAAACAACAAATTTGTTGAAAAAAAAAAATTTTGGAGTGGGGATTTTTTCAATTAAAAAAGCCTAGAGAACAAAGGATTTGTCCCGTTAAAAATAGGGGAGGAAGTTATTAAATGGAGATTGAGGTATTGGGAAGATGGAAGGGGAAAATTTGAGGAATTGTTTTAAAAGTTTAAAAAAGATAGGGAAGCTGTGATTTCTTTTAAAGGGAAGGGGGAAAAAATCTTTTAGGGGGTTTAGGAAGAGCCCGTTTTGAGTGGGGGGAAATTCGTGAGGCAGTAGGTTAAAAAAAGAAAGGGGGGGGGGCAGCCGGGATTGATGGGAAAAGATAGAAATGTTAAAAGCAGGTGGGGATATAGTTTTGGAGTGGGGTGCAATTATTTAATAAATGTATGAAGAGGGTAAGGTACCCAGGGGGTTGGGGAAACATGCATATTTCCCTTTTTTAAAGGCCCCCAAAAAAAAAAAAAAGGTTTAAAAAGGGTGCAAAAAATTTTAAAGGGGGGTAAGGGCTTTGAGTGGGACCTGGTAAAAATGTTGGTAAAAGTTATAATTGAAAGAATTAAGAGTTTAAAACGGAGAATAGGAAACAGATGAACAAGGGGGCTTTAGGAAAGGTAGGGGGTGTGTGGACCCGGGGTTTACAGTGAAAAATTAAAAAGTGAAAAAAAATTTAGAAAGGCTAAAAAGGCTTTGTGGATTTATGGAATTTGGGGAAAAGGGGTATTTAAAGGGGGGATAGGGGGGGATGTGGCAGATTTGCAATTTTATGGTGTAGGAGGTTTGGGTTTCCCGAAAGCAGTGAAAAGTTTTTACGAGGATAGGGAGGCTCAAAATTTGAGTATGTAAAGGGAAAAAGGGAAAAAATTTTTTTCCCGTAAAAATAGGCCTTAAAGGGCAAGGATGTGTGATGTCACCGTGGGTTTTTTTAAATATTTATAGAGGGGGTTTTTAAGAGAAAATAAATGCGGGGTTTTTTGCAAGAAAGGGGGGAGTTAAAAGATAAAGAATCACACACAAAGTGGGGTTGTCACAGCTGCTCTTTTCTGATGAAACTGGCTCTTTTGGGGGATTCTGAAAGAAGTTGCAGAGATTGGTGGGTGAATTTTGGGAGGGGGTGCCAAAAAGGGAAAAAAATTAAAGGTGAATACAGGAAAGAGAAGGTTAGAGGAAACAAAAAAATTAGGTTTATGAAAGATTGAAAATCAATTGGAGGGAGAGGGTATGGAGGGGGTGAACGTATTCGATATTTGGGAGTGGGCCGGGGGTACGGAAAGGGGCTATGAAAGAAAGAGGGGAATCATTAAATTTTAGGGGGAAAAAGAGTGAGGGTGCCCCTTAGGAGTCTTTTGGAGACAAAGAACTTTGTCCTTGGAGGCAAAGAGGGGGAAAGTAAGAAGTATAGTTTTACCAACGCTCTTATATGGGGGTGAAGCGGGGGGGAAAGAAATTTTTGCAGCGAGGAGGGAAAGGGTGGAGGGAGTGGAGATTTTAGCTGAGGGGAATGTGGGGGTGTGAATATAATTTCGAGAATTGTATTTGGAAGTTAGGAGGGGGTGCGGGTTACCAAAAAATGTTTCCAGGGGGGCCCGAGGAAGGGTTTTTGGGTGGTTCGGACAGTAGAGAGAATGGGGGCCCAAAAAAGAATGACTTCCAAAATTTTTAACCCGTCCCGTATGGAAGGGAAGGCGGGGTAGGGGGGCCCGGCCCAGGAAGGGTTGGGGGGGGGGGTAAAAGGGGGTTTTTGTTGTGCGAGGGCTTGGACTTCCAGCAGGCATGCCGGGGAGCGTGTTTTATAGGGGTGAAAAAAGGGGACAAAAAGGTTTTTTTAAAACTTGACGTGCTGTTGGGTGTGACAAAGTAACATTTATGAAGGGTTCAGGGAAAC
Organism: Cherax quadricarinatus; assembly: GCF_026875155.1. Lineage (NCBI taxonomy): Eukaryota > Metazoa > Arthropoda > Malacostraca > Decapoda > Parastacidae > Cherax > Cherax quadricarinatus. The sequence continues at coordinate 40,805,699 of NC_069438.1, read as the reverse complement.
CGGAAAGGCCGGACTTGAGTCCTGGGGGGGTGGGGAAATACAGTTTCCTGCACCTTTAAGGATTTTTTTTAATGTGCAGTTTTAAAAAATGTAAAAGGGGAAAGCACCCCTTTTGGGAAAACAGTGATGGGGTGAATTTATTTTGGGGAAATTTTTCTTTTTTTGGGGCCCCCCTGCCCTTTGGGGGAATCGGGCCCGGGGTGTTTTTAAAAAAAAAAAATATTTTTCGCCCCCTTTGTGGGCTGAACTGGCAGCCCCACCCTGCCAATCACACCCGTATGCCATCTATTCTTTAAAACTTTTTAAACCAAAACCTTTTTCTGGCCCTTTAAAATTTACTCCCCCATCACCCCTAATTTCAGGCATTTTTCCCAAATTTAAAACCTCAGCAACGGGCCCAGCCTTTTTACAAATGATTTGCTTTAAGATGCCTCCCGCTATCTGTTTTTTAAATTTTTCCACACCAGTAACAGTCTCTCAAAAATTTTTTAACACCTTTTGGGTTGCTGTTTTGGGAATCACAGTTTTCCCCCTTTTGCAAGAACGCTTTTCCCTTTATTGCCGTTTTTCCTGCTCACTAAAGTAGAGATGGTTTTATTGGGGTTTATATACAACTTGGGCCAGGTCCGGGCACACGCACTCCCCTTTCATTCTTTTCAAAATTTTCTCCTTTCTTCACTTCAAAAATCATTAGCCCCCCTTTGGGCTCGAAGGGTTTCCCCTAGAACTTTTTTGGGGGGCCCCTGGTGACTTATTTTGCAGAAAAAAGCACCAAAAATCAGTTATTAAAATGGGTAAATGGAATTTTACCTAAGTATCCTTTTAAAGCATGCACACTGGCTGGCTTTTAAAAAAAATTTGGGACACAAAGGGCAGTTTTTAGGCCACATGTGGGGCAGGTTCGTAAAGAATCGTTTTAGCGTCCGGGGTTTTTTAACAGGAAAACCCAGGCAAAATTTTTTTTGCATTTTAAAGCTTCAGATACCGGATTTTTTTCAGTTTTCCGATGAACGCGAACCGGGGGACCCTGTACTGTAAGCAAAAATTCTAGCGCCTTCAAAAATTATGGGGAAAAGGGTGAAAGGCCCAGAAAGTGAGCGAATTGGTTTTGGTTTTGGTCGGTGGAGTGGTAGGAAAAAAAACGGGGCCCCGGGGGCATTGTGGGAACGCCATTTTAGAGATCTTTTTTTACCATGCCTCCCGGTAAGAAGCTCCTCACTCCTCGGGGAATTTTTACACTTTTGTTCCCCCTTTACAGTTTTTAATAAAGATGGAAGTGCCAGTGAAGATGGGGTTTTTTAAGGTTTTGGCGAGGTTGTGGGCCAAAATAAAGAAACCCTAATATCAGTTTAAAAGTGAGGAAAAACCCCGATGACCCCTTTTACCCTTCCACCTTGCTACTGGGCCGTTTTTTGTTTCCCGTTCAGTTGTACCAGAATCAAAGAGGAAACTCCTATTTTCCCAAACCCTGGCTGGATGTGAGGGATTGTGATGGTAGTGAAATGAACTACAAGGGTCTTGAAAAACAGTTCCAGTATGATAGTGAATGGGAAAATTCTCCCCTTTAAGCTCCCGATATACGACGATATAGGGCTCGGTAGTGTAACATATGCTATTTCCCAAGGGGGAAAGGGGTACCCTCTCGGAGTACAAAACCCATGGCGGGCAACAGGAAAAAAATAGTGAAAATGATATGACAGTGTTTCAATTTTGATGGAAAAAAGTTTTGGGATTTTGGGGGGGGAGGGGGGGGGGATGGTGGTACCCGGCCGTGAGGCACCAGCAGTGGGCCATGCTGCCACCCACGCCGCTGCCTCAGCTGATCTACAACAAGGCCACCATCCCCCACCCCACCCACCATACCCAGCCTCCGCAACCCAACCTCCACAACCTCCACAACCGCAAGTCATTGTCCAGTACCCACCAGCAGACCGCACCTGGGATTGGCAGGAAACTGTCAATTTTGTTCCAAATCCCCACCAGTTTGATGAAAGCCAAAGTGTAATACGCCATGTTTTTACACTGGGGAACAATGCCACTGAACGGAATGTTTCGAGTTATTCTTTGACGAACCCCCGATGGAAATTATTGTCAGGGAAAGCAACAGATACTACAGTACACCATGGCAAACACAATACTTTCACCAACCTCACGGTACACAAGTGGAAGGAGACAACTGGGCCGAGATGTTTTTTCTTTGCCACAATAATGCTTATCCACCTGTGTAAAAAGCACATTGTGAAATCATACTGGTCAACAGGCCACCTGATTGCAACCCCAGGTTTCAGTGATATAATGGGTGTGAATTGATTGGTGCTATTAAGTATGCTTCACTTTCAGACAAAACCAGGCTGACAGAAATGACAGGTTATACAAGATTAGGAATGTGTTTGCGTATTCTGAAAGAGAATTCAATATGTATTTTATCCCTTCAGGAAGCTTGACAGACCGCCATCGACAATCCGGCAATCAGTTATTCGTTTTTCCTTCAGTTATTTCGGCTCTATTTTGGCTAGCAAAATTTCAAATTTTTCCAGGGTCCGCCACACAACAGAGCTGGTACTGTTTGGTGGCGGCTACTTGCTGCTAAGATCATTCCAATATCTTTTTCTATACTTATTCGTTTTAACCTGCTTACTTTTAGCCCTAGCCCATGTTCCAACAATAAAAGAAAATGCTTCTCATTATAAAGCACCTACACAGTACATTATCCATTAAAGATAAGGTGGCTTTGGAAGCGCACTGTCGGTTTGTCCACAGCTCAGTCTCGTGTGCAGGAGAATATGCTTTATTATTATGCTAATATCAACACTACTCTTATTTCCTATCACAATTGTTCTAAGATACATTATTTAACTTTTGAAATTAACTAAATTGTTAAATACTCCAGAATAAATAAGATTTGAAGAACACAGAGCAGTTCGACGGAGGTATGAGAGGTTATGGGATAAAATTTACAACATTCTCGTGTCCCTTCCTTGCTAATATTAGAGAAAACGAGTATAGCACAGGACTAACTGTCATATACACTCGTACTGCATCCATAAACTTGAATACAAAAGTATTTTCTCTATATAATTAGCACACAGAGCAGCATATGTGTAGAGAATAAAACCCAAAAACGTCAACAGTGGCTTATTTTTAGTACCAGGCTTGGGTTAGCATATATGTTTTTGGAAATATTTGATTCCCAGCCAGGGTAGAAACATAGGCTGTTTCTTTACACCTGTTGTCTTTGTTTAAACACCATCAGTAAATGGTACCTGGGCTGATACCGAAAAGTGTGGGTGTATTATCCTGGACACTGACCTAATTTTCTTGTAACACTCACATAACAAGTGGCTTTCTATATCAGTAGTATGTCCACTGATGTCACTAGCCTGCAATACCTTTACATGTCTGTAGTAAATAAAGATATTTTATTATTATTATATTATTATTATTATTTTCTCATTTTTGTGGTGTATCTTATTCAAACGTAGGGCAATGTATGATGGAATTATACTTCTTTACGTAGACTCATAAAATGAAAAAATACAGACCATAATAGCGTAGTTCACTTCTCAGTCATTAGCGCCGCTTAGCATATATTTTTGTATGTTTTATGGTTATATCACATTTTTGGTCTCAATTGATAGAATGAAAGAAATATTACACAAATAAAGATATGATTTTTGATTGAGCTTCCGTGAAAAAAGTACCTTGAAATTGCGCTCAAAGAGTAAACACAAGATGTCACCGTCAATACCTTCTGGCCTCCAGTCCTCAAACTTCCAATAAGTCAAGATGGTTGACCATTATTTAAACCATTTATTACAATAATGCAGTATCAGTCTGCATAACAGTTAAAACTTTCTATTTTTTTGTGACTGAAAATTCCAAATGGTAGCATGAGTAATATAAGAGGGCTGTATCCATGACTAATCAACAGAAAAATGTTAATTTTAAGTGCCAGAATGTCTGCATTGTTTATTTCGAGCCCTATTTTGAATGGCATCTGTTGAAATTTGGTGAAATCGTTCCACTGCCTAATTTTCTGGACCACTTTATTGGTTAGTTGAAATAAAGTGTGAATGGGCATTCTTGTACTCAGTTGACAGACTAGAAGTAAATATGTTTATTCAGTATACACCAAATAGTTTACATAAGATTATCATTCACAGGCATGTATGTATTAGAGAACCTATGATAACCAGAAAAGTCAGACAAAGTGACATATTCCAGTACCTTTGCCATATATGAGATTTGGTAAAATATTTTTTTTTCTCAGGTTATTTGTTGGGCTATCGACATTTGAAACTTGGGCAAATTAAGCATGGAAAGAGAGCTTCTTAACGTACAACAAAAATAAAAAAAAGACGGACAATAAATAACGGAGATTCCACTTCTGCAGCATTAGCCCGCCTCTTTGAAGTATAGATTTCCGTATGGTTTTTAAACGGTTGTATTCTCATTTTTTGGGACATCATTTTGATCAGAATGGAAGATAAATAACAGAAATAGACAGAGTTTGATTGCTTTCATAACGAAAAGTAGCCCTGTAAATTAGCTCAAAGTAAGCGGAAATGTGCGATTTTTGCCAGATGTTCAATGAACTGTGTAAGTCAAGTTTGGCTAATTTTATTTAAGTGTATTCAAACCCTAACCACTCTGTAATTCGACAAACTCATAATCCCACACTACAGGTCCCAATGATGCCGGAATTTTGTGATGGAGGACCTGTAATATGAGTTCACATCACAGCAATTAGCCACGTCCTTAGCTGTAATTCGAAGGTTTTTATGGTTGTATTCTTTGTTTTTTGTCTCATTTGATAAGAATAGAAGAAAATTACAGAAATAAAATGAATGTTTGAATGCTTTCATGGATGAAAAGTGCTTTGGAAATTGACTTCAACTAGGAGAAATGGCCTTTGCTTGGCTCTTTCAGATAAACAAACGCTCACTGGCCATTCCAATATGCAAGTTTCGTGAGAGGGTTTGACATTATTTATACAATAATCAATAAGGAATAACAGTAAATCTTATATTTTTTGTGAATAAAAATTAACTAAATTATTTATACAAAAAATAATAATATCCTAGGTAGTAAGGTTGGAAACTATGCAACCGCCCAGAGGAGGTAACTACCCGTCCTCCAAGTGAGTGTTACAAGAAAACCTGTAATTGTTTTTACATGATGGTAGGATTGCTGTTGTCTTTTGTCTGTCTAACATAAACCTGTCAAAGATTTCAGGTACTCTTGCTGACTTCTACTGCACTTAGGCCACACTACACATACATGTACCAGCGATATATATATGAAAAATATATCATCCTCCTTGGTAATTTCTCTATTTTCTTTCTAGTTCTCCTTGTTCTTGTTTTCCCTCTTATCTCCTTGGTAAGTGGAACAGAATGCTTACTCCTATCAAGCAAATGCGTGGTTTGTAAAGGCAACTAAAATGACATGCCGGACAAGGGCTAGAACCCCTTCCTCCTGTATAAATTACTAAATTTAAAAGAGAAACTTTCGTTTTCTTTTTGGCCCAACCAGCCTTGGTGGATATGGCCGGTGTTTGAAAGAAAAGAAAGATAATAATAATTAATCACAGTGGACCCCCGACATTCGATAATTAACCCTTTTGACAGTTTCCGACGTATAAATACGTCTTAACGGAGCCAGAGTTTCGACTAATATACCACGATATTCGTAGGGCTTCAAATCGCGCGCCAAAGGCCTTGGTAGGCCTTACCACGGGAGAGAATGGGTCTCAGTGTCGGGGTGTGCACCCTGGAAAATAATCTCCCGGACCTTAGCGGTGTCTTTGTGGGACGCCCTGTTTGTCAGTCTCCTTTTCCACCATGCACTCGGTGAAGAAGTTTGCCTCACGTCCTCGGCGGATTGGAGGTCTTTTGTTCCCAATGATAGCTCTAATCAGCGAAGAAAATGTCCATGACAGTGATTTCAATGGTATTCAGTGAGTGTTATCCAAGAAAAAATTGCCCAGATAACGTAAATAGTGACGAAAACACCAGATGACCCACAACCTCGACCTCTGGTGCTGTGCCGGCTTGTTTCAGATGAGGTGGGGGGGGGGGGAAGGAGATGTAACATTCACCTTCGCACCTGTAGCCAGGACGGAAAGAGGAAACTAATTTGTCGGTACAAACACCCTGATGATAGCAGTGAATAGTGCTAGTGATTTCAAGGTCATTGAAAGCAGTACTATGACAGTGAGAGTGAATATTCCCCAGTGAAGCGCCAGTATGTACGACGTAGCAGCGGTCTGGTAGTTTTTCATATGTTGTTCCAAGGTGGCAGGAGAAACTCATGGGAGCACAAACCCGTGGCTCCACACCCAATCTACCCTAATAGTGTAAAGAATGATGATATTGTAACGAATGGTATGAATGGTTGACAGTGAGGGAGGAGGCAGTGTGGTGATAGGTGAGTGCACGGCGCCATGTGGCAACATCACCGGGCCACTGCCTACTAGTCACGCGGCTGACTCATCAGAAACAACCACAGCTCACCTAACCCCACACTGCCACAGAACCTCACCACCACAACCTGCAATAGAGACTCACAACTCACAGCCCACAACCCAGGTACATTAACCAGACCCCACCACAGACTCGAATCTGGGATTGGCAGGACGTGACGAGTTTTGTTCCCAGTCCCGATGAATTTGATGAAACACAAAGTTGGATAAAGCCATCTTGTCACTTGGGAACAATGCCCAGTGAAACTGGACTGCTTTGAGTATTCTTCGATGAACCCCTGATGGACATCATTTGTCTAGGAAACCAACACATACTGTGAAATACACCATGTGCAAATACAAATCTCTCACAAATCACGCTACACAAGTTGAAGGACGACAACGTGGCAGAGATCTTACCTGCTTTTTTTTTGCGCCAACAATAATGCTTATCCACATGTGTTATAAGCACACTGTCACCACATACGGCACTACAGATCGCCTGATTTCACTCCAGGTTTTAGTGGGACCATTATAGTGTCCAAATCGTTTCCTGATACTGTTGCGTTATGTACACTTTTCAGACAAAACCAGGGCCCTGACAGGAAGCACAGGTTAATATAAGAGAAGAAGTGTGTTTTATGTACCTGAAACAAAGTGCGGTGCATGTATTTTTTATCCCTTCAGGAAGCTTGTTATTGATTAGTCCTTGATTTTTATTCAAAGGCAAGACACTCATTCAGCAATATAAACCAAGCAAGAGGAAACGCTTTTGTATAAAGCTAATTTGTACTGTGTGATTGGCAGAAGTGGTCTGTTTTAGATATATGGTGTAAACACGCGGCAGTAATACATTGAGAGAAACCAATTGAAGTTAATAGGGTATCACTGGTGATGTGGTTCGCACAATAGATGGAACCATATCTGGAAGGGCATATGTTATTTGAACTGAGATAACTGGTACACAAGCCCCATACTCAAGTGATTTCTTGCCGAGTAGAACTTGCAGACGTGAGTGTGTCACAAGTGCGTGTAATCAGCAAACAAATGCCAAGTTCACGCTGCACTCGCAGAGGTGAGTGCAAGCCTTTGCTGCCAATGACTATCATGGCATTTCGGTGGCATGACATAACGTGATGTCACATTGTTGACATCATTCACACAAAACAAAAGTACCCAGTGTGCAGCGACCAACAGAGAGGACCAGTGAATCCCATTCTAAAGCCAAAGCAGGGGTCTGTCATGACTAGCAACCTCAATATGCGCTTAGTGGACAATGTGACATGCAGATTGGAGCGGTTTCAACTGTGTACGCAGAAGTTATAAGTGGAATATCAAACAAACATTTATTTCCATCCTTGTTGATAACTCCTATGCTAAAATGCTTATAACATATACCACAGGTTGAAGACCAACAAAATACACTAAAATATGGTGAATTTAGCCTTACAGTATCAGACAATCAATTGCAAAGTAACAGGAAGCACCTCCTGCAATAGACCAGCGCCCACTAGACGATCATCTCGATTGAGCCAGGTGATCCTACCGGCATACAACTGCCTCCTACTAACTCAAGAATAAGGAATGCGGGGGGGGGGAGTATTGGGGGGGGGGGGTGGGGAGGGGGGGAAGATTGTTAGTATGTATGCATACCAACAAAACGTGCCCCAAAACACGCAGACACCACTCGTTTTTATGTGTGAGAGTGTGAAGTGCCCCCCCTGGCATATACCCCATGTTTCAAAGTAGTTCCACAAGCTGCACAGTTCTATTGGAACTGGTTAGTGACTGTAACATATGTATATAAATTAAGGAACAAAAGTAATAAACATTGTCTTTGTATTGTGTGTTTGTGTAAACAAAGTGTAAACACAAACTAATAGTTGATAAAGTTGGTTCTTATGTGTTTGTAATAATGAGTGTAAATTTGAACAATGCACTTACATTTGGTCTCAGCCACATGAAAGTTACCTGAAAAGAAATAATATTGAAAAATGCAAGAAAACTTTGAATTAGATAAATAAAAGAATACGGGCGGGCGGCAGTCGCCGCGTTGGGCGGTACCAAAAAACGCACGAGTCGAATTTCTGCAAACTATGCGGCTCTAAATCTCGGTAAGTACAGATGGCAAAAAATATTTTTTTTAGGCTAAAACCCTAGTAAAAATATTCCTAACATTCTTTCATAGAAAAAATAAATATTTTTTTTTTACGAATAATTGGCCGACAAAGAAATACAGTTTCAGAGTCCGTCTGAATACAGTCAAAGGTTAACTCCGTCTTCCTGAAGCTCATTTAATGTCTCGAAAATATCGAAATCGAATTAATTTCCCCATAAAAATAATGGAATATCTAAATCAATCCGTGCAGACACCCAAATTATGAAAAAAAAAAAATTTTAACCCAAGAAATATTAGTTTTAATGCAACAGAATAATTACAATACACAATAGATAATAACAATGGAGAATAATTGACCTTAACTTTTTAATGAAGATTTGTGATATCGAGTGGAATGGGAGGATGGGAGAGTAGTGGATGGAGTTAAGTTGTTTAGAAAGGGAATCCCCTCCATTCGGACTTGAGGTTACGCTGGAGGTTAATTCGGGATCAACGCCACCGCGGCCCGTCCATGACCAGGCCTCCGATGGATCAGTGAAGATGACTTTTTTATTTTACACTGTACCCACTAAGCGGTGATCGCAGCTTTGTGTTACCCTGAGATGACGGAAGGAGAGGATCTGAAGTCCAACTCTCAACATTTTCTTCATCCCATACAAGAAGCATCTGTCTCTCAACAAAGTTACCCTGAGGTCGGGTCTGCACGTTGAGCATCCAGACACAGTCCATGCAGGATTAACACCAGAAATTTGCTGAAAATCTCCGAGAATTCGTAAGTGGCGTCACAGTGACCTCCACGCTACAAAGTGACTCCACGCTACAGTGGTCCGCACGCGTTTCTACAAGTCACGTGTTCACGTGCCACTTGTTATCGATTGCGAGGGTGTTGGACTTTCTCAGCGAGTTCAAGCTCAGCACTAGCCGTATATTCACAGCAAACAAAGGTGAGTTTGTAGTGATTTCTGCGTCCAAGTTGAGTTCTCTACGTATTTGTGTGTGGGTGAGGAGGAGAGGAGAGAGGTAAGTAGGCTGTACCTCACCTTGCCCATGCCCCCCTACTCACCTCCCCACCGTCCGACCATACACCACTCACCACTGCCAACAGTTCCTCATGCTGTTGTTTTCATGGGGGGGGCCTTGTGAATTCCATTGCCAGAGCTGTATCCGATGCCGATGCTCAACTCGAAGCTTAACGTGGATCAGCATTCCATGTAGATCATACACCACTTGGATCACGAACGCCACGTTGGGGTGTGGCAAATCACCGTAGAACTACCTCCACTATGTTAACCATATGACCGCAGGACCACATGCTGGGACTGCTCCCTGCACACATTGACTCACCTCGAGATTCATGCTGACGTCACCGTCGAGATGTCTGCCAAGACGTCACCCGATCGAGTAGTCTGGCCTGACGTCTACATACGAAGATGTCTGCCTGACGTCACCTTCGAGATGTATGCTGACAAGTCACAGTGCTGCTGACGTCACCTCGCGACATCACGCTGACATCACATGATGTCACATCGAGTGATTCTAGAAATAATTCCCGTATTGAGAGATATATTGAGAGAAAATATATGGTCGTGTGTTAATTAATCCTCTCAGTCAGTGACTCACGGGGGTTTTAGTAGGTCTTAGGTCTTTCATGCACCAAAAAGTATCATTTGCTATTTTAAGCCAATGTTGTAAATCCAGGTGTTTTTTTTTAAAGTTTCTCGTGTGTCCAGGAGGTCTGGCCAGACCTGAGTAGTCACCACTGTTCTAAGTCACCGCGTGTGACCAGGTGTGGTTTGACAGCTAGTTACTCAGCCACCTCGAGCATATAAGCCCTCATAGATACTGAAAGCACTTTATCTCGTACGCTCGTGTTGTTCTTGCAGAAACGGAACCTGCTTACTATTCCCATCGAAAATTTGTTTCACTTCACCTCCAGTACCGTCAGAGTGCAGTTATATTGTAAAGAAACAAGTCGGGGACGCTTTAGGCTAACCCTGCTATAACTCCAAACTGCCGAGAGACAGACACTCTTTCAGTGCCTCAAGTGTCACAAGCTTCAGTGAGCTAACCTGCACAAAGAAAGATGTCACTACTTGACATAGCTAGCTCTCTCACTGCAGTCTGGTGTTATGATTTAATACTCCCAGATGTTCGCCCAAGAACGAGTCAAACTTCCACTATCGCCTTAAACCTACAATAAACTTCGCTCCACGCTCGCTGTGCATGACAGTCCCAGCGATCAGTACCTAGTCGAGAGTGTCCCTCCTGAGAGTCGCTTGCCAGAAGTCCTGCCCAGATGTCCGAGTTTGTCGACGCCACACTCGAGGGCACCCTCAGCAGATGTTGTGCCCCAGTGAGTGAAACCTGCGCGACTCCTACGATGTCTGTGCTACCACTGTTCACAGAGGAACTGTAACCATATACGTCACAGGCTCAACCGCAGCGATCGCTCTCCCCGTGTTGCAGTATCCTGTCCGACGCAGGAAGGCGTACAGTGATGCCCTTCGCCACTCACTGCTATGACAACGATATTTTAGCAACACCCCACCTGTTTTTTCTATCCTCCCTTAGGAAAGATTTTTTTTTTTCATGTTCATAATTATATATATGTTTTTATATTGTGTTCCTTTTCATGTGTCCTGTTTCCACACACACAGAGAGAGAACCGAGTTGGTTCTTTATACCCACCATAATTGTCGCGTCGTGACACGCGCGGATTGTGTGGCCAGCGCATATTAGACAGCTCAGTACTGTCTGCACAGACAGCTCCATGCTGTCCTGCCACTTAGTTCGTGATATTGATCCGCCCGCCACTCGGTGCTGCATTATAGCATGCACTTTCAGTATGCCCAAACTAATGCTTCCACTCGCATCACACAGCACGCCAGTCACAGCAAGACACAAGTACTCTGCCTAACTCCCCACTCTCTCTCGTGGCATGGCCCTCCTCCCGGCCATGGCCAACACAAGCTGTGTACCCACCACCACTTAATTAATAACAAAGAAGCCACCGAAGACGTATCATTTAACCACTCCGCTTACCAGAACATACCAAAACAAACCTTTTATACAGGGCCTGATCAACTAGGCTGTTACTGCTGGCCGCACGCAGTACAACTACGAGCCACAGTCCCGGCTGATCCTGCACTGACTTTAGGTATCTGTCCAGCTCTCTCTTGAAGGCAGCCAGGGGTTTATTGCAATTCCCCTAATGCTTGATGGAGGCTGTTTTAAACATTTTGGGCCCCGACTACTTATGGTGTTTTCCCTTAGTGTACCATGCACTCCCTACTTTTTATTTGGGGGCATTTTGCATCCCCGGCCCCTGCCCATTCTTTTATTCGTAGGGAGTGATTCTGTGAGCAGATTTGGGAGGACCATTCCTTCCAAGATTTCCGAAGTGTAGAATATGAGATCACACTCCTCCTGCAGTCCCGAACGAGTACAATCAAAGTGCTTCCAATCGTTCCCAGTGTAGTTAAGGTCTTGAACAGAACATATACGTCAGTAAAGGATCTCTGTACACACTCCTAGATCTGCGATTTCACCTGCTTTGAATGTAGATGTTAATGTACAGCAGTATCTAGCTAGAGAGAACAAGTGATTGAAAAGGATCATCATCGGCTTGGTATCTCCCACGTTTTGAAAGTTCTCATTAATCCATCCTATCATTTCTTGCACGTATGCAGATCGAGGCGTACTGTTGTGAACCTTGAAAGTAGATCTCATACATTACAACACCCAGGTCCCTTACATTTTTTCTCCGCTCTACTTGTATGGCAGGAGTTCAGTAGTATACTCTGTTCATGGTTTATTCTCTCCTCAGCTTTCCCTACGAGTAATTGGAATTTGTCCCATTGAACCATCAATTGTTTACCATGCCGCACCTGGAAAACATTGTTTATAATCCTTCTTGAGGTTAACCGTGACCTTCAGCAGATGACAGCCCATGCAGATCCTAGTATCATCCGCAAAAGGATGATACGGTGCTGTGGTGTATATCTCTGTTATGTCTGATATGAGATAAGAAATAATATTGGGGGCGAGTACTGTGCCTTGTGGAACAGAGCACTTCACATGGCAGCCTCCGATTTAACTCTTGTTGACCACTACTCTTTGTGTTCGATTTGTTAGGAAGTTAAGAATCATCTCCCCACTTTCCTCCATGTATATTCCTTTAACACGTATTTTTATGCTATTACCCATGATCGCATTTTGTCAAATCTTTGCAAAGGTTTCTAGATGTATATTAAACAAGCTGCATTCTGATTTATCTTCCAGTGCATCCAAGGCCATGTCATAGTGATCCAGTAGTTTGACGAGGCAGGAGCGACCTGCCCTGAACCCATGTTGCTCCTGGAATGTGCAGATTTTGAATCCAGAGAATTTGCAATCCTGCATTCTCATAGTCACTCCTTTAAAGAATTTCTTATGATGTGGGACGTCACAGCTATTGGCTATAGTTTCTATACTAATGCTTTGCTGCCACCTTTATGGATGAGGGGCTCTATCCTTGTTTTAAGTGGACAGTGGAATTTAACGCGCCTGTCCCAAGCTCCTCCTCCATAGTTACTAGGGCACATGTATGCGAGAGGGAGGGTTTCTTGCAGTTCTTAATGAAAACAGATTTCTACAAAAAACAAAAACAAGCTGGAAAGGGAAGAGTCAGGGCCCGGGCTGAGTACATATGCATATTGTCAATGAGGCTTTATTCGAACATCTCTCGGAGTATAGGGTAAGTGTGGATGTATGCAAGTCTTTTCCAGGTTACTTCCCTTCTTCTTTAATCCACCAGACCCAGCTTAAGAGTCAGCTGGTCCTCTGTCGCATCATACAAACAGACCATAGAGCTCTGTACCTCAGTTCTTTACGATTGAGTCTCAAATAGCCACAACATTGTCATTGCTAATATCCTATCATCACCGCTTGCAAAACCTTGTGTGGGTTTTAGGGGGATATCATCCATAAAGTTTGCAGTTTAACCCACTTTGCACAACTTTCCTTAATTTTTGAAGTAGGAGTACAATGTATCCACAGACTTGGCATAGAGCTTCTCAGTCTAGCCCCAAACCCTTCAAAATCTTTCTTAATTTCCAACTAATACTTCACCTTTATTACACGGTTGGCACTAAGAAGCTTTCTTGGCCCGGACATGTGACTTATTATTGGCAGAACACTCACCAAAAACAATTGTACCTGTGATTATATGGATTTGTACTGAATGTATCCTAGATGCGGCCACTGGCTGGATTGTAACACTGGCACACATAGGGGCATGTTCAGGTTACATGTGTGAAACGTCTCGTACGAACCGTATCGAATATCAGGTTTTCCATCGAATGTCGAGGCGAAATTTTTGTGTTTAAAATGCATCGAATGTCAGGGGTCCACTGTATGTAAAATAATAATATGTTTAATAATAATATGTATAATAATAATAGTATAATAATATAATACAATAATAATAATAATAATAATAATAATAATAATATATGTATAATAATACATATACATGTATAAGAGAAGAGATTGAACAAGGAAGACAAGGAAAGATACATTCTGCTTTTGACTCTTGCCTCGGCAGGTCATAGCAGCTCTCCTTACTTACTCAGTCTCCCTATAATCCCCGTTGGGGAGGGGAACCTTTACCAGCGTCGTCTTCACCTTGACTTGCACGATGAGCTACGTAAATTGTGTAAAGATCAAGCCAAAAAGTGGTACCATTGATGATTCAACGAAGCTTGCTCTTGCAACTGTCGTTCAGGGAGCATTGCATGTGAAATTCAATGCTATTCTGTCACTCAAAGAAGCTTTCATTGTCGTGTGTCACAATGATGCTGAAGCAGAGAAGATACTCACTACAGAAGCCACCACTACTCTTACTGCTCAAGGATTTACTGTTATATCCTCTCCTGCCCTCAGGGCAAGGAAATCAGTATTCCTGAAAAAAACTGGACAAGATTCTGACTTCTCAACCAATTGCTGAACTCAAGTCATCTATTGAACTCAAAATACTTGGGCTACTGTCGACAGCATCACAAAAATCCTGAATGCATCGTCTATGCTCAAGGCCACCTTCACAGATGTGAACATGGCTGCCACTGCTCTGAAAGAAGGTCTTGCTGTATACTACTACTACATCAGTCCCACCTACATAGAAGCAGAGAGATACCACTACATCCAACATTGCCGAAACTTCTATTCTTATCTTCACACCACCAAGGCATGTCCAGTAAAAGACAAGAAGTTCTGCACTACATGTGGTAGGGAGGGACACACCTTCAGTTCCTGTACTGCCGCTGCTCCATCACAACCAGCGTGTTTAAACTGCAAAAGTAATGATCACCATACTCTGGCAGCAAAATGTCCTACTAGAAAAGACATTATGAAGAAATCACAAGATGCAGCACTGAAAAAATCCTCTAACAAGTCACCAATGTATGCTGCAATTGCAAAGTTGTAAGATGACACTAAAAAATTACTTCAAGCCTCTACTCAACCCGCCTCCACCACCACCATCACTCCTCCAACATGTAACGTAACGAAGATACATTACTGTCTATTATACACTCACATGCAGAATATGGCTGTACCTGGATCCTTTAACTCTACCTTCAATGAGTTATTCGAATTGAATAACATGCCATCATTTACATTTCCAGCATCTTCACCTTCTGAAGAAATTCTCAAATTCACAAAGGACTTAGTCACCACCTCTGCTGCAGTAGCTCCAATACCACCAACTAGTGACGTCACTCAAACAACGTCCAATGAGAAGCATCCACCTCCACCACTCCTCATTGAAACCGACCAATCAGAAGCCTTGCCACTAGAAACATCTTCCTATTCGTCTACTGAAGATGACAATGAATCTTCACTTCCACCTTCAACACCACTTAACAAGAAAGAAAAACCAGCACCAACACCACCATCTTACGACTCTCAACTGGATATAGTATCAGATGAAGATCATGACAAGTACATTAATTGGAATGGAGTCACTTTTTGTACCACAGCAAATTATCCTCAAGACATGCAGCTATCTGAACTCCAATCTCACCTCATCCAAAAGAAATTCAAATTTGTCATCGATTCTTCTAGCTATGGTTATAAATTTGAACTTTCAAGTATTCTAAAGCATATTGATAAATGCTCTCAAAATTCCCGATATCGACACGTTAACACGTCTCATGATCGTTCCTATCCAACAATTTAAACGTCTTGAAAATGGAACTGTATTCTCCAAGTACACTTTCATCGTAAAACAACGTCAAAACTCCAAGTAACCACCAAGCCACTATGAACTGACCAATCAACAATAAGCTCCTCCCTTGTCGCTTGCAGCCTCCTATCACCATCAAGACGCAGTTTTTTTCCATCCAGCAAGATGCAGTCAGAACCTGCAGAGTCCCTGTTGCCTTCTACATTGTCTTCATCAGTGTTTCTCCAGGCTTAGCAGTTGGGTTTAGTCCTGACTCTTCTCTCTTCGACTCAAGACATTCCTCTCAACGACTATTCTTCGCCCTGTCCCCACTTGCCCCTCGCCCCTCGTTGGTCCTTACCTGTGAGTCCGTGTTGTTGTTATTACATATATAATAATGTACTACATATAATAATTATAATAATAGATGGCTTCAAAAGGCTGTCACTAGATGGCAGTGTTTACCACAACAAAGAGGGAGCAGTTGTGGCTGCCTCCACCTGTTACATAATGACATTCATTCTAGAGTACATATCATGTTTCTATGTTATTTATATTGTTTCTTATGTTATATTAGATGAACCGTGATAGATAAATAAGCCATAGAGATGATATTAGTGAAATTATTCATGAAGTATTTTGCCCAGTCTCCAGACAAATTCATCCACCTCCGACACCACCCATACCACTACATGAATGACACATTTTATTCATTTTAGAGTACATATCAGGTTTCTATGTTATTTATATTGTTTATGTCATACTAGATGAAATGAGATAGATAAATAAGCCGTAGAGTTGATATTAGTGAAATTATTGAAGTACAGAATTCCACTGGAACAGATTAATTGCATTTCAATTAATTTAAATGAGGAAAATTGACTCTGCATACAATCAAATCCAGTTGCGAGCAAGGTCATGGAACGGATTAAACTCGCAAGTAGAGGTTCCACTGTATTCACTTTCCCCAATAAGACTGATTATTACTTAAGTGGTAAGGTAAGAGTTAAGTGGACACGAGCCAAATTTCCCAATGGTGTGTAGTGAGGTGAAGTGGTGCCTGCATTGGTTCAACTCACCAGCTCATTCCCCATTACAGTGGAGCCTCAAATTTCAAACTTAATCCGTTCCAGGAGCTAGTTCTAAATTTGAAGAATTTGAAAAGCAAAGCAATATTTCCCATAAGAAATAATGGAAATACAATTAATCCATTCCAGAAACCCTAACATATTCACAAAAAAATTTTTTTTTATAGAGATTAACCCTTTGGCGGTTTCGGACATACTAGTATGTCTTACAACCCAGGGTTTTTGACGTACTAGCACGCCTAAATTCTAGCGCCCTCAAATATAGTGAAAGAAAGCTGGCAGGCCTACATATGTAAGAATGGGTCTATGTGGTCAGTGTGCGCAGTATAAAAAAAATCCTGCAGCACACAGTGCGTAATGAGAAAAAAAAACTGACCTTGTTTTTCAATTAAAACAGCGACTTTGCACTGTATTTTCGTATGGTATTTATTGTTGTATTCTAGTTTTCCTGGTCTCATTTTATAGAATGGAAGACATATTACAGAAATTGAGATTATTTTGACTGGTTTTTCAATGAAAAGTACCTTGAAATTGAGCTCAAAGTAGCAGAAATGTTCGATTTTTACCAAAGTTCAAAAGTAAACAAATCATGCCAAGCGTCCAATACACATCAACTGGTGAGTCTAATATTCTTTCACAAGTGTGCTGATATTAATTATACCATTTCTACACTAATGCAGTAGTCTGCATAACAGTAAATCTTATTTTTTTTGTAAGAATAAAAATTCAAAGTGGAAAGCCAAAGAAATATAAGAGGGGCCTGGGATGTGACTAATGAACAGAGAACTTATTATTTTAGCGCCAGGAATGTTTTTCTTGTTTGTTCTGGACCCTATTTGGAAATTGGCATCTTTTGAAATTTGTGTGAAATTGGCAAAATTGCTAAATTCTGACCACTTTATTGGATAGTTGAAATCAGTAAATGGGTTGTTTCTTGTACTCATTCGATACAAAAAATAGAGTTTTAGCGAAATAGTTATGATTTTTGTCGACTAGTACACTGGAATTGGCCGAAAATAGGGCTCAAAGTGGGCAAAATCGCCAATGCGTAAACATCTTCGAGACCGCTAACTTTGCGAGAGCAGTTTTCCATCAAATTTCATACTTTTGGTGTCATTATGATCGGGAAAAGATTCTCTATCTTTTCATAAGAAAAAATAATTTTTTTTTTTTTAAATTTGGCCGACCCTGAGAACAAGCCTTTGAGAGGACCTGTCGACCCCCCAAAGGGTTAATTATAGTTTTACATACACACAACAAATATAGAGTACAATTATGTATGTATTAACCCTTTCAGGGTCCAAGGCCCAAATCTGGAGTCACGCACCAGTGTCCAAGAATTTTCAAAAAAAAAAATTGTTATTTTTTTTTATGAAATCGTAGAGAATCTTTTTGTGAAGGTAATAAAACAAAAAGTACGAAATTTGGTGGAAAATTGACGAAATTATGCTCTCGCGAATTTTGATGTGTCAGCGATATTTACGAATCGGCGATTTTGCCGACTTTGACTCCCATTTTAGGCCAATTACAATATTCCAATCAACCAAATTCTTAGCTATTTCACTAGTATTACTTCTATTCATATCGATTGAGCACAAGAAATCGCCAAGTCAACTGTTTTAACTACAAAATAAAGTGATCGGAAATTGTTAATTTGGCCAATTTAACACAAAGTTCAAAATATTCCAATTTCAAAATAGGGTCCAGAATAAACAATGTAGGCATTCCTGGCACTAAACTAACATTTCCTCTGTTCATTAGTCATTTTTTGAGGCTTTACAAATAAATTCCATTTTGATTTTTTATTCACATAATGAATTTTTATTCACACCAAAAAATAGAAGATTTACTGCTATGCAATACTGTAATAATTGTATAAATATTCATCACCATATTTGTGAATGTAATATTAGACCCACCAGCTGACGTGTATTAGACGTGTGAGGTCGTTTGTTTACTCTTGAATATCGGCAAAAATTTAACATTTCCGCTACTTTGAGCTCAGTTTCAAGCCATTTCCAGTGCTAAAACCAATCAAAATCATCTCTATTTCTGTAATATGTCTTCCATTCTATCAAATGAGACCAAGAAATCGCAAATACAACTATAAAAAACATACGAAAAAACACTGCAAAGTTGCTGTTTTAATCAAAAAATCATGATTTCAGTTTTTTTCTCTCATTATACACAGTGTGCTGCAGGATCTGCTTTATGTGGTGCACACATACCACACAGATGTATTCTCTCATATCTAGGCCCAAATGTACCACTCACAGTTTATCAGAGTGAGCTGAGCTCATGGCGTAGATCTACGGTTTGGACACTCACCATAAAGCCGTAGATCTACGGGACGGACCCTGAAAGGGTTAATAAATTTAAATAAACATATAAAATAACATTTTTACTTACCTTTATTGAAGATTGGTGATGGCATCTGGAAGATAGGGAGGAGAGCGGGAGTTGGGGTTAGTGTTTGGAAGGGAAATCCCCCTCCATAAGGACTTTAGGTATCAAAGGCCTCTCTGGGGTTACTTCCCTTCTCTGTCTTTTAATGCCACTAGGACCAACTTGAGAGTTACTGGACCCCTGTCTCACAAAATATCTGTCCACAGTCCTCTGTTTCTGGCACCTCTAAGATTTCCCTAAAATGGGACATGGTTCTGTCACTGAACTTATTGTAAAGATGGCTTGTTTCAGCTTGCTCAGGGTGGTACTTCTCCACAAACATTTAGACATCATTCCACTTGGCACAAATCTCCTTAATCTTTGAATCGGCATGCAACTTCCTTGCCTTTTCACAAATAATCTTCTCTGCAACATTATCACCTGCCATAAGAACATAAGAAAGAAGGAACACTGCAACAGGCCTACTGGCCTACGCGAGGCAGCTCCAATTCTCGTACCAGCTTAAGCCAAGGCCTTGACCTAGTGAGGTCAGATACGTCGATTAAGGGAGGAGCACTGCATCCGACCTAGTAGCACAAACTAGTCAGGTCCAACACTCACCCACCCACACCCACTCATGTATTTATCCAGCCTATTTTTAAAACTACACATCTTAGCGTCTATGACGGTATTTGTGAGTTTGTTCCACTCATCCACAACTTTATTACCAAACCAGTGCTTTCCTATATCCTTCTTGAACCTGAATTTTTCCAATTTAAAACCACTGCTGTGAGTCCTGTCTATGTTAGATATTTTTAGCATGCTATTTACATCCCCTTTATTAATTCCCGTTTTCCGTTTATACACCTCGATCATATCCCCCCTAATTCTATGCCTTTCTAGAGAGTGCAGGTTCAGGGCCCTCAGTCTATCCTCATAGGGAAGATTTCTGATACATGGGATCAACTTTGTCCTCCTTCTTCGCACATTTTCCAGTGCATTTATATCCATTCTGTAATACAGTGACCAAACTGCGCAGCATAATCTAAATGAGGCCTAACGAAAGATATACAGTGGTCCCTCGTTTTTCGTAATTAATCCGTTCCTGGAGGAGCTACTATAAACGAAATTTACGATTTGCGAATCAATTTTCCCTATAAGAAATAATGTAAATACAATTAATCCGTTCCTGACACCCAGAAGTATTAAAACAAAAATTTTTTTTACATGAAATATACATATAGTACATAAACAATACAATGGGAAATGATGAATGAAACATTAACAGTGTAACACTTATCTTTATTGGAGATTCTTCTTAGTGTATGGGAGACTGGAGGAGGAGAGAGATTGGATTGTTTACAGTTTGGAAGGGGAATCCCCTTCCAGCAACACCTCAGGTACCAATTGCTTTTCTGGGGGTTTCTTCTCATCTCTGTTTCTTAATGCCACTAGGACCACCTTGAGAGTCACTCTAGTCCTGTCTCGCAAAGTAACTGTGGAGAGAGCTCTGTTTCTGGCGTCTCTTTAACACTTCCCTAAATGGCCCAAGATTTTGTCACTGTATAATTTCTCCCCTTCTTTACCACACTTGGCACTGGAGCTTTTTTTGGGAGCCATGGAAGCTTTTCAGTAGTAATTGCAAGAAAAAAAAATGGGGGAAATATTATGAAATATTTCGTAGGAGCACTTGGGGGACCTTCACTCACTGGTAAACATGCCAGCTGGTGGGTAGGGGGGCCGCCCGGGTCAACCGTGCGTACACGTCCCGGACGAATACTATTCGCGAGTCAACCTATGAAATCGAGTCCGTTTTTAAAAAATACCCTATGATTGGCGAAATTTACGATTCCCGAAAAAATACGAAAAGCGAGGGACCACTGTATCGGTTAAAAAAACAACCTGAGGACTCCTGTTATTTTTTACAGGGGCCCCCCCGGTTAACGATATTTTTTCACTCCAAATATTTTCCGGTGCCTACTGACCAAAAATTTTTTCCCTAAGGAATTTGTGAAGTAGTTTTTGGTCCATTTCAGACCCCCAAACATCATGTCAAACGCCTTACATAAAAAAACCCTTACAAAATTTGGTCGCATCGGGGGGTAATCTTTATGGGGGGGCCCACTGTCTTCTTGCTTGAAGCCAAGGATTCGTTAATTTAGCAAACACTAATGCACTGTTGTCGGGGTTTTAGATTCCTAGCCAGAACTCCAAAAATCCTTTTTACAACCCGTAATTTAAGATTTACATTATTTGTTTATATGTGGCAGGTTTATTTTCCTTCCAACTTTAGAACTTTGCATTTGTTATATTAAACTGAATCTGCCACTTTCCGCCCTTTTGCACTCTATTAAAAATATCCTGGATGCCAAACGTCCTCATTAGAAGAAGGGGTGGCCATTTTGGTGTCTTTGCAAATTTGTTTATGTCGATTTTTTCCCTTCTCAATTCATTATGTGAATTGGGGAAAACAGGGGGCCCCAACACTGACCCTGGGAACACCGTTTTTGATGTCCCCCCTTTCCGATTTCTCCCCATTTGTGCAAAACTCTCTGCTCCTTTCGAAACCAGCCTCAACCCAAAAAAAAAAATTTTCCTCCATTCCTTTGCCTTAATTTTCCCCTCAATACCCCTTGAGTGGAAACTACAAAAGCCTTATGAGTCCAATACCAATTTCAATTTTCAATCCCATTATATTCCCAAATACCTTTTAAAGAAAGTAGTAAATTTCATAAGGGGCGGAACAGGGCGGGTATGGGGGGGCCCAGGGGGCCCCGGGCCCCCCCCTTTGGCCCTCTTTGGGCTTTGGCCCAGTTTTGGGGTAGCTGGGTTTTCTTTTTTGGGGCAGGGGGGAAGGGGGGGCCAATCCTTTAAATGGGGGGGGCATGCCCTCCCGAATTATTTGAGTTTTTTTAAAGCCGATATAAATATATATATTTTTTTTTTTTTTCAACAAGTTGGTCGTCCCCCACCGGGGCAGGGTGACCCAAAAAAAGAAAAAAAAAATCCCCAAAAAAAAAATACTTTCTCATCATTCAACACTTTCACCACACTCACACATTATCCTGCTTTTGCAGAGGGCCCAGGATACAACAGTTTAAAACATATCTTTATAGAGATCCAACATATCCCTCCAAACTGCCAATCCCAAAAACCATCTTTAAAGTGCAGGCTTTTTGTACTTCCAATTTCCCAGGACTAAAGTGACTAATGAAAATAACCGGTTTCCCGAACCCCTTCACTAAATATTCCCCGCTCACACTCCAACAGATCGTAGGCCCAAAATATATTCGTCCCCATTCACCCCTATCAAAACTGTCATGCACCTTGCGGAAGTCCAAGCCCCTCCCCCCCCCAAAAAAACCCCCCTTTACCCCCTTTTTCCCAACCCTTTGGGGACGACCCCACCCCTTTTTTCCTTCCCTATAGATTTATATGCTTTCCATGTCATTCACTTTGATCCTTCCCTTTTAAAATGCCCAAACCACCTCAACAACCCCTTTTCGCCCTCTGCTAATGCTTTTTTTAAACTCCACCTTCTCCTTTTTTCCACACTCCAAATTTTTCTGCATAACATTACACCAAATTGCCCTTAGACAGGACATCTCCACTCCCTCCAACCGTCTCCTCGTGTCTTTTACCCCCCAAGTTCAATCCTTTATAAGGTGTTGGTATACTATACTTTCTACTTCCCTTTTTCGCCTCCTAGTAATTTTTTTTGATCCACATATACCTCAACCACCACTCCCTTTTTTCCCTCACAATTTATTTTAAACCCTCATCCTTCAAAAATCCATCCGCCAAAAACTTCCCAATTTCCCAAATTTCGGAAAACATTCACTTTTTCCCATACCCCTCCTCCCAATTTGATACCCAATTTTTCTTTATCAAACTTTGATACCCTCATCACCTTACTTTTTTCTATGTTCCTTTCAACTTTCTACCTTTACAACATTCTCAAACCCATCCACTAACCTTTGAAATTTTTTTCTTAAGAATCTCCCAAAAGCACAGTACTCAGAAAAAAGTAACTTTTGGGCAATTCCCCATTTTAAAATTTGATTCCCATAATTTTAACCCTCCCCCTCTCCCAAACCCACCCTGCTTTTACTTTTTTTTACAACCCATCTATAAATATATTAAAAAACCATGTGACATTACAAAACCCCTGCTAAGCCCTACTTTTACCGGGAAAAGTATTCCCCTCTCTTTACAACCCTAACCTAGCCTACTATCCTCATAAAACTCTTTACAGCTTTTAGTAACTTCCACCTATTCCATAAACTGCAACATCTGCCACTTTGCTCCTCTATCCACTCTATCAATCCTTTTAAAAATCCAAAAAATGCAATAAAAACTTCCCTACCTTTATCTAAATCGTTCCATATATGCTTCAATGAAACACTTGATCTACACATCCCCTACCCACTCTGAAGCCTCCTTGTCATCCGCAATTCTAATTCTGTTTTACCTCTAATTCTTTCAATTAAAACCCCTACCGTTTTATTTTTCCCTGGTATACTCAGAAACTTTTTCCCTCATAATTTTTACAATCTCTTTTGTCCTTTCCCTTTATAAAAAGGGGGACTATACATGCCCCCGCCAATCCCTAGGTCCTTCCCCTCTTTCTAATTTTTTAAAAAAAAGCCCAACCACTCCAAACTAATCCCCCCCTGTTTTAACATTTCTGTCATGATCCCATCAGTTCCAGTGCTTTCCCCCTTTCTTCTATGTAATGCCTCACGTACCTCCACCACCTTACATTTGCTCTACTTAAACTCCTGAAAGTGGTATACCCCCTGGCCAGTGCATGAAATTACCGCCCCCTTTCTTCCTCAACATTAAAAGTTCCTCAAAATTTTTCTCGCCATCTACCTAAACCCCCCCTCCCCCATCTACTAACTCCCCTACTCGTTTTTAAGGGACAATCCAACTTTCCCTAGGCTTTCTTAATTTTTTAACTCACTCCAAAATTTTTTTTTTTTCTTTAAAAAATTTCTTACTTTCCCCTCTCCCCCCTTTTTCTTGCTCCCCTTTTTCACTCTCTCCCCCACTCTCTTCACCTTTCTTTTTACTCCCCCATATACCTGTCTTCTTAAAACACTTCTGCTTTGAAAAAAACCTCTGTAAGCTACCTTTTTCTCTTTTACCCACCCTTTACTTCTCATTCCACCAATCACCCCCTTTTTCCCTCCTGTCCCCACCCTCCTATAACCCAAACTTCTCCCCCACTTTAATACTGCATTTTTAAAACTATTCCAACCCTCTTCAACCCCCCCCCACTCATCTTTGCACAGCCCCCCTTTTTATTTTTTATATATTTATATATATATATTATTATTTTAATATAATATATATATATATAAATTTTAATATATATAAATAAAATAATATTATTATATTATATATATTATTTTTAAAATTTTATTTTATATATAGTAGGTTGGTAACAGCAACCACCAGGGAAGTACTACCGTCCGCCCCAATGATGTAAAAAAAAAAACCTGTAACTGTTTTGCATGATGGTAAGGGCTGGTTTTCTTTTTCTGTCCAAAAACACGCTAAAGATAACGGGGATATCTTGAACCCTATTTACACTTTGGTCACATTCACGACACGCAATGCTATATATTTTTATACAACAATTTTTTTGGGTTTTTTTTTTTCTAAATTTTCTCTTTTCTTTTTTATTTCTTTTTATTTTGTATGGGGGGAAATGGAAAAGAATCTTAACTCCGTAAGCCATGCTGTCGTATGAGGCGACTAAAATGCCGGGAGCAAAGGGTAGTAACCCCTTTCCTTAACAATTACTAAAAAAAGAAAAAGAAAAACTTTTTAAAACTGGGTTGCTTAAAAAGTGCGTGGGTGTAGTGCGGGGGGCAAAACAGATGATTGCTTTATGTTATGAATGAAAAAAAAGTAGATGTCCTGGCCCTAAACGAAACAAAGCTGAAGGGGGGGAGGAGAGTTTCAGTGGGGGGAAAAAAATGGGGTTAAATTGGAGTATTGAGAGAGTTAGAGCAAAGGGAAAGGGGTTTGGGGAGTAATGTTAATGATCAGTTATGGAAGGAGGGGAAAAGAATATGAATGGAAATTCAAAAAATTAGTGGATTAAATAAAGGTTGGAGCGAGAAGTGGGGTCATTTTAACGTGTATGCCCTGGAGAAGAGAGGGGAAAGCAGAGGAGAGAGGGATTTTGGGAGTGTTAAGTAATTTTTGGAGCCTTTGAACCAAATGAGAGGTAATTGTGGTGGGGACTTGAATGCTAAAGAAGGAGAAAAATTTTAGAGGGGTGGGGTAGGTAAGTTTGGGGTGCCAGGGGGGTAAATGATAAAGGGCCCTTTTATTGAACTTTGTATAGAAAGGGGTTTAGTTAAGGTAATACTATTTTAAGAAAAGAGGATAAATAAGTATAAAACGATATGATGTAGGGGGAAATGACAGTAGTTTTTTGGGTTTGTATTGGTAGTAAAAGGTGAGTTGACTTCAGGGGAATGTTTTAGGGGGCCCCAATATTACAGATCACTTTTAGTTGTAGCTACATGAAGTAAAAGGTGAGGGATACAAAGGGGAAAAAAGCATCAGGGAAGAAGGGGGTGAAGGTTTATAAACTAAAAGAGGAGGGAGTTAGGGTAAGATATAAACACTTTGAGGATAGATGGGCTAATGAGAGCATAGGCAAAGGGGTCGAAGAGGGATGGGGGAGGTTTAAAAATGTAGTGTTTTGAGTGTTCCCGCAGAAGTTTGTGGTTACAGGAAAGTGGGTGCAGGAGGGAAGAGGAGCGAGGGGATGATGATGTAAAGAGAGTGTAAGGGAGAAAAAGTTAGCATATGAGAAGTTTTTACAAAGAAAGTGATGCAAGGAGGGAAGAGTTAGGGAAAAAAGAGAGAAATTAAGGAGTGGTGAAGCAATGTAAAAAGAGAGAATGAAGATGGGTGAGTGTTACAACAAATTTTGTTGAAAAAAAAGAAAAAGTTTTGGAGTGGATAACATTAAGAAACCTAGAGAAAAAAATGGATTTGTCAGTTAAAAAAAGGAGAGGAGAGTTATTAAATGGAGAGTTTGAGGTATTGGGAAGAGGAGGGAATATTTTGAGGGAAATTTTTTAAATGTTATGAAGATGGGAAGCTTTTGATTTCGTGTATAGGGCAAGGAGGAATAACATTTTAGGAGTGAGGAAGAGCCCGTTGTGAGGTGGGGAAGTTCGTGAGGCAGTGGTAAAATGAAAGGGGGGAAGGGAGCCGGGGGTTTATGGGATAAAGATAGAAATTTAAAAGCGGTGGGGATTAGTTTTGGAGTGGTTGGTGCAATTATTTAAAAAAAATGTATGGAAGAGGGTAAGGTACCCAGGGATTGAAGGCATGCATGTTCCTTTGTTTTAAAGGGGAAAGGGGTAAAGAGAGTGCAAAAATTATGGGGGATAAGTCTGTTGAGTGACCCGGGAAAAGTGTATGGAGAGTTTAATTGAAAGAATTAAGATAAGACGGAGAAAAGGATAGCAGATGAAAAAAGGAGCCCTTTTGGAAAGGGAGGGGGTGTGTGGGCCAGGTGTTTTTTCAGTGAAACATATAAGTGAACAGTATTTAATAAAGGGGTAAAGGCTTTTTGGCATTATGGATTTGGAAAAAGGGGTATGACAGGGGGTAGGGGGGCATGTGGCAGATGTTCAAGTGTTGGGTAGGAGGTAGGTTACTGAAAACAGTGAAAGGTTTTTACGAGGTAGTGAGGGTTTTAAGTTAGAGTATGTAGGGGAAAGAGGGAAATTTTTTCCCCCTAAAAAATAGGCCTTTGACAAGGGTGTTGAGTCACCGTGGTTGTTTAAAATTTAAGATGGGGTTGTAAGAGAAATAATGCGAGGGTCTTGGCAAGAGGCGGGGTTAAAAGATAAAGATCACACACAAGTGGGGAGTTGTCACAGCTGCTCTTTGCTGATGACACTGGGCTCTTGGGGGATTTGAAGAGAATTGCAGAGATTTGGGGGTGAAATTTGGTAGGGTGTGCAAAAGAAGAAAAATTTAAAAGGGGATACAGGAAAGAGTAAGGTTATGAGGATAACAAAAAAAATTTGGTGATGAAAAATTGGGTATCAGATGGAGGAGGAGATGGAGGAGGTGAAGTATTCAATATTTGGGATGGACGTGTACGGATGGGTCATGAAAGATGAGGGGAATCAAAATTGATGAGGGAAAAAAGTGAGTGGTGCACTTAGGAGTCTGTGGAGACAAAAACTTTGTCCTTGGAGGCAAATAGGGGAATGTTAGATATAGTTTTACCAAGCCTTAAAAGGGTGTGAAGCGTGGGTGATGAATGTTGCAGCGAGGAGAAGGCTGGAGGGGAGTGGAGTGTCAGTCTGGGGCAATGTGTGGTGTGAATTTAAAAAGCAGAGAATTTGTTTTGGAAGTTTTTGGAGGAGGTGCGGGATTACCAAATTTTGTCCAAGGGGTGAGGAAGGGTTTTTGAGGGGGTTCGGGGCATGTAGGAAAGGAGCGAAACAAAGACTTCAAGAGTGTATCAGCTGTAGTGGGAAAGGGGGCGGGTAGGGGTCGGCCTAGGAAGGGGTTTGGGGGGAGGGGGTAAAGGAGTTTTGTGTGCGAGGGGGTTGGACTTCCAGCAGGGATGCGTGAGCGTGTTTGATAGGAGTGAATGGAGACAAAAAATTTTTAAACTTGACGGCAGTTGGAGTGTGGCAAAATAACTTTTTTAAAGGGGTTTAGGGGAAACCCCCGGGCCGGGCTTGAGTCCCGGGATGGGGAAATACAGTGCCTGCATCTAAGGGGGGGTTTTAATGTTGCGTTTAAAACGAGTGTAAAGCACCCTTCTGGGAAACAGTGATGGAGTGAATGATGGTGAAAGTTTTTTTTTTTTCAAAGGCCACCCTGCCTTGGTGGGAAAAGGCCAGTGTATTAAAAAAAAAAAATTTTTTTTTTTTTTTTTTTTTCTTTTTAGACAAAAAATATGCGATACCCTTTTCAAGTGGGGGGGGGCCCCAAGCTCTAGTGAGGGAGGGGGGGCGCCCCCCCCGGCTCCCCGTATTCGCCCTGCTTTGGGATGCATTTAAAATTTTTTTTGCAAATTTGCAAGTTTACAGACCACTATACCTCTAGCTCCATAACAATACAAAAAATGCTTTTTAAGGTTGGGAACTTATAATAAACATTTTGGAGTGATTGATGCTGGAATAAGAGATTGGCAAAAAAAAAAACGTGGAAATGCCTAACTTGAAGAAATTTCGCATAACACCCCGAGAGGCAGGGAGGCTCTGAGAGAGCGGGTCGCCTCAGCGAGCGTCAAGCAGTGTTTTCATGTTTTAGGCCGTGGAACATCAGACGGTGATGCGGCGTGACCCCGGATGGTGAGCCCGTCCCCCGGTATTTCAAGGCTCCAACACACAACTGACTCACTGCGAGCCGGGCACGAACCCGGACAGAGGGTAAGGGTTCTGAACCATTCAGTGACCTTACTGCACCAGGTAAAGGGGCCAGGGCAAGATTAATACATTAGGCTATTGTGTTTATGCCTGTTTTGGGGCCTTGTGGGACAGTGCCAGAGTGGAGTGGGTTGGAGCCTTGGAGCTATGCCTACGGTAGCCTACCGTGAAAGAGTATAATAATAATAATAAATAATAATAAATAATATAATAATAATAATAATTAATATTGTTATTTTATTAGGCTAAGTTTCAACATATTTACCCATATCTCAGAGATATGGGTAAATATGTTGAAACTTAGCCTAATAAAAATAACAATTATTATTATTATTATTATTATTATTATTATTATTATTATTATACTCTTTCACGGTAGGCTACCGTAGGCATAGCTCCAAGGCTCCAACCCACTCCACTCTGGCACTGTCCCACAAGGCCCCAAAACAGGCATAAACACAATAGCCTAATGTATTAATCTTGCCCTGGCCCCTTTACCTGGTGCAGTAAGGTCACTGAATGGTTCATGAACCCTTACCCTCTCGTCCTGGTTCGTGCCCGGCTCGCAGTGAGTCAGTATGTGTAGCTTGAATAGTGAGATATTATCTCACTATTCAAGCTACAAAAGTGTTGAGACCACTATTGAAAACAACAGAAAATTCTGTGAGATATAGTATTCGAATCAAACTGGCAGTGAAAGTTTGTACTAACTTATTTATTATCGTTGGTACTGTATTTCCATTTTCACCCTTTTCATATTTTTTTCGTTATATAGTTTGACTTGACTGTTACTTAGTTACTTAACGGCAGCAGCCACATAAACGGTAACAACTACAACACAGCTTCATTAAGGGGCTATCTTTTTTTTTCATCACTCTGAAGGATGCCAGTTTCAATTTTATTGTTTCAGTGAAAATAGGTAAAGCTTTGTTGAGTTAATTCCTTCTCATTCTCACAAGGAGTGTAACATGAAGCGAGCCGGGAGTGAGAGGAAGATCACCTCGTTCTTCAAGACAAAAGTGATCCAGAAGAGTGATGATGGTGACCATGACAGCAATGAGCCCGAGAAACATCCAGGCACTTCAACAGCTGTCGAAGCTGACGTTGCCGTTAAGGAGCATGAGGACAAGGAGCTCTCTTCTACTCCAAATTTAGAGCGGATGCCGAGGAGTACTTCCACGCTGTGTTCGTGAAAGCCAAAGATCTTCTAGTTGAAGTGGGCTCAGCTCACGATGACGTCCCTATTCCCGGAGTCTGTGCACGACAGACACAACGCGCGAATGTCCCAGCGGCATCTGCTGAGGAGTACTATCGGCGCTCGGTGTATATTCCGTTCGTTGACCATGTGATCGCTGAGTTGAAGAGCAGATTTGATGATGACACTGTGCCCGTTGCTCTCCGATTGAAGGAGCTGCTCAAAGGCTCAAAAG
>NC_069438.1:40751157-40775085 GCF_026875155.1 Cherax quadricarinatus | reverse complement strand
ACGTTGACTACAGTGTACAAATAACCTACGAGCCAAGGTCCTTCGAAAAACGCTGTAAAACTAGTGTTTTACAATTTAAATCAGTATAAAGAGTCCCTCCAGACTCAGTCACAGAGAAATGGGCAGCCAAAAAGAAAAGGGCGCTCACCCAGCGTTACCCAAAGAAAACGGGAGCTGGGTGACTCACCCAACAAGAAAACGGGGGATGGCACCCGGCATCCACTGCTCCAAACTCGAAGAAGTGCTGATTAAAGACAACAACCCAAGTGATGTTCGGTTTGTCTGAGTGTATATACACATAGTGTTTATAATGTTTATAGACAGAAATTAAGAGACAAGATTGTGTTAAAGTTTGTTTCTTATAGATATACCTGTTATATTAAAGGAACTTATATATAAAGTGTAAGCTTTCAAATATATATTAACAGTGACATTTATATATGTGTAAGTAATATTCACGTGTGATTTACAGTTATACAGTGACATTTATAGTGTATAGTGAATGAAGTGTATAACATCGTTATTTACGATTAATCATCGTGGTCAGGATGACACAGCAAACTCAAGCCATATAAACACACAGACACATGTACCCTGTACCCTTCATGGTCATTGACCCTGAGTGTTAAGCTTAGTAGGGTCAGTAGTGTCTGACTCGATTATTGCTGACTTAAGCATAACAAAAACTCAGCTGTTTATAGCAGTACAGTGTTTTTTAAACACTCTAAGTGTGGTGCTAGAATTTTCAATATACCATTAAAATGGCTTGTTTGAAAACTCAGTTTCAGTCTTTACAGACTAAGATTACACAATTAGAAAAATCTAATTTCAGTCTGTATAGGATTAACTCAAGATACAAACATAGATTTTGATGATCTTGAGGTCAAATTTGAATTATTTACACAACGTGTGGAAATAATTAATTCAGACTATACACATTATGAAAATAAATTTCTTGAATCACATCCATCTGAGGATGAAATTAAAAATGTTTTGGATACATTTAGTAATCAACAATTAAGGTGGACAGGAGTACAGGCTATCTACCTCAAAACTCTGTCACAGAGACCTACTGTAACTAGTGGTCAAACACCTGTTACACCTGTAACAACAACAAGTGTCCCATTACCAAGCTTACCTACATTGTCATTACCTATTTTCCAAGGTCATAATTACGAAGAATTCATTAGTGGTTTTCAATCCATAGTAAATTCACGAACTGACATAGATGAGATTGCTAAGTTTAATTATCTTAAATGTCTTGTGAAGGGAGAACCCTATGAACTGATTAAGTCATTTCCGGTGGTTAAAGGCAATTATCAAATAGCCTTACGTGTCTTAGCAGACAATTACTTCGATGCTGACAAGGCTAGAGTTAGACATGCAGTCTTAATATCAAGCTTGAAGCACCCAAACTTGTTTTTCAGACTTACAGGCTTTAGAATCACATTAGACAATAGTCTCAGATCTCTAGGTGCTAAATATGACCTAAGGCAGCGTGATTGGTTTATCAGTGGTATTGTACAAGATAAGTTGTCACCACAAACTATTGAACGATTAAATATTATGTTCAATAAACGCTATTTCACTTGTGAGGAAATTAGCAATGGTTCGCAAACAATAGTTTCATTGCATGCAAGCAGCGAGACAAGATGAAAAATCCCAAATCTGGGGATAATAAACCTTCAATCGTAAAAAAAGAGTATCCTACCCCAAAAACCCACAGAATGGGCATTTATCAAGTGTAAAATAAAACAGACGTAAACAACTGTCAACATAAAGTACCCCAAAATGTGTACTTTGTGATGGAACACTTTGGGGCACAGTTTGTAGTCAATACACATCAATGGAGGCCACGTAAACAACTGTTATCAGCTGAAAAAGTGCATAAGTGTTTAGGTGACAAAGGGAGGAAAATCTCACTGAAGAAGTTTTTTTTTAAATGCAAGGGTATGCATCATACAGATTTAGGCCCAAATACTTTTGCTGAAAAGCAAAGATTCCCAAACGGGTTCCAAGCCCTTAAAATGGAAATATTTAAAAACCCCCCGAAGCTCGAGTGAGTTATCAAATAAATTACACAAAACCAATGTGTTTAACACTTTTTTGATCAAGGCTAAAAAGGTCCTTCAAAAGAACATGTTGCAGAAATGAATAAACAACCCTATGCCAAATACGTTAGATTACTGTTTTTTCCACTTCTGGTAAAACAGACATGTTGAGAAATGGCATTACCAGTTAAATTTACAGGTTTGTACTTTTTAAATTAGAAAGACAAACTCATGCTGCACACCCGCCCTCAGACAGGGTTTGAGAAGCTGTGAAGTCATTTCAAAGGGCTGTAAAAGTTAAAAAAAATTTAGTTTAAAATTTCCCTTGGGGGTGTTTTTTCAGCATTTTCATTTACGGGGGCCCGACAAATTACATCTTGTTTGGGCGAAAAAAATCCGCACCTTATGCCGACTATAGGTTGATTACAAACTTTGCGACTCAAGAAAATGCACAGTCCCCGTACTACAAGAAATTCGTAACCTACCTTTCTCTTGTAGGTGAGCTTTTGGCGTTCTTCACACCTTCGACAGATATCGGGGACTTGATAGAAACTGAAGTGTCCTTGGATTCCCCGCTTCCATAGTCTAGGATACGCACATGGTCCCACTGTGTTCCACAAGATTTGTCTTTATTGTTCACAATCTTATCACTAAAGAAGCTGATCACACTTCTCTTAAGTGTTTATTGTGTTTTATGAGACACTTTGTTTTCACACTAAATGCACAGATCGTTTTTTGGGTTGGTTATCCGGGCGTCAGTGTCACTCTCAGTAGAGTCAAAAGTAATTGAAGAAGCCACAGCGCCCCACACCGTTATTCCCCTAGCACAAAGAAAAAGCTACCTAGTACTTTTGCTTCCTTCCCAACTTCCTCGATGAAGCAAAGCAGAATGTTTGATTCTTCCTGCTTAAGCATAGACAACAATGTCCACTGTCTTTACTATTACCTGGAGTTTACCTTGAAAGAGTTCCGGGGGTCAACGCCCCCGCGGCCCGGTCTGTGACCAGGCCTCCTGGTGGATCAGAGCCTGATCAACCAGGCTGTTGCTGCTGGCTGCACGCAATCAACATACGAGCCACACCCCGGTGGTCAGGAAACCGACTTTGGGTTTGCTTGTCCAGTGCCAGCTTGAAGACTGCCAGGGGTCTGTTGGTAATCCCCCTTATGTATGCTGGGAGGTAGTTGAACAGTCTCGGGCCCCTGACACTATTGTATGGTCTCTTAACGTGCTAGTACACCCCTGCTTTTCATTGGGGGGGTGGTGCATCGTCTGCCAAGTCTTTTGCTTTCGTAGTGAGTGATTTTCGGGGTGCAAGTTCGGTACTGTAACTCTAGGATTTTCCAGGTGTATATAATCATTTTATCTCTCCCCCCTGTGTTCCAGGGGAAAACAGGTTTAGGAACCTCAAGCACTCCCAGTAATTGAGGTGTTTTATCTCTGTTATGTGCGCCGTGAAGGTTGTCTGTACATTTTCTAGGTCAGCAATTTCACCTGCCTTGAAAGGTGCTGTTAGTGTGCAGCAATATTCCAGCCTAGATAGAACAAGTGACTTGAAGAGTGTCATCATGGGCTTGGCCTCCCTAGTTTTGAAGGTTCTCATTATCCATCCTGTTATTTTTCTAGCAGATGTGATTGATACAATGTTGTGGTCCTTGAAGGTGAGATCCTCCGACATGATCACTCCCAGGTCTTTGACGTTGGTGTTTCGCTCTATTTTGTGGCCAGAATTTGTTTTGTACTCTGATGAAGATTTAATTTCCTCGTGTTTACCATATCTGAGTAATTGAAATTTCTCATCGTTGAACTTCATATTGTTTTCTGCAGCCACTGAAAGATTTGGTTGATGTCCACCTGGAGCCTTGCAGTGTCTGCAATGGAAGACACTGTCATGCAGATTCGGGTGTCATCTGCAAAGGAAGACACGGTGCTGTGGCTGACATCCTTGTCTATGTCGGATATGAGGATTAGGAACAAGATGGGAGCGAGTACTGTGCCTTGTGGAACAGAGCTTTTCAACCGTAGCTGCCTCGGACTTTACTCTGTTGACGACTACTCTCTGTGTTCTGTTAGTGAGGAAATTTAGATCCATCGACCGACTTTTCCTGTTATTCCTTTAGCACGCATTTTGTGCGCTATTACGCCATGGTCACACTTGTCGAAGGCTTTTGCAAAGTCTGTATATATTACATCTGCATTCTTTTTGTCTTCTAGTGCATTTAGGACCTTGTTGTAGTGATCCAATAGTTGAGACAGACAGGAGCGACCTGTTCTAAACCCATGTTGCCCTGGGTTGTGTAACTGATGGGTTTCTAGATGGGTGGTGATCTTGCTTCTTAGGACCCTTCAAAGATTTTTATGATATGGGATGTTAGTGCTATTGGTCTGTAGTTCTTTGCTGTTGCTTTACTGCCCCCTTTGTGGAGTGGGGCTATGTCTGTTGTTTTTAGTAACTGTGGGACGACCCCCCTGTCCATGCTCCCTCTCCATAGGATGGAAAAGGCTCGTGATAGGGGCTCTTGCAGTTCTTGATGAACACGGAGTTCATGAGTCTGGCCCTGGGGCAGAGTGCATGGGCATGTCATTTATCGCCTGTTCGAAGTCATTTGGCGTCAGGATAACATCGGATAGGCTTGTGTAATCAATTTTGTGGCTCTCTCATAAAAAATTCATTTTGATCTTCGACTCTCAGTCTGGTTAGCGGCTTGCTAAAAACTGAGTCATATTGGGACTTGAGTGCTCACTCATTTCCTTGCTGTCATCTGTGTAGGACCCATCTTGTTTAAGTAGGGGCCCAGTACTGGACGTTGTTCTCGACTTTGATTTGGCATAGGAGAAGAAATACTTTGGGTTTCTTTCGATTTCATTTATGGCTTTTAGTTCTTCCCGCGATTCCTGACTCCTATAAGATTCCTTTAGCTTAAGTTCGATGCTTGATATTTCTCTGACCAGTGTCTCCCTACGCATTTCAGATATATTGACCTCTTTTAGCCGCTCTGTTATTCTTTTCCGTTGCCTGTAAAGGGAGCGCCTGTCTCTTTCTATTTTACATCTACTCCTCCTTTTTCTTAGAGGAATAAGCCTTGTGCATACATCGAGTGCCACCAAGTTAATCTGTTCTAGGCATAAGTTGTACTACTGTGCAATCTACATATACAGGACCTTAAAATCCAATATTAACCTTGACCTAAAATACTTTCTTAATAGTTGTGACAGGACCCACAAGCATAACACCAGACACAAACATCTCTACGACATTCCCCGTGTTCGACTAAACCTTTACAAAAATTCAATGTATGTCAAAGGCCCTAAAATCTGGAACACCTTACCTGAAAACTATAGAACTGCAGACGCATTCATCACATTCAAAACTGAACATTAAAATGGTATAAAATACCGACAGATTGTTAGGTAAGACACATATGCAACAGTTAGGTATCTTTATTTCGAAACGTTTCGCCTACACAGTAGGCTTCTTCAGTCGAGTACAGAAAAGTTGATAGAAGCAGAAGATACTTGAAGACGATGTAATCAGTCCATCACCCTTAAAGTTTTGAGGTGGTCAGTCCCTCAGTCTGGAGAAGAGCATTGTTTCCGTTGTCTGAACAATATGAAGTTAAAAGTGACAGGATGGAGCCTTTTATGGGTGCAGGAGGTGAGACTTTAGGTTGCGTGTAGGCGAAACGTTTCAAAATAAAGATACCTAACTGTTGCATATGTGTCTTACCTAACATTCAAAACTACCGTTAGAAAAACTTTATCTCCTGATACACCCCGTCAACTAACTACATAAAAACCACCTGGTGGTCCACACTTACACTCACTCACCCATTTGACTATGAGCACAGAAATACGTATCTTAATCTTAAAATAATGATTCCTAAACTAGTCATAAGTTTGCCTGTGATACTCCAATACTGAAACTATGTATTGTGCCAAAACAAAAGCATTCACATTGCTAAACTCACAAACTAGTATTTAGTCACTTAGTATTTAGTCACTTAGTATTTAGTCAACTTACTCCACAATTTGTAATAATTTAGAGTTAAGAATTAATCTAAGTTTGCCCGAAATGCCTAGACGTGCTAGATGTTCTAGTGGCCCCTATGTAATTAGTATTTTATTTATTTATTTATTTATTTATTTATTTATTTGAACATGATACAGAGAAGTACAAAGGAATACAGTTATTAAAGTGCAACATGCCAAAGCCCCTTGTATGCAGAGCATTATGGGCAGGCTTAAAATTAACTTAAGATTAACTAAGCAATGATATATTCAGTGATAAAAACATTATTGTAAACAGATAACAATTTAGTACAAATGAGTATCACAAAGACAGGTCATATGGTCATTCACTGTGTTGCTGTGTAGGTAATGTAATTAAAAATAACAAATTTGATTGGGTCACAGGTTAGACATTTATGAGATACAATAATGAGAAACATTTATGAGATACAGTTTATGCGATACAATTATTCAGTATTTATTTAGTTGTGGGTGAGTAAGTGACTTTTGAGAAGAGAATTGAATTTATAAACAGGTAGTGTTTCTTTTATATTCACAGGTAATGAATTCCAGATTTTAGGGCCTTTTATGTGCATTGAGTTTTTGCATAGTGTGAGATGGACACGAGGAACATCAAAGAGTGATCTGTGCCTTGTGTTATGGTCATGTTATGGTCATGTTATGGTTCTGTTGAGGTTGGTAAGGAGACGTTTGAGGGAAGGGTTTATATCAGAGTTAAGTGTTCTAGGTATGTAGTTGGTGCAGTAATTACTATGGATGTTTTGTATGGTGAGCAGGTTTAGAGTTTTGAATATTGGTGGAGTGTGCTGCCTGTAGTGGGAATTTGTTATCATTCCGATTACAGCATTGATGGGTAATTAGTGGTCTGAGATGGTTTATTGTTGTTGAGCCCCATGCACAAATTCCATAGGTGAGATAGGGGTAAATAAGTGAGTGATATAGGGCCAGGAGGGCTGACTGTGGAACATAGTACCGTATCTTCGATAGTATGCCTACAGTCTTGGAATTTTTTTTGGAAATTTGTTGTATATGTGCTTGAAATTTGAGTCTATTATCAAGGTGGATTCCTAAGAATTTTCCCTCTGTGAGTTTTGTGATAGGTGATCCGTTTATCATTATGTTAAGAGGGACATCTGTAGCTCTGTTACCAAATTGAATGAAGTAGGTTTTGTCAATGTTTAGAGTAAGTTTGTTAGTCCTCATCCAGGTAGATATTTTCTGTAATTCGGTATTTACAGTATTGGCTAGCATGACTGGGCTCGGGTGAGAGAAGACGTATGTAGTGTCATCTGCAAATACTGTGAGTTTGAGTAGTTGCGATGCATTTGGTAGGTCATTTATGAATATGAGAAAGAGAAGAGGGTCTAGGACACTTCCTAGGACACTTCCCTGTGGGACACCAACTGTAATTGGCTGTGCGGAAGAGTTTGCCCCGTTTGTGTACACATATTGGCTTCTATTGCTGAGGTAAGACTTTAGGTAGTTGAGGGAGTGCCCTCTTATACCATAGTGCAACAATTTTATGTGGAGCAAGTCATGGTCAACTGTATCAAAAGCTTTACGTAAGTCAATGAAGATCCCCAGTGGGACTTCTTTTTTCTCTATTGCAGTGTATATATGTTCTAGAATGTGTATAATAGCATCATTAGTATTTTTATTAGGCCTAAACCCCAAATTGACAGGGGTTGAGTATGTTGTGGGAGATGAGGTAGGAAAGATTCGCTTATGAATTAATTTTTTCGAAGATTTTAGAGAGAGGGTGTAAGTTGGATATTGACCTGTAGTTATTCAAGTCTGTTTAGTCTCCTCCTTTATGGATCGGGGTGAACCACACAATAGCCAAAATCTGTAAACCCGCATTTTTAAATCCTTATAGAGAATAAACTTGATTTGATTTGATTTGATTAGCTCCCTCAGACTTTACTCGGTTCACTATTACTCATTGTTCTATTTGTCAGGAAGTTACAGATCCATCTACCAACTTTTCCTGTTATTCCTTTATCACGCATTTTGTGCACTATTACACCATGGCCAGACTTGTCGAAAGCTTTTGCAGTCTGTGTACGTATACTACATAAGCCTCTCCACATACCTTCAGTACGACGACATTCATCTTTGTTCAAACTACATTACTGGCACCATGACACTGCTGTCATACTACATTACTGGCACCATGACACTGCTGTCATACTACATTACTGGCCCCAAATGACACTGCTGTCTACTACATTACTGGCACCATGACACTGCTGTCATACTACATTACTGGCACCATGACACTGCTGTCATACTACATTACTGGCACCATGACACTGCTGTCATACTACATTACTGGCACCATGACACTGCTGTCATACTACATTACTGGCACCATGACACTGCTGTCATGCTACATTACTGGCACCATGACCCCTGCTGTCTACTACATTACTGGCACCATGAACACTGCTGTCATACTCCCATTACTGGCACCATGCACTGCTGTCATACTACATTACTGGCACCATGACACTGCTGTCATATTTACATTACTGGCACCATGACACTGCTGTCATACTACATTACTGGCACCATGACACTGCTGTCATACTACTTTAAACTGGCACCATGACACTGCTGTCATACTACATTACTGGCACCATGACACTTCTGTCATTACATTACTGGCACCATGACACTGCTGTCATACTACATTATGGCACCATGGACACTGCTGTCATACTACATTACTGGCACCATGACACTGCTGTCATGCTACATTACTGGCACATGACACTGCTGTCATACTACATTACTGGCACCATGACACTGCTTTTATACTACATTACTGGCACCATGACACTGCTGTCATACTACATTACTGGCACCAGGGACACTGCTGTCATACTACATTACTGGCCCCAAAGACACTGCTGTCATACTACATTACTGGCACCATGACACTTCTGTCATACTACATTACTGGCACCATGACACTGCTGTCATACTACATTACTGGCACCATGACACTGCTGTCATACTACATTACTGGGACAATGACACTGCTGTCATACTACATTACTGGCACAATGACACTGCTGTCATACTACATTACTGGCACCATGACACTGCTGTCATACTACATTACTGGCACCATGACACTGCTGTCATACTACATTACTGGCACCATGACACTGCTGTCATACTACATTACTGGCACAATGACACTGCTGTCATACTACATTACTGGCAGAATGACACTGCTGTCATACTACATTACTGGCACCATGGCACTGCTGTCATACTACATTACTGGCACCATGGCACTGCTGTCTTACTACATTACTGGCACCATGGCACTGCTGTCATACTACATTACTGGCACAATGACACTGCTGTCATACTACATTACTGGCACCATGGCACTGCTGTCATACTACATTACTGGCACCATGGCACTGCTGTCATACTACATTACTGGCACCATGGCACTGCTGTCATACTACATTACTGGCACAATGACATGCGTCATACTACATTATGGCACCATGACATGCTGTCATACTACATTACTGGCACAATGACACTGCTGTCAAAACTACATTACTGGCACCATGACACTGCTGTCATACTACATTACGGGGCACCATGACACTGCTGTCATACTACATTACTGGCACCATGACACTGCTTTTACTACATTACTGGCACCATGACACTGCTGTCATATCATTACTGGCACCATGACACTGCTGTCATACTACATTACTGGCACCATGACACTGCTGTCATACTACATTACTGGCACCATGACACTGCTGTCATACTACATTACTGGCACAATGACACTGCTGTCATACTACATTACTGGCACCATGACACTGCTGTCATACTCCATTACTGGCACCATGACACTGCTGTCATACTCCATTACTGGCACCATGACACTGCTGTCATACTACATTACTGGCACCATGACACTGCTGTCATACTACATTACTGGCACCATGACACTGCTGTCATGCTACATTACTGGCACCATGACACTGCTGTCATACTACATTACTGGCACCATGACACTGCTGTCATACTACATTACTGGCCCCATGACACTGCTGTCTACTACATTATTTGGCACCATGACACTGCTGTCATACTACATTACTGGCACCATGACACTGCTGTCATACTACATTACTGGCACCATGACACT
Organism: Cherax quadricarinatus; assembly: GCF_026875155.1. Lineage (NCBI taxonomy): Eukaryota > Metazoa > Arthropoda > Malacostraca > Decapoda > Parastacidae > Cherax > Cherax quadricarinatus. The sequence continues at coordinate 40,764,815 of NC_069438.1, read as the reverse complement.
GCTGTCATACATTACTGGCACCATGACACTGCTGTCATACTACATTACTGGCACCATGACACTGCTGTCATACTACATTACTGGCACAATGACACTGCTGTCATACTCCATTACTGGCACAATGACACTGCTGTCATACTCCATTACTGGCACCATGACACTGTTGTCATACTCCATTACTGGCACCATGACACTGTTGTCATACTCCATTACTGGCACAATGACACTGCTGTCATACTCCATTACTGGCACAATGACACTGCTGTCATACTCCATTACTGGCACAATGACACTGCTGTCATACTCCATTACTGGTACAATGACACTGCTGTCATACTCCATTACTGGTACAATGACACTGCTGTCATACTACATTACTGGCACCATGACACTGCTGTCATACTCCATTACTGGCACAATGACACTGCTGTCATACTACATTACTGGCACCATGACACTGCTGTCATACTCCATTACTGGCACCATGACACTGCTGTCATACTACTTTTACTGGCAAAATGACACTGCTGTCATACTACATTACTGGCACAATGACACTGCTGTCATACTACATTACTGGCACCATGACACTGCTGTCATACTCCATTACTGGCACCATGACACTGCTGTCATACTCCATTACTGGCACCATGACACTGCTGTCATACTACATTACTGGCACCATGACACTGCTGTCATACTACATTACTGGCACCATGGCACTGCTGTCATACTTCATTACTGGCACAATGACACTGCTGTTCATACTCCATAACTGGCACAATGACAGTGCTGTCATACTCCATTACTGGCACAATGACAGTGCTGTCATACTCCATTACTGGCACAATGACAGTGCTGTCATACTCCATTACTGGCACAATGACACTGCTGTCATACTCCATTACTGGAAGTGTGGCACTTCTTTTTATGTTACCAAGTAACAAAGTAAGAAATGTCTCTGGACATAAATACATCAGTTAGGCCTGAGTGGTTGAGGGGAGAGGACGTGTGTGTTGAGTGAAGTCCTAGGCCTTCTATATCAGAACTGCTTATCTCACCCGACTGATAACTCATCATGCAACAAATATCGTTGGAGCGCAGCTGAATTGCTGCTGGAACTCTTATGTGTGAACTGTGACTAGTGATATACCTAGTGAAACACAAACATGTTGATTTGAAGTGGCTGTAGGAGGCTACACCCTCACTCCACCTCGCCTGTCTCCCTTCCTTCCTAGATTTGGAACTCAGCCATTCGCCTCTATTTACTTATGGTCTAGAGGCGGTTTTTGCCAGACCACATAAATGCTTGAGTGCCCGGTTTTTCAGTCCTCTGTGCCGCACTCCACTCATCTTACGAATATTTTTCCTGTGTGCCTACCTGCCTGCTACAAGCAAATATCCAAGTGGTTGACACGGGCTTAGCAAGCATATTCAAGCAGGCTTGAAAGCAGCATTCCAAGCTAGCCAGAACAAGCTAAGGTAGCCTGCAGTTACAGCTGTCCTAAGGCCCAGTATGTATACGTATACATTCTACAGTGCTGTTGGCATACCAGTGTTTCCTGTAGTGGCTTAGTTAAGAACAATTTAACGAGCATTGCAGTACTGACTTTTAAGTGGGACATGCCAGAGGTTCACCTATAAACATAGTAAGTTTGTGCTAGAAGTGTTAAGTGCTGCAGATTTGTTGTAACTATTTGCACGAGTGGATTTCACTGACTTAGGACATTGTGCTACCATCAGTACCTACGTAGCCTTAAAATGAGTGAGGAATGTCTGGCTTGCTGGGTGACCTTGAAAATGGCACTATAAGACCCGCATGCCACTTACACCCATACTGCGTGTGTCTAGTGAGGTGAATGTCCCTTCCCCGACTTTCCTATTCACCAGTATCCCTTAACTCGTCGCCATTATCCTGACGCCAAATGACTTCGAACAGGCGATAAATGACATGCCCATGCACTCTGCCCCAGGGCCAGACTCATGGAACTCCGTGTTCATCAAGAACTGCAAGAAGCCCCTATCACGAGCCTTTACCATCCTATGGAGAGGGAGCATGGACACGGGGGTCGTCCCACAGTTACTAAAAACAACAGACGTAGCCTCACTCCACAAAGGGGGGCAGTAAAGCAACAGCAAAGAACTACAGACCGATAGCACTAACATCCCATATCATAAAAATCTTTGAAAAGGGGCCTAAGAAGCAAGATCACCACCCATCTAGAAAACCATCAGTTACACAACCCAGGCAACATGGGTTTAGAAAAAGGTCGCTCCTGTCTGTTCAAATTTTTGGATCACTACGACAAGGTCCTAGATGCACTAGAAGACAAAAAGAATGCAGATGTAATATTACAGACTTTGCAAAAAGCCTTCGACAAGTGTGACCCTGGCGTAATAGCGCACAAAATGCGTTTCTAAAGGAATAACAGGAAAAAGTCGGTCGATGGATCTATAATTTCCTCACTAACAGAACACAGAGAGTAGTAGTCAACAGAGTAAAGTCCGAGGCAGCTACGGTGAAAAGCTCTGTTTCACAAGGCACAGTACTCGCTCCCATCTTGTTCCTCATCCTCATATCTGACATAGACAAGGATGTCAGCCACAGCACCGTGTCTTCCTTTGCAGATGACACCCGAATCTGCATGACAGTGTCTTCCATTGTAGACACTGCAAGGCTCCAGGCGGACATCAACCAAATCTTTCAGAGGGCTGCAGAAAACAATTTGAAGTTCAACGATGAGAAATTTCAATTACTCAGATATGGTAAACACGAGGAAATTAAATCTTCATCAGAGTACAAAACAAATTCTGGCCACAAAATAGAGCAAAACACCAACGTCAAAGACCTGGGAGTGATCATGTCGGAGGATCTCACCTTCAAGGACCATAACATTGTATCAATCGCATCTGCTAGAAAAATGACAGGATGGATAATGAGAACCTTCAAAACTAGGGAGGCCAAGCCCATGATGACACTCTTCAGGTCACTTGTTCTATCTAGGCTGGAATATTGCTGCACTCTAACAGCACCTTTCAAGGCAGGTGAAATTGCCGACCTAGAAAATGTACAGAGAACTTTCACGGCGCGCATAACGGAGATAAAACACCTCAATTACTGGGAGCACTTGAGGTTCCTAAACCTGTATTCCCTGGAACGCAGGCGGGAGAGATACATGATTATATACACCTGGAAAATCCTAGAGGGACTAGTACCGAACTTGCACATCGAAAATCACTCACTACGAAAGCAAAAGACTTGGCAGACGATGCAACATCCCCCCAATGAAAAGCAGGGGTGTCACTAGCACGTTAAGAGACCATACAATAAGTGTCAGGGGCCCGAGACTGTTCAACTGCCTCCCAGCACACATAAGGGGGATTACCAACAGACCCCTGGCAGTCTTCAAGCTGGCACTGGACAAGCACCTAAAGTCAGTTCCTGATCAGCCGGGCTGTGGCTCGTACGTTGGTTTGCGTGCAGCCAGCAGCAACAGTCTGGTTGATCAGGCTCTGATCCACCAGGAGGCCTGGTCACAGACCGGGCTGCGGGGGCGTTGACCCCCGGAACTCTCTCCAGGTAAACTCCAGGTAGTGAAAATTTGTCTGTCATTCCACGACACGTGTGCTAGATGTGTTAAGTGCTGCGGGTTTGGAGTAATTAACAAGTAGTACAGTGTTGGTAACTCTCGAGACGACTGTGGGCCCACTGAATGACCTTGAAAATCGCACTGCGACCCGCAGACCACTACACCCATATTGCCTGTGTCTAGCGAGGTGAATATCCCTTCCTTGTCCCTTCTATTCACCGGTATCCTTTAGCCCAGTGGTTCCCAAACTGGGGGTAAATTACCCCCTGGGGGTAATTTAACCATTTTTGGGGGGTAATGGAGGGGTGACAGAAAAAAGTTATGAATTCTGAAAATCAAGAAAACAATGCGGTACCCGGTATGAGGATTATTGTTAACTTTGTCTTAGTATATAAAGTTGTAAAGTAAACCTATTATAAGTAAGTAATAAAGTTAAACCAAATAACAATAAACATCAAAAACTAATATACAGTATTAGAAAAGAAGAAATATATAGCTAAGTGTGTGGAAACCCAAAAGTATTTTGACAAGTATGCTTCAGGACAAAAGTCACTCAGTAGCCCAGATCGACCTGTCCAGTACGCGTCACTCACTTCCTGACGCTGCCTCTATTTCACACTGTCAGTTTATCTGTGAGCATCAGCCGAGGTAGACATAAGCTGGTATGAAGCCAAGAATTCCTAAACTAGCTTCAAGTATGCAACTCCATCCATCCCACTGATGTTCTTGACATCTTTGGTAATAGTCATTAGAGATGCACAGTGTTCAAATACAATAAATAAAAGAAAATATCTCAAGTGTTTTAATTTAGCCATATATATCAATAATAACAACATTTTGTGAAAGGGGTAACATGCTTTATGTGGCATGTTAAATTGGGTAACAAGCTGAAAAAGTTTGAGAACCACTGCTTTAGCCCATCGCCAGTGTGAAACTCCTGTCAGCTATGAGTATAGCTGATGGTGTTGACGTAGATGATGGTGAAGGCAGATTTGAAACATATTTTAGTAAACAGGCTCGGAAAAAAGAACGAGGCTTCCAGAGAAAGCTTGCTGAAAGCAATACAGTGGGCGCACACCCTCCCAAAGCTGTCAGGTTAGATTTCCCTAACAACACTGATCAAGAGACCAAGTGTAACTGGTTTTACGAAGCTAGTGTAGATAATCATGAGAAAACGATCAAGTTTGACCACGATGAGGATAACTACGTCTTTGTGCCTAATGATTCAGCATTTATAGACAAACTTCTCAATTGCGAATATGCCAACATCAAACTCCGAGCTGCCCCACCAAGGGCACCTAAAGTGCTTATTTGTCATACTCACGTCAACAAGCACTTGAATCCTCAATATCTGGCATCAGAGAAGTGCAAGCCCTCGTGACTTTCTCACGGTCTGATATTAGCGGAGTGAGACTGGCCAGGGAATCTGCCACGCATATTCACCTGCCCTGCGCAGCCCTCATAAAGACGCGATTACATTGCATTGACAGACATCCTCAAGTCGATGTTTTATAAGTGTTAACGCTGTGCCACATTGCCAGGAAATGACCATCTAAGTCACACTGGTGTGCAGTGTGTGCCATACTCATCCTTCTGTAACGGTGTTTGATTATGATCAAACAGCTACAGGACTGTTGTCTAAACATTGTTTAATATCAATTGTAAGACTCAGGGGGGAGTCCCACAGCAGCTCATGCTGACTGCAGTGTGAGGGCTGATCGCATCGCAGCCAACCGCACCTTCACCCTGTACCCCTCATTATGACCCCCCAGGACTAACAGGTTACCTACCCGGTATGAATACTGGCTTATGGGCCTGCCCTCAGACTATTGGGTTGTGCACCTCACCTGGGGAGCCACGTCAACAGACCTCCATCACGTCGGCTGTCAATACCTGCCTAGCTGAGTCAGTGACGTCAGCCAACGAGCTCAGCTGACCGGTACTTCACGTCTCCAGATGTTCCAAGTCTTGCTTTTTTTCCTTGGGTATACACCTGATGTCGCGCATAAAGTACTGGAAACACAACAATTTACATGAAACAACAACTTGAACAACACAAGGGAAAGGTGTGTAGAGTGTACCAATAACAAGATTGTCACAATTTGGGAATGCAAGTGTAAGGCTGCTGAACTAGAGAGTAAGATGGGTGGTGTGGTGTTCTCTAATTTCAGTACATGGACGAATATAATATTGTTGATAAAATATAGTGAGCATCACAATAAAGGCTGTGGTGTCTATGATAGAGTAGTAATAACACTGTATATAAGTGGTGTTGCAGAGCTGTGAGGAGTGGGCAAGTGGTGTCTATAATGTTAGTAATAGTGATGAGCGTGACTCAAGAAATCGTAATGCACGATTGCAAACAAACATACCCTGGCGGGATTGAACCGCGGGTTCATAGAGTCTCAAACATACAGTATGGTTCTAGTGGCCTAACGCGACGGGATGGAGCTTTGTGACTCCATATGACCGTGGGTTCAATCCGGCCGGGGTATGGTTAGTGATAAGCGTCATAATATGTGGTGGTGAAGAGTGTGATGACGCGGTGGTGTCTATAATGTTAGTAATGTGATGTGGCGGTAAATATAAGGTCGGTGGTTGAAGAGTGTGATGAGAGCGGTGGTGTTGTCTATAAGGTTAGTAATTTGTGTTGAGAGTAATATAGTGGTGGTGAAGAGTGTGATGAGGTTAACCACATAGACGTTAATGTGAATTCATTACTGTTGATAAAATGTACATTGACACAATGTTGTTTAAGTGGACGTTGGTGATGTCAGTTGTAGTGTTGCGTGTGTAATGTTAGTGAGGAGGGGACTGTGAGTTGTGTGTTCTCCTATCCATACGTTCACACATAAACAACGTCTTGCTCTGGGTATTATACGAAGACTCACACGAGGCCTTACACCTGTAAGTGCACTTACAAAAATAATTGGCATTGTAGCCTACTGTTGACATGATAAGGTGCCTATTTATTTGAAAATTTTTTTCAGTTTGCTGAGAACTCAAGATGATCCAGGAATTCTCTTAATGGATCAAAACTAGTATAATCTTTCTATATTAAGCTGGATTATTGCATCACTCTAGAAAAAGACTTCCTGACCTTCTTCATAAAATAACCTCCAGAAACCTTTGAGGTTGTTGGGTCTTCAATGAGTGCAGAGTCCCTTGAAAAATCCCAACCCCCGAAATTGCCATCATTTGTTGCATATAACCTCAAATCTACTTACTCTTGTGTTATTATATTAAAAATCACTTCCCCATCAACTTTCTTGCACATAAGAAATATGAAATCCCAGACGGGCAGCCCTACATATCCCCCACACCCCCCAACCGGTGTTAGGATTTACTATTGGGCTCTAAAACTCTGCTAATCAACATATTTAACTTTAGTACGCTCCTGTGATAAGTTTAAATTACTTGGAGCTCCCAATTGTGTCATTATTGAGCCTCACTCCTTAGTATAGGCGATTACAATGCAAAGACACAAAGCATTGGAAATCACAGTGTGGTAATCGTATTGGCATTTCACTGTTTGTCACTCCTTAAACAGTCACGTTAATATCCAAATTGTAGGGACCTTGAACCTCACATATCTATGGAGGTGTCTTGTTCTGTGCTGGGCTTCAACATTACTTCTGCCAGCTGTGAGTCTTCATGGCAACCAGATTTGCGTTGATCATTTACCTAGGCTAACCTACTTGTATTGGTATTACTATCCTCCCGGTGGGATATTCACACGGAATCGTTTTTAATGTTCCCACCTTTGATCAGCATGATGACATTTGTTGCACTTGTGCTGACTGGTATAATTCCTAGGAGCTGTCCTCTGAGAGACTTTAACAAGACATTGTGAGCAGTGTTCTGAACTACATTGAGCCGCCCTGAACCCTCAACAAACTTCCATAATAAGCCCCATCACCTTCCTTCAAAAACCATACTCTATTACAATGATTCTAATCTTAGTACACTGAAAAAGTACTGCTCGCTGGACTAGGCCTAGCTATAGACAACATCGTACCCTGGCAAATGCTGAGGCTTTCCAAACTGCCCTTGCTGCTGCCAGAGGAGCGTTAAGTGAACTAGATTGACAGTGAGACTCAAAACGACTGGTGGCAAAAAATTTGTCAACGGTCTTAATGCTACACACCCCACTTAGAGGGCATGGAGGGACTTAAATTGAATTTAGTCGGTACCAGTACTGGGCAGATTGCACACCCTCATCCCTTGCATAGGGCGAATGAGTGTAGTGCTTTGGCTGGCTAAATCTAGCTATGACCGTCTTTCCCAGCTACCACACAGGCGAAATTTAAATGACTATATGAGCAAGCGAGAGACTTGTTTGTTTTGCTCAGCAAGGCTGATGACTGGCAACATTCATTTCACTAATTTTGAACTTGATGCAGCACTATGGGGCAACTCCAAGTCACCTGAGTGAGGATGGTATTACTTTACAACATATCTCAGATTGCTGTGTCGAGTAACAGGTTAATCCATTACTTGGATTATATAACATGAGCTATGTAACCGGGGAGCTCCCTCATCTTGGGCAACAGCCTCATCATTCCAATTCCTGAAGAGAGTAGAGTGGCCCAATCACAAAATGCATTTCGGCCCCATATCTCTTACTCGATGCTTGTGTTAAACATTTGAGAGAATGATTCTTATTGTTCATGTACAGAATCAAACAATTTTTTGTTCCCGGCTTCATGGTTTCATGGATGGAAGGAGCGTTCATCATGCATAGCACCTTTCTCACAATGCACTCTGACAGATCATACACTACCTTTCATTGACATTAAATCCGCTTTCGATGTAGCCAAAACGACATGTAATCATTAGTGAACCCCCCCTTGCCACCAGAATTGGATGTTGGAGGATGGCTTCTCCGCTGGATTAAAGGTTACCTGCCCAAAACAGAAAATCGTTCGTGTATATTCACGGGGACATAGAAGTGTAACTAAAGGACTTTGAATTAGGAAACCCCACAGGGAGGTGTGCTCAGTCCCACACTGTTCATATTCTAATTATGCATTACTAATGCTATGCATAGTACGACCCATATTTTATGTGATTTAGTTTGATGTTGACGATAATGATTCACAACTCTCCCGGTTCTGCCAATGTGCCAACTCATCGCGCCAGTAATCATCGCTATTGCCTCGTGTCCAGGACCCCTGGGGTTGATATCTCTATCTGATAAAACAAAGATACCAAGTGGCGTCCTCCTCGACAGAGAGGACAGTTCGTCAGATCCAATTGCATGATGGATATCTTCTTGAGAATTGTGTTAAGCAGATTCAGGTATCTAGGCTTTGAGGTTCCACTACTTGGACATTGTTGTAACAAGACTTTGTCGGCCAATACAAAGAAAGACTAAGAGCACTTAGAGTTGTGGCGGGTTTCACCCAGGTTGGTGACTAATTGTTAAAATTTGTGAAAATGATGTAATCTTGCTTATATAGTTCATTGATTGATTATGGCTGCGACACTACTTGCACTCGTGCCTGTCTGGACAGCTTGAAGGGCTGGGATATAAATCTGCAGAACGAAGCCAATGAGGAATCAATTTAGCGATGGCCCTCGTTACTGCCAAAATTTTGCATAATATGCAAAAAGAAACTTGATATTCCAAAGCATCAGGGATCGTGTTACTGAAAGAAATTCCTAAATTGGGGTGCTTAATATGATAGGAAAGCTCATTCCAAACCCCTGCACAGAAACCCTCCAAACTTTCCTCAGCACTGGTGAAACACTCATCTAGATGGATCGAAAAAACTTGGAACCGACCTCCGCTTGAATCGATACTTCATCTATGTCATGTTAGGCACAGCGGCACTTCTCCGCTCCATGGAATATTACCCTATTCCTAACTACCATTCCTCCATTTACCCCCCCCAATATACCTTCTTAAATCACAACCAAAACTCTCCCTTGAAGCCAAAACATGAGGCCTCTATGCTGTATTGATAACATAGACACACAGCACCACTCTCGCAAATTATTTACGCTGATGGTTCTGTTCACAATCCACCTGGATGCAAGTGGTAGTGCTGACATGTTTTACAGAGTGATGAGTTCTCTTAAAGAAATTGGAGCACGCATCAATAATGGGCCTCTACCCTTCAGACAGAACTGTTTTGCCATACTCCTTGCTCTGAAATGCATCTTTGTATCAATGAATTGTCAGTTTAATTGTAACTGATTTCCTGTCATCCCATAAATGCTCTCACATCATTAAGCAGAAATTGTGGCATGCTTGTGTCGGAAGCCAGGGAACACAGGTATGGTAGGATTGTGGACAGTGGAGTTCAGAGTGCACATGCTGTGGAGAATGCCATCTCACATTGGTCTTTGCTGCATGATAGACACTGATAAATTGGCTAAGCTCGTGTGGCTTTCAAAGAGGGATTAGATTACAATCTTGCTTGTCAGATAGGTGGTAGTAGTTTGAGAACAATTAATACGAAAAGAACTTCAATGGAATTTTATGGACTTAAGGCTCAGGGAGATTGACACCAGTGTGTCCCTCTATCAATGCATTCTATCATGCAGAAGGAGCCACCCGAGTCTATGGTTTGCATCCAACAAAATAAGCAGGACCTGGATTGTCACACCGACGGCTCCGGCTGGGAATAAAGTATCTTTGGCAGGTAAATCACCACCCACAGATGTAGACCAAACGAAATGTAACTTTGCAGTTGGACTATTGTCACACCTGTGTCATATGTACTGGAGTGTGATCAAATTAATGAATTTGAAAACAACTCACTCAGAGGTGTTCAAGAATAGGGCTAAGATCTTTTATCCACACCCCCCCCCCAGTGGTATATTACAAACCATTCTGGAGAAAATTACCCTAGACTTTGCAAGCTGAAAATAAAGCATTACCACATGTGTGCCTGTGTTTGTGTGTGTGTGTGTGTGTGTTGTGTGTGTAGATGTGTGTTGTGTGTGTGTGTGTGTGTGTGTGATGTGTGTGTGTTTGTGTGTGGTTTGTGGTGTTGCGTTTGTTTGTGTATGAGTGTGTTGTGGTGTGTATGGTGGTGTGTGTGTGTATGGGCGTGTGATGTGTATGAGTTTGTGTTATGGTGCGTGTGTGTGTGTGTCGTGTGTGTATGAATTTGTATGTGTAGTGTGTGTGTTGTGTGTGTGTTGTGTGTATGTGTATGTGTTGTGTGTGTTGTGTGTGTGTGTGTGTGTGTGTGTGTGTATGTGAGTCGTGTGTGTTGGGGGGGGGGATTGTGTGTGTGTGTGTGTGTGTGTGTGTGTGTTAATCAACAATAATATTTGCCACCACTTACTCACTACAGTTGTGACCGGGTGTGGAACGAGATTGGAGTGATAGAAATGCTCATTACTCTAAAATTTGTTAAAGATTAGATAGCCAGTATAAACGTAAGTAACCATTCTTACAGTATTCATTTCCTTTTTACTTGTGAGTTCTTTTCTTTGTACCTCAGTTCAGCTACTAACTTTGGGGCCCAGTCCTGGACCATTATGTACCTTTGTAATCTGTAAATACCTTTGTAACTTGTCATGATTGTGACTAGACCTACCTGGAGTTCATTACCTTTGTAAATTGTGAGTTCATTACCTTTGTAAATTGTGAATTCATTACCTCTGTAACTTGCTCAGCTATCAAAACTTTGAGGCCCAGTCCCTGGACCAATTATGTACCTCTGTAATCTTTTGACTACCGCCCACAGGATGGGTATGGGGTGCATAATAAACATATTAAACTAAAACATAAATACACGTCATGGATATACCCTGAGTGAGTGCATGACGTGTGTCCTATCAGTTAGTTTAGTTAGTTTAATATCTTAATAAAGATATTAATCTAACCATCCTGTGGGCGATAGTTAAAATATTACAGAGGTACGTAATGGGTCCAGGGACTGGACTCCAAAGTTTTGATAGATGAACAAGATACAAAGGTAATGAATCATGTAAGTAAATTTACTTACTTACTTATGTTTATATATGGTTAAAATCATGAGCAAATTATAAAGTAATGAGCAATTCACACGTCCACACCCGGTCACAACTGTTATGAGTTACTAGTGCAAATATTAATTGGGCCACACACACACACATCAACCAGGTAACTGCTGCGGCATATGGGCGCCTGGCAAACCTGAGAACAGCGTTCCGATACCTTAGTAAGGAATCGTTCAAGATACTGTACACCGTGTATGTCAGGCCCATACTGGAGTATGCAGCACCTGTTTGGAACCAACACTTGATTAAGCACGTCAAGATATTAGAGAAAGTGCAAAGGTTTGCAACAAGGTTAGTTCCAGAGCTAAGGGGAATGTCCTACAAAGAAAGGTTAAGGGAACTCGGCCTGACGACACTGGAGGACAGGAGAGATAGGGGAGACATGATAACGACATACAAAATACTGAGTGGAATAGACAAGGTGGCCAGAGACAGGATGTTCCAGGGAAGGGACACAGAAACAAGGGGTCACAGTTGGAAGCTGACAACCCAGATGAGTCACAGGGATGTTAGGAAGTATTTCTTCAGTCATAGAGTAGTCAGGAAGTGGAATAGCCTAGCAAGTGAGGTAGTGGAGGCAGGAACCATACATAGTTTTAAGACGAGGTATGATAAAGCTCATGGAGCAGGGAGAGAGAGAACCTAGTAGCACTCAGTGAAGAGGCGGGGCCAGGAGCTGAGTATCGACCCCTGCAACCACAATTAGGTGAGTACAATTAGGTGAATACACACACACACACACACACACACACACACACACACACACACACACACACACACACACACACACACACACACACACCAAAATGACTGTCAGAAGAAAGGACACAGAGACCAAAGGCAGTATGGTTCCAGAGACTTTCGACAACTCGTAAGAAAGCTGGGGGAACACCGTTTGGAAGCAACATCAACCCGATAACACTGCGGATATGGCGTAAACCTGAGCCACAGAGTATCCAGTAAGGGAATAGTTTTGGAAAGCATTTAAGTGGAGGCAGGCCCATACTAGTTATAGCAGAGGAAATTTATAAGCCTCCAATCAGGAGAAGTGACAAGTAGCGACAAATGAAGAGGCGGGGCCAGAGAAAAGGGTTGGATCGCCCCACGACCCCAAATAGGGAAGCAACAGGGAGTACACACATACAAATACCGCGAAAAGACAAGGGACAAAGCAATGTTCATGGGAGGGAAAGAACAAAAAGACCACATGGGGAAGTAGAAGGCAGGTGGCAAAGAAATGGAAGTATTTTCGTCAAAGAGTTCAAGACATTGGTGAGAATAACCTAGACAGATTTGCAGGAACCAACAACTCAAACCAGGATAATGCTGGGGGGAAGGGAGCCCAGGCAAAACCCGAGAAGAGGGGGCCATACCTTTGTAAACGACTCAAACCACAAAAGGTAGTACCCCAAATGGAGTACAGCACACTTTAACCCAACACTTACAAGCACTCAAGAAACTAAAAAAAGTGAAAAAGGTTTGCGACAAGGTTGTACCAGAGCTGAGGGGAATGTCTTATGAAGAAGGTTTAAGGGAAATCGCCTGAATCGACACTAGAGGACAGCATGGGTTCAGGGGAGACATATGATAACGACATACAAAATACGCGGCGGAATAGACAGGTGGACAAAGTACAGTGTTGTTCAGGGAGGGGACAATGAAACAAGAAGTCACAATTGGAGTTGAAGGCACAGTGGGCAGAGAGATATTGGAAGTATTTCTTCAGCAAGAGTTTCAGGGAGTGGAAAGCCGACAGTGATGTAGGGAGGCGGAACCTTTTCATATTTTAAGCGAGGTATATAAAGTTCATGGAGGGGAAGAGAGGAACCCCGTAGCAACCGGTGAAGAGGCGGGGGCCAGGAGCTAGACCGACCCCCTGCAACCCCCAAATAGGGGGTACAATAGGGGTCACACACCCCAAAACACACACCCCACCGTGGTAATGTTTTTTACAGTGATCAAGTCGGGGGTTTTTCCAGAATGGTTTGGGATATTCACAAAATACTCTGCCAAAACTTTAACATTTCTGAGTGGTTGTCCTAAATTCATTAATTTTATCACACTCCA
>NC_069438.1:40745921-40750657 GCF_026875155.1 Cherax quadricarinatus | reverse complement strand
CAAATGTCAGATATGAGGATGAGAAACAAGTGGGGAGCAAGTACTGTGCCTTGTGAAACAGAGCTTTCACCTTAGCTGCCTCGGACTTTACTCTGTTGACGACTACTCTCTGTGTTCTGTTAGTGAGGAAATTATAGATCCATCGACCGACTTTTCCTGTTATTCCTTTAGCACGCATTTTGTGCGCTATTACGGCATGGTCACACTTGTCGAAGGCTTTTGCAAAGTCTGTATATATTACATCTGACTTTGCAAAAGCCTTCGACAAGTGTGACCATGGCGTAATAGCGCACAAAATGCGTGCTGAAGGAATAACGGGAAAAGTCGGTCGATGGATCTATAATTTCGTCGCTTTTACGTAACATTGGAGATAACAAAGTCTTTTCAACCCTGGATTTGTTACAAGGGTTTTGGCAAGTCCCTCTTCACGAGGACAGCCAAGAGCTAACTGCATTCTCCACTCCTACAGGTCATTATCACTTCCTCCATTTGGATTACGATCCTCCCCTATCACGTTCTCAAGGCTCATGACTAATATCTTTAGAGGTCTCATAGGTAATGCACTTATGGTGTACTTAGATGACGTAATCGTCATGTCTAAAGACGTGGATACACACTTGAAAAGACTTGATGTAGTACTTGGTAAGCTTGAAGAAGCCAATTTAAAGATCAAACTGTCTTAATGTCAATTTTTCAGATCAGAAATCAAGTTTCTTGGTCACGTAGTCACTCCTAGAGGGGCTACGACTGACCAAAGTAAAGTAATTGCTGTATTAATTTTTTCATCTCCAAAAACTGCTGATGCCGTAAGATCCTGTGTGGGCTTAGCAGGTTTTTATAGATCTTTCATTGCCAATTTTTCTTCCATAGCTGCTCCTCTAACTGAGTTGCTTAAGAAAGATGCTCCTTTTGTTTGGACCTTCCGTCAAGAAAGAGCATTCCAAACTCTAAAAGAAAAGCTAACATCTGCTCCAATTTTGAAATTTCCAGATTTTTCTAAGCCCTTCTATCTGACAACTGATGCTAGTTCTATTGGCATAGGTGCCGTACTAGCTCAGAAGACTGATGGCAAGTACAACGCAGTTGCATTTGCTAGCCGAGTCCTTACGAAGGCTGAACGTAATTATACAGTAACTGAGCAAGAAGCTTTAGCAATAGTATGGTCTTTAAAGCACTTCCGAGACATTATTTATCAGTACTCTGTCCATGTCTTGACAGACCATGCTCCACTGTTACCTCTATTCCAGAACAACCTACTGGAAGGTTAGCCAGATGGACCTTGACTATCCAAGAGTTCAATCCCACCTTTGAACACTTACCTGGCAAGTCAAATGTAGTCGCAGATGCCTTATCGCGACATGTTAGTATAGTAACTGCAGACCCTCCATTTAGTGCTGAGGATGTAAAGAATGCTCAACGAACAGATCCCATGTGGTCTGGTGTGATTCGATTCCTGCTCCAGGAAGATCTTATTCTGACTGTGAAGCCACCAGCACCCATCAGTGACTTTGTCATGAACCAAGAATTACTGTATCGAACAGTCGAGTTGGGTACTCCTAGCAGAAGAGTATACCAGTTAGTAATTCCAGAGTCACTGGTGAATGTAGCCTTACAGCTAGTTCATGATGTACCAGGTGTTGCACACCCTGGTATGGATCGTTCAGTAAAACAAGCCAGATTGAAATACTTTTGGCCTCGTATGGCAACTGATATTTCTGAGTATGTTAAGAAATGTAGTGTCTGCATGCAAGATAAAGGTAATGCTAATGGTCCTAATCAAATCCAAGTGTATCCAACTACTAGCGAACCGTGGGCAAGAGTTGCGCTAGATTTGTTAACTAATTTCCGATGTTCCCTCCAGGGCAACAAACATCTGTGTGTTATGGTAGACCATTTCACCAGATATTGTGAGTTAGTTCCTATTGCAGATAAGACTGCAGAGACAGTAGCTAAAGCGTTTAAAGAACGCATTATCTGCAGGCATACCACCCCTAAGTCCCTAGTAACAGATAATGGTGGTGAACTCTGTAATGAGATTCTTGAAAATTTGTGTACCTTGCACAAGATCTCTAAATCCACAATTGTTCCTCATCATCCTGCCAGCATGAGATGAGGACTGGATGAGGACTAACAAACTTACACTAAACATCGACAAAACCTACTTCATTCACTTTGGTAACAGAGCTACAGACGTCCCTCTTAACATAATGATAAACGGATCACCTATCACAAAGCTAACAGAGGGAAAATTCTTAGGAATCCACCTTGATAATAGACTCAAATTTCATACACATATACAACAAATTTCTAAGAAAATTTCCAAGACTGTAGGCATACTATCGAAGATACGGTACTATGTTCCACAGTCAGCCCTCCTGGCCCTATATCACTCTCTTATTTACCCCAATCTCACCTATGGAATTTGTGCATGGGGCTCAACAACAATTAACCATCTCAGACCACTAATTACCCAACAAAAGGCTGCAGTTAGAATGATAACAAATTCTCACTACAGGCAGCACACTCCACCAATATTCAATACACTAAACCTACTCACCATACAAAACATCCATACTTATTACTGCACCTATTATATACATAGAACACTTAACTCTGATATTAATCCTCCCCTCAAACATCTCCTTGCCAACCTCAACAGAACACATGACCATAACACAAGGCACAGATCACTCTTTGATGTTCCTCGTGTCCATCTCACGCTATGCAAAAACTCAATGCACATAAAAGGCCCTAAAATCTGGAATTCATTACCTGTAAATATAAAAGAAACACTACCTGTTTATAAATTCAAGTCTCTTCTCAAAGATCACTTACTCACCCAAAACCAAATAAATACTGAATAACTGAACCTTTGAATTGTATATCTTAAATGTTTCTCACAATTATATCACATAAATGTTAAACCTAAAACCGAATCTAACTTTATTATTTTTTAAATACACTACCTAACAGAATCCTTCATATGACTGAATGCAACCATATGACCTGTCTTTGTAATACTCACTTGTGCTTTATAGTAATCTGTTTACATTAATGTTTTATCACTGATTTCATCATTGCTTAGTTAATCTTAAGTTAATTTTAAGCCAGCCCGTAATGCTATGCATAGTATAAGTGGCTTTGGCATGCTGCTCTTATCTGTATTTTTTTTGTACCTCTGTATGTGTGCTCAAATTGGAAATAAATAAATAAATAAATAAATAAATAAATAAAAAATAAATGGGTTAGCAGAACGAACCAATAAGAAAGTACTTGATGTCTTGAGAGCCACTATCAATCCCAACAGTGAAACTTGGGATGAAGTTACATCTGATGTGCAGTGTGCTATAAATTCTGCTTACAATGTTTCTATAGGTGACACTCCACATTATGCATTGTACGGTGTAGATGAACGTTTGCCTTATGAGTTGCTATATTCTAATCCGAAACCAAATTACAACCCTGATGATTTCATAGCAACTCGTACCAGCTTAGCTCAGAGTGTTTTTAGAAGAATCCGTGAAACACTTCATAAATCAACAGCAGAATTTACAAGAGTCGCTAACACTCGAGCAAAGCCGTCCAAAATCAAAGTAGGTTCGAGAGTTATGCTGACTAACTTTAACAAAACATCTGCAATGCCTAAGCTTGATCAAAAGTTTGTTGGTCCTTATTGCGTAGTTGAACATATCACTGGTAATAAGTATAAGGTTAGAGAAATTAGTACTGGTCAGTATAAAGAATCGCATTTAGAGCATATGAAGTTAGTATGTGATGATAATGATGTTCCAACCCAGACTAATGTGACAGACTCTGACAATCCTCCTGATCCTGTACTCTCTACCTCTGATACTCAGTCAGACGATCAACCTGAATGTCGTTATTCCCTACGTACACGACAGGTATTGAGAAATCCTCAAGTATCATTTGTAACTACCAATTCAGATTTGCCTCAAATACAGCATGAGTTAGCCAGTGCAACAGAGTTTGATCCTCCCAGAGATGACACCCATTCTGCATATGTCAACCTCACCCTAGCAGAGTTGGGGTTAAATGTAAATAACCTGTATAGATGAATAATTACAGTATCAACTTATCAGTATTAAAGAAATTTTTTGTATTCACGTTCTCTCCGAATTCTGAGAGTTAGCAGTCTAGATTTGAGTGCACCGAATCTGCCTTTCTGTTAAACACTTCTTTCTTCGTATATATTCCTTCCTCAGAATCCGTAGATCACATGAATACAGATCGATCAAATTTTTTTTATCACTTCTATTGTGTAATCCCAACGTTGAGTTTCATTCGATGAGTTGTGCTATATTATACCTTGTATTGCATTACAGTTTTATTACAGTTTCAGTTACGTAAGCTTCCATTCCAATATTCTACTTATGTATGTTATAATGTTCAATTGTTGTGTACTTTGACATTGTATAGAATCAGCCCAAGCCGTACACCTGCCATCTCTAGTTTGTATTAGCTGTATGTCGGGATGACATACGTTAGCGTCGCCGAGCTCTCAGTAGTAGTACCAGTTCCTAGTAACCAGTTACCAGTAACCAGTGTACCAGTAGATGACTCACTACCAACCGTCTGTGTGAATCACTGACTGTTATTCATGTTGCTGCTGACCATGGCATATTTTTGAATGCCTTACCCGCTAGGCACTTGTGAGTCAGTCTAAGATAGGAAGCAGAGAGAGGCAGGTCGGCTGTTGGTGCTTTCCCATACTTTCC
>NC_069438.1:40735921-40743421 GCF_026875155.1 Cherax quadricarinatus | reverse complement strand
GGATCAGGCACACATAACAGGAAAGGCACTGCAATGGATAAGAGAATACCTTACAGGGAGGCAACAACGAGTCATGGTACGCGACGAGGTGTCAGAGTGACAAGCGGGATTCCACAGGGGTCAGTCCTAGGACCGGTGCTGTTCTTGGTATATGTGAATGACATAACGGAAGGGATAGACTCAGAAGTGTCCTTGTTTGCGGACGATGTGAAGTTAATGAGAAGAATCAAATCGGATGAGGATCAGGCAGGACTACAAAGAGACCTGGACAGGCTACAAGCCTGGTCCAGCAACTGGCTCCTTGAGTTTAACCCCGCCAAATGCAAAGTTATGAAGATTGTGGAAGGGCAAAGAAGACCGCAGACACAATATAGTTTAGATGGCCAAAGTCTGCAAACCTCACTCAAGGAAAAAGATCTGGGGGTGAGTATAACACCGAGCATATCTCCTGAGGCGCACATCAATCAGATAACTGCTGCAGCATACGGGCGCCTGGCAAACCTACGGATAGCGTTCCGATACCTCAGTAAGGAGTCGTTCAAGACTCTGTATACCATTTACGTCAGGCCCATACTGGAGTATGCAGCACCAGTTTGGAATCCACACCTAGTCAAGCACGTCAAGAAATTAGAGAAAGTGCAAAGGTTTGCAACAAGACTAGTCCCAGAGCTACGGGGATTGTCCTACGAAGAAAGGTTGAGGGAAATCGGCCTGACGACACTGGAGGCCAGGAGGGTCAGGGGAGACATGATAACGACATATAAAATACTGCACGGAATAGACGAGGTGGACAAAGACGGGATGTTCCAGAGATGGGACACAGACACAAGAGGTCACAATTGGAAGTTGAAGACTCAGATGAATCAAAGGGATGTTAGGAAGTATTTCTTCAGTCATAGAGTAGTCAAGCCGTGGAATAGCCTAGAAAGTGAAGTAGTGGAGGCGGGAACCATACATAGTTTTAAGGCGAGGTATGATAAAGCTCATGGAGCAGGGAGAGAGAGGACCTAGTAGCAATCAGTGAAGAGGCCGGGCCAGGAGCTATGAATCGACCCCTGCAACCACAAATAGGTGAGTACAAATAGGTGAGTACACACACACACGCATACACACTGGAGGACAGGAGAGATAGGGGGGACATGATAACGACATACAAAATACTGAGAGGAATTGACAAGGTGGACAAAGACAGGATGTTCCAGAGATTGGACACAGTAACAAGGGGACACAGTTGGAAGCTGAAGACACAGATGAATCACAGGGATGTTAGGAAGTATTTCTTCAGCCACAGAGTAGTCAGTAAGTGGAATAGTTTGGGAAGCGATGTAGTGGAGGCAGGATCCATACATAGCTTTAAGCAGAGGTATGATAAAGCTCACGGCTCAGGGAGAGTGACCTAGTAGCGATCAGTGAAGAGGCGGGGCCAGGAGCTCGGACTCGACCCCCGCAACCTCAATAGGTGATACAACTATGTGAGTACACACACACACACGCGCATACACACACACACACACATAATATATATATATATATATATATATATATATATAATTATATATATATATATATAATATATATATATATATATATATATATATAAATATGCGTTATTGCTTAAGTCATTAAGTTATCTGTGGTTACATATAAGAGTAACCTTCCGGAGGAAGTGAGTCAAGTTGTATATCTTAATATAAGTCTGACAAACACCATCATTCTCTTATCCGCATCTGGACCCACCTGCTTCCTCTGCCAGCCAGCCATACATACATACATACATACATACATATATACATACATACATACATACATACACACACATACCTACATACATACTCACATACATACACACATATACATACATACATACCCAAGTGTTGCATAAGTGTCTAATTTACCAACTTGTCGGGTCTCTGAACCATTCATCTACATACATACATACACACATAGAGTAGTCAGGAAG
Source organism: Cherax quadricarinatus (assembly GCF_026875155.1). Lineage (NCBI taxonomy): Eukaryota > Metazoa > Arthropoda > Malacostraca > Decapoda > Parastacidae > Cherax > Cherax quadricarinatus. The sequence goes on along the minus strand of NC_069438.1, from coordinate 40,741,461 downwards.
TGGAATAGCCTAGAAAGTGATGTAGTGGAGGCAGGAACCATACATAGTTTTAAGACGAGGTATGATAAAGCTCATGTAGCAGGGAGAGAGAGAGCCTAGTAGCAGTCAGTGAAGAGGCGGGGCCAGGAGCTATGAATCGACCCCTATAAACACAAATAGATGAGTACATACATACAAACCAGAAAAGAGAGACGAGGGCTACAATTTACATAATAATTTTGGAGGTGAAATCAGTACCAGAAGTGTGAGGCAGGAGGCCTAGCGCCAGGGTAGGTAGTGTTACCAGAAGTGTGAGGCAGGAGGCCTAGCGCCAGGGTAGGTAGTGTTACCAGAAGTGTGAGGCAGGAGGCCTAGCGCCAGGGTAGGTACTGTTACCAGAAGTGTGAGGCAGGAGGCCCAGCGCCAGGGTAGGTACTGTTACCACAAGTGTGAGGCAGGAGGCCTAGCACCAGGGTAGGTACTGTTACCACAAGTGTGAGGCAGGAGGCCTAGCGCCAGGGTAGGTACTGTTACCACATACTGTTACCGACATAGACAAGGATGTCAGCCACAGCACCGTGTATTACTTTGCAGATGACACCCGAATCTGCATGACAGTGTCTTCCATTGCAGACACTGCAAGGCTCCAGGCGGACATCAACCAAATCTTTCAGTGGGCTGCAGAAAACAATATGAAGTTCAACGATGAGAAATTTCAATTACTCAGATATGGTAAACATGAGGAAATTAAATCTTCATCAGAGTACAAAACAAATTCTGGCCACAAAATAGAGCGAAACACCAACGTCAAAGACCTGGGAGTGATTATGTCGGAGGATCTCACCTTCAAGGACCATAACATTGTATCAATCGCATCTGCTAGAAAAATGACAGGATGGATAATGAGAACCTTCAAAACTAGGGAGGCCAAGCCCATGATGACACTCTTCAGGTCACTTGTTCTATCTAGGCTGGAATATTGCTGCACAGTAACAGCACCTTTCAAGGCAGGTGAAATTGCCGACCTAGAAAATGTACAGAGAACTTTCAAAGACGGGGCATAACGGAGATAAAACACCCAATTAACTGGGGGCCTTGGGGGGTTTTAAAACCCTTTTCCCCGGAAAGCAAGGGGGAGATACATGAAATTTTAAAAAACCTGGAAAATCCTAGAGGGACTAGTACCCCAAATTTTCCCCGAAAATCACTCACTTTCCCAAAAACAAAAAAACTTGCAGACGATGCCCCATCCCCCAATGAAAAGCAGGGGGTTTTCCTAGCCCGTTTAAAAGACCATACAATAAAGTCAGGGGCCCGAAACTGCTCAACTGCCCCCCCCAGCACCATAAGGGGGTTTTCCAACAGCCCCTGGAAGTCTTCAAAAACTGGCCCTGGGCAAGCACCTAAAGTCATTCCCGTTTAGCCGGGGTGTGGGGTCGTTTCGTTGGTTTGCGGGGCAACCAGCCGCAACCCCCCCCGGTTTTATCAGGCCTGATCCACCAGAGGCCCCGGTCACAGACCGGGCCCCCGCGGGCGTTGACCCCCGGAACTCTTTTTCCAGGGAAACTCCAGATAAAAAAAGTGTGAGGCAGGAGGGCCCAGTGGGCCCGGGGAGGGACTTTGCCACAATGTGAGCAGGGGGCCAGCGCCAGGGAGGTACTGTTTTCCACAAGTGGGAGGCAGGGGCCTACGCCCCGGGTAGGGTACTCTTTTCCACAATGGAGGCAGGAGGGTATGCCGGGTAAAAGGGAGTGTTTTCCCAAGTGTGAGGCAGGAGACCTAGCGCCAGGTAAGGGACTGTTAAACCCCAAGTGTGAGGGGAGGGGGCATAGCACCAGGGGAGGTACGGGTTTCCAAAAATGGAGGGAGGAGGGCCCAGTGCCAGGGGAGGTACGTTACCACAAGTGGGGAGGCAGGGGCCCGGCGCCAGGGTAGGGAAGTTTACCACAAGTGGGGGGCAGGAGGCCTAGCGCCCGGGAGGGACTGTTACCCCAAAGGGTGAGGCAGGAGGCCTAGCGGGCCCGGGGAAAGGGACTTTTACCCCAAGTGTGAGGCAGGAAAGGCCTAGGGGGGGGGGGGCCGGGTAGGTTTGTGTTACCACAAGTGTGAGGGGAGGGGCCTAGCAACCCGGGTGGTCTGTTACCCACAAGTGTGAAAGGGAGGAGGGGCCCAGCCCGGGTAAAGGGACTGTTCCCCCAAGTGTTTAGGCAGGAGGCCTAGCCCCCAGGGGAGGTTTTTTTGTTTTTTTGCCACAATGTGAGGCAGGAGGCCCAGTGCCCAGGGTAGGTACTTTTTACCACAATGTGAGGCAAAGAGGCCAAACGCCCGGGTAGGGAAATGTTACACAGTGGGGCAGGGGGCCCAGCGCCAGGGTAGGGACTGGTTTTTTTCCACAAGTGTGAGGCAGGGGCCAACGCCAGGGTAGGGACTGTTTCCAAAAAAGTGTAGGGAGGAGGCCTAGTGCCAGGGGAGGTATTTTTACCAAAAAAGTGTGAGGCAGGAGGCCAGCACCAGGGGGGTACTGTTAAACCAAAAAGTGTGAGGCAAGGGCTAGGCCAGCGCCCTAGGTACTGGGTTTTTTTTCCCCAATGGAGGCCGGGGGCCCAGCGCCATGGTAGGTAGTGTTTTCCACAAGTGTGGAGGCTGGGGGGGCCTAGCGCCCGGGGGAGGTTTCCGTTACCACAATTTTTTGAGGCAGGGGGGCCTAGCGCCAGGGTAGGTACTTTTTTACCACCAAGGGGAGGCAGGGGGCCTAGCGCTAGGGGGGGGGGGGTTTTCCACCAAATGTGAGGGAGGGGCCTAGCGCCAGGGGGAGGGACTGTTTTTCCACAAGTGTGGGCAGGAGGCCTAGCGCAGGGAGGTACTGTTTTCCACAAGTGTGAAGCAGGCCTAGCGCCAGGGTAGGTACTGTTACCACAATCACCACTAAATAAAGATTCAAAAATAATAAGTGTGGGCCCCAGCCCAAAAGTTTAATGCAGGTCAAAGACAGATAGGGAGTGCCCCTAAATGAGGGGAAAAAAAGGAAAATAACCACAATTTATCTTGGATGTTTATGGTTTTTCCGAAAGCAACGGTGGGGCCCATAATTTTTGGGAAAAAAAGGGGTTTGAAAAGTTTGGCATTACATAATAAGTTTTATTAATAAAAACAGTGGTTAAAAAGATTTAAAAAGTGGGTACAAAATTGAGGGTAACCCCCGGTCTCATGCGGCCAGGCATCAAGGGGCCACCAAACAGTGCCAGCCCTCGTGCCAGCCATCAAAATGATAAGGGGTGACCCCCAAAGGGACACTTGGGAATCCCGCCCTGGGCCAATTAAGGGACCTCTGTAATCTTTTGACTACCGCCCACAGGATGGGTATGGGGTGCATAATAAACATATTAAACTAAAACAAGGCAGCAGTAAAGTGCAAATCTAGTGCTGTGATTGAAGCATTGTAAATGAGATCAAAACACATATGGAGAAGAAATTGAAGTGGAACCAGGAGTCAGGAGTCAACGAGTTCAGCGCTGCCAGCCGTATGTACTTGCCTAAATGTGGTGTTGGGGGTCGGGTGAACTATCTAGATCCCGCCAACTGTAAGTGAGGAGGTCCTCTCTCAGTGTCAGCAAGGAATAGGTTAATAACCAGCAGTAATTGGTACTTAAATCCAGAAAGTGTAATAAGTGGAGAAGGTAGCATTACTAGGACACAGAGTTGGGACTACAATTTTAAGTCTGTGGGATAGAGCTTTCTAGGCCTAACCTAACAGTCACCATATACCAACTACCAGGCACTAACCCAACACCCCTTCCCCGTTCTCCCTCTCTCTCTCTGTCTCTCCCTACCTTTCTCTCTTTTTTTTTTTTTACACAGGGTTTGACAAGGTTAAGGATCCCTAGCTTTATTGACAAGCTATTTACAGGTTAAGGATTCCTAACTTTATTGGCAAGCTAAGAGCTGTTACCTACATCAGCTCTATGGAAAATTTTCTAGGGTGTTTATCTGTATGTACCTCAACATTATATACATACAAGTAATCTCATTGGGAGACAACCATATTGTTTACCGTAGTCACCCCGTGTAGACATGTGAGAAAACTTAACCACCTCTGGTCACTACAGGTGGCCCCCTCGACCTCACAATCTTATCCATATCTATCCGAGACCAGTATGGATTGGGTAGCACACACAAGTACGGTGCTACTAGTTAATTGTGGACTGTATAGATTATATTAGTTTAGCTGAATGAAGGGGGGGGGGTAGGATACACCTGGATACATCCATCAAGAAAACATTTATACATAATCCCACCACTTACCAGATGTTCTCTGGTGGTCACTTGAGGTAGCTGGATCACTCATAACCTATCTAATTACAACATAACACCACTGGCCAGCATAGGTTTGTTATAACTAGAAGGGTTACTTAACTGTGGGTGATTGATAATCCTTATTTCTTCCATTCACCATCTCATTTTCGATGTCCTGTTACACCGACACGGTTCTCATTCCGGCAGGACGAGGTATCCGTCGGTTTGTCCCGGTTTAGAAATCGTGGATCAATGAGCTTCACTTTCCCCGCCTCGGGAACAAAAGGGTCTAACGTGTTCACTCGGAGCAAGGCGACTTATTTCACATCCCGCATTCTCTTAACTTAATGTTATTATCACTGATTACATTACCATTCACAAGACGATTTAACGTCTCATAACTATTATACAAATTAGAGGTCACTCCATTAAGATCTGAGGCCGATGAGCGAGGATTAACACACGGGTATTTCCCCTGGACACACACACCATGGCCGTGCATCTGCCACCCGGTCGAACATTATTCACTAATTTTACCACCCCTTTACATTGATCCCGTAAATCACGTTCCCTCACTCTTCACTAGGGACAGTCACGACACTTCCTATTATGAATTGAGGCCCATATCGATCCTTGGGCTCCCGTGAACGCCAGTTTCCTCCTTCCCCGGTTTCCTCAGCCTCCTCACCACATTCAAAACAATCCGCCTTCTTCCCCCGCACATCCGCGCATGCGCCAAGGGAACTCTTGGTTCTACTCCATTTTCAAATACATTTTGACTCATATCGGCACATAAAACACCTATTAGGCGCTATAGTTTCGGAAAATTAAAAATTTTCCACAAGCTCATTTGAAAGCATTTTTATTGTTATGAGACATACAAGTAGGGAACAGGATGAAGTTGGAGCCATCTGTGGGCCAGCATTTTCATTTGATCAACTGACTTTATCTCGTTGACATCATTATGCTGTACGAATGTGTTCCACACTCGAGTCATCCTGGGTATATATGATCTCAGATGGAGTGATGTTCTGGAGAAGGGTACAGCCAGAGTGAAGTTGCTGCTTTCTGCCCGTCTTGTGGCATAAAAGCTTGTTTCACGCTGTCCTCGAAGTGGATCCAAGTGTGGTACTTTGACAATATTGGCCTTGTACATAACAGTAAGGCCACCCACATCCCTCCTGTGCTGAAGGTTCTGCTGAAATGACAGATCTATCCAGGATGGGTCCAAGCGAGAGATGAGATGTCTTGCTCTGTTATCTACTCTG
>NC_069438.1:40705921-40730921 GCF_026875155.1 Cherax quadricarinatus | reverse complement strand
GTGCACAAGCTAGAGGATCAGGCACATATAACAGGAAGGGCACTGAAATGGATCAGAGAATACCTGAAATGGAGGCAACAACGATTCAGGGTATGTAATGAGGTATCATAGTGGGCACCTGTCACGAGCAGGGTCCCACAGGGGTCGGTCCTAAGACCAGTGCTATTTCTGGTATATATGAAGGACATGATGAAAGTGTTAGACTCAAAAGTGTCCCTGTTCGCAGATGATGACAGGCTGGACACCTGGTCCAGCAACTGGCTTCTCAAACTTAACCCCACCAAATGCAAAGTCATGAAGATTGGGGAAGGGCAAAGAAGACCGCAGACAGAGTATAGGCTAGATGGCCAAAGACTGCAAACCTCGCTCAAGGAGAAAGATCTTGGGGTGAGTATAACACCGAGCATGTCTCCGGAAACACACATCAACCAGATAACTGCTGCAGCATATGGGCGCCTGGCAAACCTGAGAACAGCGTTCCAATACCTTAGTAAGGAATCGTTCAAGACACTGTACATTGTGTACGTCAGGCCCATACTGGAGTATGCAGCACCTGTTTGGAACCCGCACTTGATCAAGCACGTCAAGAAATTAGAGAAACTGCAAAGGTTTGTGCCAAGGTTAGTTCCAGAGCTAAGGGTAATGTCCTACGAAGAAAGGTTAAGGGAAATCGGCCTGACGACACTGGAGGACAGGAGGGTTAGGGGAGACATGATAACGACATACAAAATACTGCGTGTAATAGACAAGGTGGACAGAGACAAGATGTTCCAGAGAGGGGACACAGAAACAAGGGGACACAACTGGAAGTTGAAGACCCAGATGAGTCACAGTGACGTTAGGAAGTATTTCTTCAATCATAGAGTCGTCAGGAAGGGGAATAGCCTAGCAAGTGAGGTTGTGGAGGCAGGAACCATACATAGCTTAAAGATGAGGTATGATTAAGCTCATGAAGCAGGGAGAGAGAGGACCCAGTAGCCCTCAGCGAAGAGGCGGGGCCAGGAGCTGAGCCTCGACCTCTGCAACCACAATTAGATGAGTACTATTAGGCTAGTACACATGCACACAATAAAGTTCTTAGAGCCGAGAGAGGACCTAGTAACAACCAGTGAAGAGGCGGGACCAGGAGCTGTGAATCGACCCCTGCAACCACACAAATAGGTGAGTACATGCCTAAATATAAACATACATACCTACATAAATACATACATACATACACACATACATACATACATACATAAATACATACATACATACCGATATACATACATACGCATGCATGCATTTTGTTTAAACAAAACTGGGTATATTAGCAGTGTGCCGCTGATCAGCCGGGCTGTGTTGCATACGTTGGGATGAGGGCAGCAGCAGGTACGAACAATCTGACTGATTAGGGCAGCAACCAGGAGGACAGGTCTAGGACCTGACCTCGAGAGGGAAGGCAATGACCTCTGGAAGTGACTGCAGGTAGATTACACAACCAGGTAGCCTACACATAACCAGGTAGCCTACACATAACCAGGTAGCCTACACATAACCAGGTAGCCTACACATAACACCCGGTAGCCCACCCCATAACCAGGTAGCCCAACATAACAGGTAGCCCACACATAAAACCCGGTAGCCTACACATAACCAGGTAGCCTACACATAACCAGGTAGCCTACACATAACCAGGTAGCCTACACATAACCAGGTAGCCTACACATAACCAGGTAGTTTACACATAACCAGGTAGTCTACATATAACCAGGTAGCCTACACATAACCAGGTAGTTTACACATAAAACCCGGTAGCCTACACAAAAACCAGGTAGCCTACACATAACCAGGTAGTACACATAACCAGGTAGTCTACACATAACCAGATAGTCTACACATGACCAGGTAGTCTACACATAACCAGGTAGTCATGGCGACTGCAAGTAGTCTACACATAACCAGGTAGCCTACACATAACCAGGTAGTCTACACATAACCAGGTAGTCTACACATAACCAGGTAATCTACACCTAACCAGGTAGTCTACACATAACCAGGTAATCTACACATAACCAGGTAGTCTACACATAACCAGGGTTTGCCTACACATAAAACCCGGTAGTCTACACATAACCAGGGTTTGCCCTACCACATAACCAGGTAGCCTCACATAACCGGTAGCCTACACATAACCAGGTAGTCTACAATAACTAGGTAGTCTACACATAAACCGTAGACTACACATAACCAGGTTAGTTTAAACATAACCCGGTAGTCTACACATAACCAGGTAGCCTACACATAACCCGGTAGCCTACAACCCTAACCAGGTAGCCTACACATAAAACCCGGTAGCTACACATAACTAGGTAGTCTTTCACATAACCAGGTAGACTACACATAAAAACCCGGTAGTCTACACATAACCCGGTTTGCTACACAAAAAACCAGGTAGTCTACACATAACCAGGTAGTCTACACATAACCAGGTAGCCTACACATAACCAGGTAGTCTACACATAACCAGGTAGTCTACACATAACCAGGTAGCCTACACATAACCAGGTAGCCTCACATAACCATTACCTACACATAACCAGGTAGCCTACACATAACCAGGTAGTCTATACATAACCAGGTAGCCTACACATAACTAGGTAGCCTACACATAACCAGGTAGCCTACACATAACCAGGTAGTCTACACATAACCAGGTAGTCTACACATAACCAGGTAGTCTACACATAACCAGGTAGTCTACACATAACCAGGTAGCCTACACATAACCAGATAGCCTGCACATTACCTGGAGTTTACCTGGAGAGAGTTCCGGGGGTCAACGCCCCCACGGCCCGGTCTGTGACCAGGCCTCCTGGTGGATCAGAGACTGATCAACCAGGCTGTTGCTGCTGGCTGCATAACCACATAGCCAGGTATTCTACACATAACCAGGTAGTCTACACATAACCAGGTAGTCTACACATAACCAGGTAGCCTACACGTAACCAGGTAGCCTACACATAACCAGGTAGCCTACACATAACCAGGTAGCCTACACATAACCAGGTAGTCTACACATAACCAGGTAGCCTACACATAACCAGGTAGCTTACACATTACCAGGTAGCCTACACATAACCAGGTAGCCTACACATAACCAGGTAGCCTACACATAAACCCGGTTAGCCTACACATAACCAGGTAGTCTACCATAACCCGGTAGTCTACACATAACCAGGTAGCCCACACCATAACCAGGTAGGTAACATAACCCGGTAGTCTACACATAACCAGTAGCCACACATAACAGGTATTACACATAACCCGGTAGTTACACATAACAGGTAGTTACCATAACCAGTAGCTACACATTTAAACCCGGTAGCCTACACCCTAACCAGGTTAAGTCTACACATAACAGGTAGCCTACACTAACCAGGTAGCCTACACATAACAGGTAGTCTAACAAACCAGTATCTACACATAACCAGGTTGCCTACACATACCAGGGAGCCTACCATAACCGGTACCTACCAAAAACCAGGTAAACCTACACATAACCAGGTGTCTTACATAACCAGGTAGCTACACATAACTAGGTAGCTACCATAACCAGGTAGCCTCATATAACCAAGTAGTTACACATAACCAGGAGTCTACACATAACCAGGTAGTCTACACCATAAAAACCCGGTAGTCTACACATAACCAGGTACCTACAATAAACCAAAATAGCCTGCACCCTTACCCGAGTTTACCTGGAGAGAGTTCCGGGGTCAACGCCCCCACGGCCGGTCTGTGACCAGGCCTCTGGTGGATCAGAGACTGATCAACCAGGCTGTTGTGCTGGCTGCATAACCACCCTAGCCAGTTTCTACACATAACCAGGTAGACATACCAGGTAGTCTCCATAACCAGGGAGCCTACACTAACCAAGGGAGCCTACACTAACCAGGTAGCCTTTCACTAACAGTTAGCCTAACACATAACAGGTAGTCTCACATAACCAGGTAGCCTCACATAACCAGGTAGCTTACATTACAGGTAGCCTACCATAACCAGGTAGGCCACAATAACCAGGTAGCCCACACATAACCCGGTAGCCTACACATAACCAGGTAGTCTACAACATAACCAAGTAGTCTTTCAATAACCAGGTTTGCCTAACATAACCAGGTACCTACAATAACCAGGTTTCTACACTAACAGGTAGCCTACACATAACCAGGTTAGTTACACATAACCAGGTAGTTACACTAACCAGGTAGTCTAACTAAACCGGTTAGCCTACACATAAAACCAGGTAGCCTACACATAACCCGGTAGTCTACACATCAGGTAGCCTACACTAAAGGTCGCCCACAATAACCAGGGAGTCTACACATAACCGGGAGTCTACACTACCGGTAGCTACACATAACCAGGTAAACCTACACATAACCGGTAGCCTACACATACCAGGTAGCCTTCACATAACCAGGTAGTCTATACATACAGGTAGCCTACACATAACTAGGTAGCTACACATAAACCCGGTAGCCTACATTAACCAATTAGTCTACACTAACCAGGTAGTCTTTCACATAACCAGGTAGTTACACATAACCAGGTAGTCTACACATAACCAGGTAGCCTACACATACAGTTAGCCTGACATTACTGGAGTTTTACTGGAAGAGTTCGGGGTCAACGCCCCCAGGGCCGGTCTGTGACCAGGCCTCCTGGTGGATCAAACGATAACCAGGCTGTTTGCTGGCTGCATAACAACATAGCCAGGTATTCTACACATAACAGGAGTCTAACATAACCCGTGTCTACACATAACCAGGTAGCCTACACGAACCAGGTAGCCTACACATAAACCCGGTAACCTACACTAACCCGGTAGCTACACAAACAGGTAGTTACAATAACCAGGTAGCCAACATAACCAGTATACACATTACCCGGAGCCTACAAATAACCGGTAGCTTCAATACCAGGTAGCCTTTCCATAACAGGGAGCCTACACATAACCAGGTAGTTTTACACTACCCGGTAGTCTACACAAAACCAGTAGCCCACACATAACCAGGTACCTACACATAACCAGGTAGTCTACAATAACCAGGTAGCCTACAATAACCAGGTAGTCTACAATAACCAGGGGACCCACACATAACCAGGGGAGTCTACAAATAACCAGGTATCTACACTAACCGGGGAGCCCACACTAACCAGGGAGCCCACACAAACCAGGTGTCTACACATAACCCGGTAGCCCCACATAACCAGGTAGCCTCACATAACCAGGTAGTCTACACAAACCGGGATCTACACATAACCAGGGACCACAATAACCAGGTAGCCTACACATAACCAGTAGCCTAACATAAAGGTAGCCTAACATAACCAGGTTTGTCTATACATAACCAGGTACCTAACTAACTAGGGAGCCTCACTAACCAGGGAGCCCCACTAACCAGGTAGTCACACAAACCAGGTATCTACACATAACCAGGGAGTCTACAATAACCCGGTGTCTACAATAACCCGGTAGCCTACACATAACCAATAGCCTGCACATTACCCGGAGTTTACTGGAGAGAGTTCCCGGGGGGGAAGCCCCCCCGGCCCGGTCTGTGACCAGGCCTCCTGGTGGTCAGAGACTGTCAACCAGGTGTTGCTGTGGCTGCATAACCACTTGCCAGTTTTTTACACAAACCCGGTATTACACATAACCAGGTGTTCACATAACCCCGGTAGCCTACACGTAACAGGTAGCCACACATAACCAGGTAGCCTACAATAAACCCGGTAGCCACACATAACCAGGGGAGTCTACACTAACCCGGTAGCCTAAAAATAACCAGGTACTTACACATTAAACCCGGTGCCTAAAATAAACCCGGTTTGCCTACACATAACCCGGGAGCCTACACATAACCAGGAGCCTACACAAACCCGGTAGTCTACCCCTAACCCGGGAGTCTACCATAACCCGGGGGCCTAAACCCTAACCAGGTAGCCCACACATAACCCGGGTCTACACATAACCCGGTGCCTACACATAACCAGGGAGTCTAAAACATAACCGGTGCTAAAAATAACCCGGTGTCTACACATAACCAGGTGTCTCACATAACCCCGGTACCCCAACATAACCAGGTAGCCTACACATACCCCGTAGTTACACATAACCCGGAGCCTACACAACCCGGTAGCAAACATAACAGGGGAGCCTACACAAAAAAGGGGACCTACACATTACCAGGGAGCCCCACAAAAACCGGTAGCCTACACATAACCAGGTACCTAACATAAACCCGGTAGTCTAACAAACCCGGTAGTCTAACCCCTAACAGGGAGCCTACACATAACCGGTAGTCTAACTAACCAGGTAGCTCACTAACCAGGTAGTCTAACTAACCAGGTAGTCTACAATAAAAAGGGGCCTACACATAAAACCCGGTAGCCTCACATACCAGGTAGCCCACCTAACCAGGTACCTACACATTACCCGGAGCCCACACATAACCCGGTAGTCTAACATAACCAGGTGCCTACACATAACCAGGGAGTCTACACATAAAAGGTATCTAACATAACCCGGTAGCCTACACTAACCAGGAACCTACACATAACCAGGTACCTACACAAAACCAGGTAGTCTACCATAACCCGGGGGTCTACACAAAACCCGGTAGCCTACACTAACCAGGTAGTCTACACATAACAGGGAGTCTACACAAACCCCGGTAGCCTACACATAACCCCGGTAGGGGCCCACACATAACCAGGTAGCCTACAATTACCGGAGCCCCCAAAAATAAAAGGTAGCCTACACAAACCAGGTAGTCTACAATAACCAGGTAGTCACACAAACCGGTAGCCTACACATAACCAGGTAGTCTCACAAAAACCGCTAATCTACACATAACCAGGTAGCCACACATAACCAGGTAGCCTAACTTTTTCCCGGTAGCCTAACATAAACCGGGAGCCACACTAACCAGTAGCCCCACAAACCCGGATTACACATAACCCGGTAGTTTACACATAACCAGGTAGCCACACTAACCAGGTATCACACATAAGAGGTTTGCCTCACATAACCAGGTAGTCTACACTAACCAGGGGTTTACACATAAACCCGGTGTCTAACATAACGAGGTAGTACACATAACCAGGTGTTAACCCTAACCAGGTAGTTACACTAACCAGGTGTCACACATAACGAGGTCCTACACATAACCCGGTAGTCTAAAATAACCAGGTGTTACCATAACCAGGGAGTCTACACATAACGAGGTACCTACAATAACGGTATCTACACATAACCGGGAGTCTACACATAACCGGGAGTTTCACAAAACCAGGAGTCTACACATAACCAGGTAGTCTACACATAACCCGGTAGCCTACACATAACCCCGGTACCCACACATAACCAGGTAAATACACATAAACCCGGAGCCACAATAACCAGGTAGTCTCACATAACCAGGTAGTCTAACTAAAGGTAGCCTACAAAAACCAGGAGTCTACACATAACCGGTTCTACACAAAACCAGGTGCCCACCTAAAAAAGGGAGCTACCATAACCAGGTAGCCCACACCCTTACCCGGTAGCCCCACACATAACCAGGTAGCCTAACAAACCGGGGAGTTAACATAACCAGGGAGTCTACACATAACCAGGTAGTACACATAACCAGGTAGTCTCACATAACCAGCTAATCTACACATAACCAGGGAGCCCACACATAACCCCCCGGTAGCCTACCTTACCGGGACCTACACATAACCAGGGGCCTAAATAAACCAGGTTTGCACACAAACCAGGTAGTTACCAATAACCAGGTAGTCTACACATAACCCGGTAGCCCACCTAACCCGGAGCTACACAAAAAACGAGGAGCCCACACAAACCAGTAGTTACACATAACCAGGGAGTCTCACTAACCAGGTATCTACACATAACGAGGTAGCCCCAATAACCAGGTAGTTACCAATAACCCGGAGTCTACACATAACAGGGGTTACACATAAAGGGTAGCTACACAAACAGGTAGTCTACACATAACCAGGTAGTCTTTCACATAACCCGGTAGTCTACAAAAACGAGGTAGCCTACACATAACCAGGTATCTAAAAATAACCAGGTAGCTACACATAAAACCCGGTGTTAACATAACCATTTGTCTACCATAACCCGGTAGTTACCAAAAACCCGTAGTTACACAAACGTAATGGAATCAAACAGTGCTGATTAAACATTGCCACATTAAATTACCAATTAGTTCTACATAAGTCCCCCTTTTACCTAAATATTGTTCAATTTATGACCGACCCAAAATTTGGCTAATTCACGATTTTTTTTTTATAATCCCAACTTTTGCAGGAAATTTTTAAACAAAAAAAAAAAAAATAACATAGCCCTGCACTATGCCCAGGCCCAAATCGTGGAACTTCTGTTCAGTGAATCAAGAAAATGTAGGAAGCCCGGTTTAGGTCCTTAAAATGTTCAGTGAAACAAAAAAGTGAAAAACCGGTTTTAGGTGCCTTAAGTGTTTAGTGAATCAAGAAGTGTAAGAAGCCCCTTTTGGGGGCCTTAAAATTTCAGTGAATCAGAAGTGTAAGAAGCCGGTTTTAGGGCCCCTTTGATTCAGGGAAACAAAAGTGTAAAAAAAGCCGGTTTTAGGTGCCTTAAGTATTTCCTAGAGAGGGATCATGGGCACAAGGGGCATCCCACCTCCTATAAACCACAGACAGCGCCATCCATGAAGGTGGCGTCAGGGAACTGCAAAGAAGTAATACTGATAGTGTAACATCTGCATTATTATTATTTTTTTTAAAGTACTAAAAAGGAAGGCGCCAACCCCATGGTACCCCAGCTCACACCCCGGGGGCATGGGTTTAAGCAGGACATGCTTCTATAATTTGGACCTCTATGACAAGGTTCGGAAAAAAAAATGCAAAGTAGAAAAACAGACTTTTTCGAAACCTTTTAACAAGTCCATTCATGCAGTAATAGCACACAAAATACGTGGTAAACAAATAACAGGAATAGTAATTAGATGGATCTATAACTTTCTAACAAATAGAAGACAAGGAGTAATAGTAAACAGAGTAAAGTCAGTAGCAGCTACATTGTAAAGCTCTGTTCTACAAGGTACAGTACTCATTCCCATCGTTTTCCTCATCCTCATAGCTGAAGTAGACCCAGAAGTAAGTCACAGCACTGTGTCCTCCTTAGCTGACGTTACCAGAATTTACATGACAGTGTCATCCATTGAGGACACTGCAGATCTCCAAGCAACATTAAACAAGTTTTTAAACAGGTCTCAGAAAACAATATGAAGTTCACTTAAGACAAATTTCAATTACTCTGCTAGTACAAGTACAATAAGAATTAGAAATACAAATAGCTAGAGCTTCATTTAAGGAGGTTATTAATAGAGTATTCAAGAGGTTGCTAGTAGAATTACAGTAAATCAACCATTCAAATCATTATGAAGCTCTGTGTAGTCTGCAATCAATCAAACAAACGGGCTTCCACGTGGATAAATTGTCATTTTTGTGGAAATTGGTGTCACGCCCCTTGTGCAGATATCCAAGAACTATCTACAAGCAGTATTAAATCAGGGAAGTGTTTTTGAGTATGCCCAAATGAGATAAATCTGTGGACTAAAATCACAAGGGTATTAAAAGAGGATAACATCAAAGCTGCTTTCATAGACAACCTGGAAGCTTTCTACAACAGATGGGAACATAAAAAGTCTGGGCTGAATGGTACTGCCCTTGATACTGGCCATGTAGTCAGAAACTGTAAGGCTGGAGGTGATGTCCTGGTAGTCAGTAAATGTGGGGCTGATAGTGCTGTCCTGGGAGACAGTAATGGTGAAGCTGGAGGTGCTGTCCTGGGAGACAGTAATGGTGAAGCTGGAGGTGCTGTCCTGGGAGACAGTAATGGTGAAGCTGGAGGTGCTGTTTACCTGGAGTTTACCTGGAGAGAGTTCCGGGGGTCAACGCCCCCGCGGTGAAGCTGGAGATTTTGTACAGGTAGTCGGGAATTATACGCAGGTAGGAATACATATAAATGACCTCATAGGGGACAGGAGCCGTAGTGGGGAAACAAGTGTAGTCAAAGATAAGATAAAACCAATATTGCAAACTAGAAATACCACAGGAAATAGCAAACAAGAGGACTCCACTAGCAACAGTGAGGATATATTACCAAAAACAACTGGTGGGAGCTCCATTGTAGGTGCTAGGAAGGATAGGAATAAGACAGGTAAACATGCACCAACAGGGAATACAGTCACAGAAACCCAAGGCAAACGGAAACCAAGCCTGTGCACATACTATGCACTTGGTATCTGCAGACATGGGAAATCTGGAAAAACAGACGGGACGTGCAACTATGACCACCCTAGAAAATGCCGTGCCCATATGACAACAGGAAAATGCAAACTCCCTTCCTGTAAGCTTTTTCACCCTGAAATGTGTACCTCTTCAGTACAGGAAAGACTGTGCTATAACTTAAATTGCCAGGCACACCATCTAAAGGGGAAAAAAAGATACAAAACATCCAGGCCATGGGAAAACCTGGGTAGCCACAGCCACTCAAGAGGGAGAGGTTTTTTAGTGCCAGGAAGGAAAAAAAATGGCAGGAAATGGCAGAAATCGTACACCAAATCCAGTCATTCCTGGAGTGGAACCACAGTCGATGGCCTCCACTCCAAACCAACAGATACAGATACTAATGCCAGAAAAAAATTACCCCCCCCAGTACCAACAATACCACCAGTCCGATGACATTCTTCTTTGCAAATATACAGGGTCTAAAGCCAGCAACAAACAACAAAATACCTTTCATCCGTGGACTGCTTGCAGAGGCAAAGGCAATGTTCACGGCTTTCACTGAGACCCACAAAAAGGATCACTTGTATAACGAAATATGGATCCCAGGTTACAACCTATACAGATGTGACAGAGTGAACAGGCAAAAGGTGGGGGGGGCTTGGCCTGTACATTGCAGAGTCACTTGTTTGCACAGAACTCCTTAATGCCTCAAATGATATAGTGGAAGTTTTAGCAGTAAAGATCGAGAACCAAAACCTAGTCATTGTGGTAGTCTACAAGCCTCCGGATGCAACATCCCAGCAATTCCAGGAACAGCTGTTAAAAATTGACCACTGTCTGGAAAATTTTCCAGCTCATGCACCCAACATCTTGCTCCTGGGGGATTTCAACTTAAGGCACCTAAAATGGAGGAATATAGCAAATAATATTGTTGCAGTAATAACACCAGGAGGCAGCTCTGAAGAAAACTCACACTCACACGAGCTTGTAAATATCTGCACAAAATTCAATTTAAACCAGCAAATAATAGAGCCTACTAGACTGGAGAATACACTAGACCTCATCTTCACTAACAATGTGATCTGAAAAGAAATGTCACCATATCAAAAACAATCCCTCAGATCACAACATAATTGAGGTTCAGACATGTATGCGCGGAGCCCAGACCGACATAATGAATTAGTCACGTGGGGCATTCACCAAATTCAACTTCAATAACAAAAAACATAAAGTGGGACCAAGTAAACCAAGTCCTAATTGATATAAGCGGGGGAAGATATACTAAGCAACACAGACCCCAACTTATGCCTAGAACAGATTAACTTGGTGGCACTCGATGTATGCACAAGACTTATTCCTCTAAGAAAAAGGAGGGAGTAGATGTAAATAGAAAGAGACAGGTGCTCCCTTTACAGGCGGACGGAAAAGAATAACAGAGCGGCTAAAAGAGGTCAATATATCTGAAATGCGTAGGGAGACACTGGTCAGAGAAATAGCAAACATCGAACTTAAGCTAAAGGAATCTTATAGGAGTCAGGAAAACGCGGGAAGAACTAAAAGCCATAAATGAAATCGAAAGAAGCCCAAAGTATTTCTTCTCCTATGCCCAAAACAAAGTCGAGAACAACGTTCAGTATTGGGCCCCTACTTAAACAAGATGGGTCCTACACAGATGACAGCAAGGAAATGAGTGAGCTACTCAAGTCCCAATATGACTCAGTTTTTAGCAAGCCGCTAACCAGACTGAGAGTCGAAGATCAAAATGAATTTTTTATGAGAGAGCCACAGAATTTGGTTAATACAAGCCTATCCGATGTTATCCTGACGCCAAATGACTTCGAACAGGCGATAAATGACATGCCCATACACTCTGCCCCAGGGCCAGACTCATGGAACTCCGTGTTCATCATGAACTGCAAGAAGCCCGTATCACGAGCCATTACCATCCTATGGAGAGGGAGCATGGACACGGGGGTCGTCCCACAGTTACTAAAAACAACAGACATAGCCCCACTCCACAAAGGGGGCAGTAAAGCAACAGCAAAGAACTACAGACCGATAGCACTAACATCCCATATCATAAAAATCTTTGAAAGGGTCCTAAGAAGCAAGATCACCACCCATCTAGAAACCCATCAGTTACACAACCCAGGGCAACATGGGTTTAGAACAGGTCGCTCCTGTCTGTCTCAACTATTGGATCACTACGACAAGGTCCTAGATGCACTAGAAGACAAAAAGAATGCAGATGTAATATATACAGACTTTGCAAAAGCCTTCGACAAGTGTGACCATGGCGTAATAGCGCACAAAATGCGTGCTAAAGGAATAACAGGAAAAGTCGTTCGATGGATCTATAATTTCCTCACTAACAGAACACAGAGAGTAGTAGTTAACAGAGCAAAGTCCGAGGCAGCTACGGCGAAAAGCTCTGTTCCACAAGGCACAGTACTCGCTCCCATCTTGTTCCTCATCCTCATATCTGACATAGACAAGGATGTCAGCCACAGCACCGTGTCTTCCTTTGCAGATGACACCCGAATCTGCATGACACTGTCTTCCATTGCAGACACTGCAAGGCTCCAGGCGGACATCAACCAAATCTTTCAGTGGGCTGCAGAAAACAATATGAAGTTCAACGATGAGAAATTTTAATTACTCAGATATGGTAAACATGAGGAAATTAAATCTTCATCGGAGTACAAAACAAATTCTGGCCACAAAATAGAGCGAAACACCAACGTCAAAGACCTGGGAGTGATCATGTCGGAGGATCTCACCTTCAAGGACCATAACATTGCATCAATCGCATCTGCTAGAAAAATGACAGGATGGATAATGAGAACCTTCAAAACTAGGGATGCCAAGCCCATGATGACACTCTTCAGGTCACTTGTTCTATCTAGGCTGGAATATTGCTGCACACTAACAGCACCTTTCAAGGCAGGTGAAATTGCTGACCTAGAAAATGTACAGAGAACCTTCGCGGCACACATAACAGAGATAAAACACCTCAACTACTGGGAGCCCTTGAGGTTCCTAAACCTGTATTCCCTGGAATGCAGGCGGGAGAGATACATGATTATATACACCTGGAAAATCCTAGAGGGACTAGTACCGAACTTGCACACGAAAATCACTCACTACGAAAGCAAAAGACTTGGCAGACGATGCAACATCCCCCAGTGAAAAGCAGGGGTGTCACTAGCACGTTAAGAGACCATACAATAAGTGTCAGGGGCCCGAGACTGCTCAACTGCCTCCCAGCATACATAAGGGGGATTACCAACAGACCCCTGGCAGTCTTCAAGCTGGCACTGGACAAGCACCTAAAGTCGGTTCCTGACCAGCCGGGCTGTGGCTCGTATGTTGGTTTGCGTGCAGCCAGCAGCAACAGCCTGGTTGATCAGGCTCTGATCCACCAGGAGGCCTGGTCACAGACCGGGCAGCGGGGGCGTTGACCCCCGGAACTCTCTCCAGGTAAACTCCAGGTAAACGGCTGGGTGATATAAGGAAGGAAACACATTCACCATCACTTAATCAGTAGCTGGCTTGCTAAAAGTGCGCTGGCATCACAATTCTACAACCCTCCAAACTGTAGCATCCTCACCCATCCTTCAGAGTGCAGGCACTGTGTTTCCCACTCAAAAAATTACAACCTCACCATCCATTTCTCAGTATAAGCACTGTACTCCCCTCCTTCAGAACTGCAATCTTACCCGCCAGCCTGCGGAGTGCAGGCACTGCACTCCCTACTAACCTGTTTCTGCAGAAGTCTCCAGGTATGTCTGGGAAGCCCTTGGCAGACACCAGAGGAAGGGAAGCCTCCAGCAGCAGCAGCAGAGCAGGAGACAAGTGCAACCTCCACCCCTGGGTCTCTCTCCACCAGTCTTCCTCAGCAGCAGCAGCATCCTGTCTCTCTCTTTCTTGTCAGAGTGATCTCTGCTGAGTTTCAAGTCGGCAACGGATTTATAAGACAAAGATGTGGTAGTGGCTCAGACGTCACAGACTGACTCAACTACTTTATTTCTGGTTGGTAACTGGCCACTGGAGTATCATCTCCGCCTCTTCTTTCTTACAGGTTTGTCTCACGAATTCTTAGCATTTTCTTGCAGAGACTTTGTTACTGTGCAGACTGAGAAGGAAAAGTTCACTTTATGTATGAACACTATCTTCAATATCTGTTTTGCCAGAAGTGCGTGTGGACATCACAATTTAAAGGACCTTCCAAATTATCGCATCTTACCCATTATTGAGAGTGTATACTTTGTGTTGTACTACCCACATACAGAATTCAAGCACAGTTAACCAATTTCTCTGTATTCCTTCATGAATATTATTTGCTCACATTCCAACAGCACATCCAATCACAGAAACCACTTGTCTCCTCGCTTGTCTCATCAAATTTGCTGCACGATCGCTGCAAGATTCCTGTGTTGGAAAACCCGAGCCTCCTCTACTGTCAGTGCACTCGAGAAAATTAGTACAGAGTGTTATATAAGTTTCTGTGGCATGGTAAGAGTATGTTACATTTTATTTGCCGTATGTCACACCCATACAGGCATGTTTCCCGACCAGCGAACCAGATCCTGAGGGTCTAACGAGCAAGGGCCCCATCGTTATACCAGTACCTTGGTGCAGCCAGCCAATCACAAGGAAGCCCGCCAAAACTGTGCAGCAATGTGGGACACTCGTAAAGCAGTTTGACACAACTGGTGTGTGGGTGGGTGTGTGTGTACTCACCTATTTGTACTCACCTATTTGTGGTTGCAGGGGTCGAGTCTTAGCTCCTGGCCCCGCCTCTTCACCGGTTGCTACTGGGCCCTCTCTCTCCCCGCTCCATGAGCTTTATCAAACCTCGTCTTAAAACTGTGTATGGTTCCTGCCTCCACTACGTCATTTTCTAGGCTATTCCACTGCCTTACAACTCTATGACTGAAGAAATACTTCCTATCTCTCTGGCTCATTTGTGTCTTCAACTTCCAATTGTGGCCTCTTGTTTCTGTGTCCCCTCCTTGGAACATCCTGTCTTTGTCCACCTGTCTATTCCACGCAGTATTTTATATGTCGTTATCATGTCTCCCTGACCCTCCTGTCCTCCAGTGTCGTCAGGCCGATTTCCCTTAATCTTTCTCCATAGGACATTCCCCTTAGCTCTTTGAACTAACCTTGTCGCAAACCTTTGTACTTTCTCTAGTTTCTTGACGTGCTTTATCAAGTGCGGGTTCCAAACAGGTGCTGCATACTCCAGTATGGGCCTGACATACACGGTGTACAGTGTGTGTGTGTATGGGTGTGTATGTGTGTGTGTGTGTGTGTGTGTGCGTGTGTGTGTGGGTGTGCGTGTGTGTGTGGGTGTGCGTGTGTGTGTGGGTGTGCGTGCTTGTGTGTATGCATATATTTGTACGCTCGTGTGCATATGTCCGTGCGTGCGCCCTCGTGTGTGTATGTCCGTGCGTGCGCCCTCGTGTGTGTATGTCCGTGCGTGCGCCCTCGTGTGTGTATGTCCGTGCGTGCGCCCTCGTGTGTGTATGTGCGCGCGCGCGCTAGTGTGGGTGTATGATCCACTTAATATTTGTATTTATAACTCATTACAATTGTGATCAGGTGTGGACGTATCAGTGGTTCATTACTTTGTAATTTGTTCATGACTGTAACCATGTATAGGAGTGAAGCTGATTCATTACCTCTGTAACTTGCCATGATTGTGACCAGATCTACCTGGAGTTCATTACTTTTGTAACTAGTTCAGCTATCATAACTTTGGGGTCCAGTCACTGGACCCATTATGTACCTTTGTAATCTTTTGACTACCGCCCACAGGACGGGTATGGGGTGCATAATAAACATATTAAACTAACTGATCACTAGGGTTCTCACCATGTCTTGTGCTTGCATTCGGATAATTGCACATAGATGTAAATATTGTACTTAGGCTCTATACATATTATAAATACCAACTAGTTTTGGTGAACGAAATGCAATCATTTACTCTCTTTACTGCTGCTGGTGTCCTGGTGGTTAACGCTCTCGCTTCACACGGCGAGGGCCTGGGTTCGATTCCCAGCTAGAGTAGAAACATTGGGCGTGTTTCTTTCCACCTGTTGTCTATGTTCACCCATCAGTAAAATGGGTACCTGGGTGTTAGTCGACTGGTGTGGGTCGCATCCTGGGACACTGACCTAATTTGCCCGAAATCCGGAGCATAACAAGGGAGTTTCTATATAGTAGTATGTCATTGTTGTCAGCTAGGACTGTATACCTTGTACATGTACTTGTAGTAAATAAAGATATTATTATTATTATTTTTGCTCGTTCCTAAGTGGTTATCGTGCCCCAGCAAGGTGTACACCACAACTATTCTACATCTGTGTTCGTAATACTTTCTAATGCACTTATTACCTCTGGACGTTTGATGAAAATCAGATTTTGTATACATAGTTTAATCAGTTAGTCACTAATACCCCACTTTCAATAAAAATTGCAAATTAGGATATATATATATATATATATATATATATATATATATATATATATATATATATATATTATATATATATATAATATTCTTTCAACACACCGGTCGTATCCCACCAAGGCAGGGTGCCACCCCCCCCAAAAAAAAAAAAACGAAAATTTTTCTTAAATTTAGTAATATATACGGTAGAAGGGGTTACTAGCCCCTTGCTCCCGGCATTTTAGTCGCCTCTTACAACACGCATGGCTTACGGAGGAAGAATTCTGTTCCACTTCCCCATGGATAAGAGGAAATAAACAAGAACAAAAACTAGAAAGAAAATAGAAGAATACCCAGAGGTGTGTGTATATATATGCTTGTACATGTATGTGTAGTGTGACCTAAGTGTAAGTAGAAGTAGCAAGACGTACCTGAAATCTTGCATGTTTATGAGACAGAAAAAGACACCAGCAATCCTACCATCATGTAAAACAATTACAGGCTTTCGTTTTACACTCACTTGGCAGGACGGTAGTACCTCCCTGGGTGGTTGTTGTCTACCAATCTACTACCACAGGACGGTAGTACCTCCCTGGGTGGTTGCTGACTACCAATCTACTACCACAGGACGGTAGTACCTCCCTGGGTGGTTGCTGGCTACCATCCTACTACCACAGGACGGTAGTACCTCCCTGGGTGGTTGCTGTACTACCAACCTACTACCACAGGACGGTAGTACCTCCCTGGGTGGTTGTTGTCTACCAACCCACTACCACAGAACGGTAGTACCTCCCTGGGTGGTTGCTGTCTACCAACCTACTACCACAGGACGGTCGTACCTCCCTGGGTGGTTGCTGTCTACCAACCTACTACCACAGGACGGTAGTACCTCCCTGGGTGGTTGCTGTCTACCAACCTACTACCACAGGACGGTAGTACCTCCCTGGGTGGTTGCTGTCTACCAACCTACTACCACAGAACGGTAGTACCTCCCTGGGTGGTTGCTGTCTACCAGCCTACTACCACAGGACGGTAGTACCTCCCTGGGTGGTTGCTGTCTACCAACCTACTACCACAGGACGGTAGTACCTCCCTGGGTGGTTGTTGTCTACCAACCTACTACCACAGGACGGTAGTACCTCCCTGGGTGGTTGCTGTCTACCAACCTACTACCACAGGACGGTCGTACCTCCCTGGGTGGTTGCTGTCTACCAACATACTACCACAGAACGGTAGTACCTCCCTGGGTGGTTGCTGTCTACCAACCTACTACCACAGGACGGTAGTACCTCCCTGGGTGGTTGCTGTCTACCAACCTACTACCACAGGACGGTAGTACCTCCCTGGGTGGTTGCTGTCTACCATCCTACTACCACAGGACGGTAGTACCCCCCTGGGTGGTTGCTGTCTACCAACCTACTACCACAGGACGGTAGTACTCTCCTGGGTGGTTGTTGTCTACCAACCTACTACCACAGATACGGTAGTACCTCCCTGGGTGGTTGCTGTCTACCAACCTACTACCACAGGACGGTAGTACCTCCCTGGGTGGTTGTTGTCTACCAACCTACTACCACAGGACGGTAGTACCTCCCTGGGTGGTTGCTGTCTACCAACCAACTACCACAGGACGGTAGTACCTCCTGGGTGGTTGTGCTACCAACTCTACTACCACAGAACGGTAGTACCTCCCTGGGTGGTTGCTGTCTACCAACCTACTACCAACCTACTACCACAGGACGGTAGTACCTCCCTGGGTGGTTGTTGTCTACCAATCTACTACCACAGAACGGTAGTACCTCCCTGGGTGGTTGCTGTCTACCAACCTACTACCACAGGACGGTAGTACCTCCCTGGGTGGTTGCTGTCTACCAATCTCTACTACCACAGAACGGTAGTACCTCCCTGGGTGGTTGCTGTCTACCAACCTACTACCACAGGACGGTAGTACCTCCCTGGGTGGTTGTCTACCAATCTACTACCACAGAACGGTAGTACCTCGCTGGGTAGTTGCTGTCTACCAACCTACTACCACAGGACGGTAGTACCTCCCTGGGTGGTTGCTGTCTACCAACCTACTACCACAGGACGGTAGTACCTCCTGGGTGGTTGCTGTCTACCAACCTACTACCACAGGACGGTAGTACCTCCCTGGGTGGTTGCTGTCTACCAACCTACTACCACAGGACGGTAGTACCTCCTGGGTGGTTGCTGTCTACCAACCTACTACCACAGGACGGTAGTACCTCCCTGGGAGGTTGCTATCTACCAACCTACTACCACAGGACGGTAGTACCTCCATGGGTGGTTGCTGACTACCAACCTACTACCACAGGACTGTAGTACCACCCTGGGTGGTTGTTGTCTACCAACCTACTACCACAGGACGGTAGTACCTCCCTGGGTGGTTGCTGTCTACCAACCTACTACCACAGGACTGTAGTACCTCCCTGGGCGGTTGCTCTACCAACCTACTACCACAGGACTCCACGGTGTCGTACCTCCCTGGGTGGTTGCTGTCTACCAACCTACTACCACAGGACTGTAGTACCTCCCTGGATGGTTGCTGCCTACCAACCTACTACCACAGGACGGTAGCACCTCCCTGGGTGGTTGCTGACTACCAACCTACTACCACAGGACTGTAGTACCTCCCTGGGTGGTTGTGTCTACCAACCTCTAACTACCACAGGCACTGTATACCTCCCTGGGTGTGTTGTGTCTACCACCTACTACCACAGGACGGTAGTACCTCTCTGGGTGGTTGTTGTCTAGCAACCTACTACCACAGGACGGAGTACCTCCCTGGGTGGTTGTGCTACCAAACCTACTTCCACAGGACGTAGTACCTCCCTGGGTGGTGTTGTCTACCAACCTACTACCACAGGACGGCTAGTACCTCCCTGGGTGGTGTTGTCTACCAACCTACTACCACAGGACGGCAGTACCTCCTGGGTGGTTGTTGTCTACAACCTATACCACAGGACGGTAGTACCTCCCTGGGTGGTTGTTGTCTACCAAACCTACTACCACAGGACGTAGTACCTCCCTGGGTGGTTGTTGTCTACCAACCTACTACCACAGGACGGTAGTACCTCCCTGGGTGGTTGTTGTCTACCATCCTACTACCACAGGACGGTAGTACCTCCCTGGGTGGTTGCTGTCTACCAACACTACCACAGGACGGTAGTACCTCCCTGGGTGGTTGCTGTCTACCAACCTACTACCACAGGACGGTTAGTACTCCCTGGGTGGTTGCTGTCTACCAACCTACTACCACAGGACGGTAGTACCTCCCTGGGTGGTTGCTGTCTACCAACCTACTACCTAGGATATATATATATATATATATATATATATAATATATATATATATATATATATATATAATATATATAATTATATATATATTTATATATATATATATATATAGGTTCGACTCCTTGACTAGTCGCAGTTTTGTTATTGATCAATACCACTGTTCGTGGGTACAATAATATATATATATATATATATATATATATATATATATATATATATATAATATATATATATATATATATATATATATATATATTATGTCGTGCCGAATATGTAAAACTGGTCAATTAGCAAGAACTCATTTAAAATTAAATCCTTTCTAAAATTTTCTCTTATACGTTTAAAGATATATTTTTTTCATTAAGGTTAATGTAAAAAATTTTTAATTTTGCACCAAAAGTATCTTAGAAAACTTACCTAACCTTATTATAACATGAACAATTTATTTTATCCTAATCCAATTAAATATATTTAAGATTTGTTTACAATAATTTAATACTAAACAAACAGAGCGAAATATATTTTTTTCATTAGGTTCAAAATGATTTTGGCGAAATTATTGCATACACAAATTTTCGCTTGTCCTATATGGCAAGATGAACGGTGCTATTTAAGCCAAGATCGCAAGTTCTGCCTATTCGCCACGACTTTATATATATATATATAATATATATATATATATATATATATATTTATATATATATATATATATATATAATATATATTATATATATATATACTAGGTAGTAGGTTGGTAGACAGCAACCACCCAGGGAGGTACTACCGTCCTGTGGTAGTAGGTTGGTAGACAGCAACCACCCAGGGAGGTACTACCGTCCTGTGGTAGTAGGTTGGTAGACAACCACCCAGGGAGGTACTACCGTCCTGTTGTAGTAGGTTGGTAGACAGCAACCACCCAGGGAGGTACTACCGTCCTGTGGCAGTAGGTTGGTAGACAGCAACTACCCAGGGAGGTACTACCGTCCTGTGGTAGTAGGTTGGTAGACAGCAACCACCCAGGGAGGTACTACCGTTCTGTGGTAGTAGGTTGGTAGACAGCAACCACCCAGGGAGGTACTACCGTCCTGTGGTAGTAGGTTGGTAGACAGCAACCACCCAGGGGGGTACTACCGTCCTGTGGTAGTAGGTTGGTAGACAGCAACCACCCAGGGAGGTACTACCGTCCTGTGGTAGTAGGTTGGTAGACAGCAACCACCCAGGGAGGTACTACCTTTCTGTGGTAGTAGGTTGGTAGACAGCAACCACCCAGGGAGGTACTACCGTTCTGTGGTAGTAGGTTGGGTTTGACAGAAACCCATCCAGGAGGTACTCCCGTCCTGGGGGTAGAAAGGTTTGGGACAGCAACCACCCGGGGGGTACTCCCGTCCTGTGGTATGGGTTTGGAGCCAGCAACCAAACCCGGGGAGGACTACCTTTCTGTGATAGAAAAATTGGTAAAACAGCAACCACCCCAGGGGGGTACTCCCGTTCGGGGTATTAGTTTGGGTAGCCCAAAACCCCAAACCCGGGGAGGTACAAACCGTCCTGCCGTGAGTGTAAAACGAAAGCCGAAAATTTTTTTTTAACATGAGGGTGGGAGGGGGCGGGTTTTCCCCTTTTTTTCTGTCTCATAAACAATAAAATTTTTCGGTACGTCTTGCTACTTCACTTACACTTGGTCACACAAAAAACATACATGTAAAAACCCTAAATATAAAACCCCACCTCGGGGTATTCTTCTATTTTTTTTCTAGTTTTTTGTTCTTGTTTATTTCCCTTACCTCCATGGGGAAGGGGAAAACAAAATTTTTCCCTCCGTAAGTCATGCGTGTTGTAAGGGGCAAACAAAAATGCCGGGACCCGGGGGGCCAAAGAAAACCCCTTCTCCGTAAAAATTTTCCCAAAAAATTTTAATAGGAAAAAACTTTCTTTTTTTCCTTTTTGGGGCCCCCCGGCCTGGGTGGAAACGGCGGGTGTGTTTAAAGAAAAAATAGGGTAATAAAAAATTTTATATTTATAAATATATTTTTATATATATATAAATTTTTAATATATATATATATATATAATAAAATTTTTAAAAAAACAACCACTGCAAAAAGAATAGTAAAATTCCAAGCGCTTTTGTGACTACCACTTTAAATCAAAAACAATGAAAGTAAAGCATAAAAAAAAAGGGGTATAAAAAAGGGTCTAACCCAAAACCTCACTATCAATTCCCAAAAAAGGGAAAACCCTGCCCGTGCGACTCATAAAAAAGGGAACACTGCAGCAGGCCCCCGCCAACTAGACAGGTCCTTCACAAAAACCTTTTATATATATTTTAGTTCAATTACAAGAGCTTTTGTTTAAAATTAATTCTTTTTTAATATTTTCTCTTTTACGTTTAAAAATATATATTTTTTATTAATGGGTTTGTAAAAAAAAATTAAAAAAATTTTTTTTTCCCCAAAAAGGGCCTTTTGGAAATTTTTTTTGGTCCCAAAACCCTGCTAGATCCAGCACGAGTGTCCCGGTCTCTGACCGAGCGGCCCTTTTAAAAAAATCCCAAACACGGCATTCTCTGGTTGGCGGTTGGGAAACTTTTTTAATTTAAAGATTTACTCTTCATGAAAAAGGAGGTAGGGTTTTCTGGGAGTACACTCCCTAATTTGGGTTTTCTAAGGCAAACTGTAAAAAAATGAAAAGAGTAGACCTAAAAACCTTTAAAAAAGGTAGTAATAAAAGGGGTATAATGTAGGGAAACATTTGAAAGTTAGCGAGGGGGAACTGGCAGCCCTAGCTTGAATGGCGGGGCCCCAGGGCAAAAAAGACAGAAAGCGTCCTTCTTAAAAAGACTTTGACTGGACAAGACGTGCCGTGAACTTCCCGGCGGCGCCCCCACGTTCTTCACATCTGAGACCTGGGGGAAAACCGGTAGAGACACCTTTGATGTAACCGAAAATGATCTCCTCCATCACCCAAAAAAGTAAGACGAGGGTTTCACCTTTTCCCGTAGGAAACTGCCAGTGACTTTTGGGGATTGTGGGTTAGGGTTTAAATGAGGGGTCGGGGTGCTACAAAAGAAATATGCCCAGTAAGTACCCGCGCTCGATCGTCCCCGAAACTAGCGTCCGAGTTTTGCATATTATACAGGGATACATACCCTCTTGGAATAAGGGAAATTTTTGAGGTGCAGGGGGACACTAATAACGATTGAATAATTTCAGGAATTAAGCTCCCGGTTTTCACGTGGGTTTCCCAAGGGGGGAAATCCCCGGGGCTAAAAACAGGCTTAGGAAGTTTGGGAAAATCAGGAAAATAGGGTGCAAAAACCAAGGGAAGTTAGTCCCCTTTTTCGTCTGCAGGCAGGGTTTTTTTTCAAAAACCCAACATTTGTGAAAAATCTGTCCCATAAGCCACTTTTGAGGCTGAGGGAACCCCCCCCTCAGAGCTCCCGGGTCAACAGAGTTTTTCCCGGGGAGGCGACTACTTTGGGGCAGTCCACCCCAAAAAATTAAAAAAAGTTGGGCCTTCCCAAAAAAGGAAAGTGGAATTTGCTAGGGTTAACTTTTCAAGCTAGGCTAAAAGTTAAGAACCAGGTTTTTCAGAGTTAGGTTAAAACTATCATAAAATAGGGCCCCATTAGGAACCATTTAAAAAAATTTGGGTTAATTTTTCACACCTAGGTCAAAGTTTCCAAAGGCCCAGGGCCAAGCTGACTATACACAAAGTTGTTATTTGCAGTAATTTACAGGCAGGCCAGGTAGGCTAGAGAAGCTTGTGAATTTAATTATTTACAGTGATTACAAGTAATCCAGAGTAGGAGACTTGTGTGTTAATTACTTACAGTGGATTTGCAAGGTAGCCACAGTTAGGCTAGGCTTGTGCAATATTTACAAAAGGTTATAGTAGCTAGGACAGATTTAACCTAGTTATTATTTACAGGGAGTTATAAAGCCAGGTTTAAGTTATAGCACACTAGCTAGGTTAGGATTTACCTTATCCAACCATCCACGCTAAACAGAGTAAGCTGGGCACAGTTAGGCCAAGCTGTTTACATACATTATTTACTGTTTCACAAGTTGAATTGTTGAATTTACTTGTGTTAACCAAGTGATTTTAATTTGTATACTGCACTTTTATTGTGATTTTCATCATCTTTGATTCATGTTAATGTGGGATTTGTGAATTATACCTGAGACTAGGTTAAGTCCTGTAATTATTTGCTGGCATTGTACAGTTGAGTGCTAGATTAAGCTTTCACATCGATACACATTTTGATTGGGATTTGAGAGCTAACAGTGTACATTTTTGATTCAGAGTAGAGTCAATATAATAAAGGGAATTGTTAAGCTTGTTGAGAAGCCTTGAGACTCGTTCATTCTCACCTAATACCGTTTGTGCTGTGGGGTGGGCTAATTGAAATACAAATTAGCACCGTGATCTTAACTAAACCGCAACTATGGTAGGTGAAGATGCAGTACCAGCTGTCCCAGCTCTAAGTCAATTAAAGCGGTCTATGGGAGCCTATAAGGGGCGCCTGAGCAAAGCATGTGAGGAGTGTCGTATGGTCAGGCAAGATCAGGACGTAGACTGGGAGGAACTAGAGAGTTGCCTGAAACCTTTGGAGCAAAGACTGGAGGCCTTTGAGAGATCATTTATCCTTTATGAGACAGAGGCCTATACTACAGGTGAGTCTGAATATACGGTCGAAGTAGCACGGACAGACTATGACGAACGAAGGGCAGAGTGTAAAGCAGAGATGAGACTCTGCAGGCAGTTAATAAAGACTTTGAAGGCCGGTACAGCAGGGGCAGCAAATGTTTCAAAGAACACGAACAACAGCACGCCTGTTAATGTGTTGCCCAGATTGCCCCAGTTGAATTTACCAACGTTTGACGGAACCTTAACA
>NC_069438.1:40676654-40705421 GCF_026875155.1 Cherax quadricarinatus | reverse complement strand
ATCCCCCAGCCAGACTCGTGGAATTCGTGTTCAGTGAATAAAGAAGTAGAAGCCGGTTTAGGTCCCTTTAGTTTTTCAGTGAAAAAGAAGTGTAAGAACCCGGTTTTCAGGTCCCCTTAATTTTATTTCAAAAGGAAAAAGGGGGTTTTGGGCCAAAAGGGTCATAAACAAAATTAAAACCGTTTCAGGGCCTTAAGAGTTCAGTGAATAAGAAGTGTAAGAAGCCGTTTCAGTGCCTAAGTTTTCCCACTAGAGAGGGATCATGGACAAAAAAGGGTCATCCCACACTCACTATAAACCACAGACAGCGCCACTCCATGAAGGTGGCAGTCAGGCAACTGCAAAGAAGTACATACTGATAGTGCTAACATCATGCATTATTATTATTTTTTTTAAAGTGATCTAAAAAGGAAGGTCGCCAACCACATGGATACCCGCCAGCTGCACAACCCACGGCAGCATGGGTTTACAGCAGGACATGCTTCTCATAATCTACTGGACCTCTATGACAAGGTCTCGGAAAAACAAAATGCAAATGTAGAATACACAGACTTTTTCGAAAGCCTTCAACAAGTCCATTCATGCAGTAATAGCACACAAAATACGTGGTAAACAAATAACAGGAATAGTAATTAGATGGATCTATAACTTTCTAACAAATAGAAGACAAGGAGTAATAGTAAACAGAGTAAAGTCAGTAGCAGCTACATTGTAAAGCTCTGTTCTACAAGGTACAGTACTCATTCCCATCATTTTCCTCATCCTCATAGCTGAAGTAGACCCAGAAGTAAGTCACAGCACTGTGTCCTCTTTAGCTGACGTTACCAGAATTTACATGACAGTGTCATCCATTGAGGACACTGCAGATCTCCAAGCAAACATTAAACAAGTTTTTTAAACAGGTCTCAGAAAAACAATATGAAGTTCACTTAAACAAATTTCAATTACTCTGCTAGACAAGTACAATAAGAATTAGAAATACAAATAGCTAGAGCTTCATTTAAGGAGGTTATTAATAGAGTATTCAAGAGGTTGCTAGTAGAATTCAGAAAATCAACCATTCAAATCATTATGAAGCTCTGTGTAGTCTGCAATCAATCAAACAAACGGGTTTCCCACGTGGATAAATTGTCATTTTTGTGGAAATTGGTGTCACGCCCTTGTGCAGATATCCAAGAACTATCTACAAGCAGTATTAAATCAGGGAAGTTGTTTTTGAGTATGCCCAAATGAGATAAATCTGTGGACTAAAATCACAAGGGTATTAAAAGAGGATACATCAAAGCTGCTTTATAGACAACCCTGGAAGCTTTCTACAACAGATGGGAACATAAAAAGTCTGGGCTGAATGGTACTGCCCTTGATACTGCCCATGTAGTAAAAAACTGTAAGGCTGGAGGTGATGTCCTGGTAGTCATTTAAATGTGGGCTGATGTGCTGCCCTGGGAGACAGTAATGGTGAAGCTGGAGGTGCTGCCCTGGGAGACAGTAATGGTGAAGCTGGAGGTGCTGTCCGGGAGACAGTAATGGTGAAGCTGGAGGTGCTGTTTACCTGGAGTTTACCTGAGAGAGTTCCGGGGGTCAACGCCCCCGCGGTGAAGCTGGAGATTTTGTACAGGTAGTCGGGAATTATACGCAGGTAGGAATACATATAAATGACCTCATAGGGGACAGGAGCCGTAGTGGGAAACAAGTGTAGTCAAAGATAAGATAAAACAATATTGCAAACTAGAAATACCACGGGAAAATAGCAAACAAGAGGACTCCACTAGCAACAGTGAGGATATATTACCAAAACAAGGGTGGGAGCTCCTTTGTAGGTGCTAGGAAGGATGGAATAAGACAGGTAAACATGCCCCAACAGGGAATACAGTCACAGAAACCAAGGCAAACGGAAACCAAGCCTGTGCACATACTATGCACTTGGTATCTGCAGACATGGGAAATCTGGAAAAACAGACGGGACGTGCAACTATGACCACCTAGAAAATGCCATGCCCATATGACAACGGGAAAAATGCAAACCCCCTTCCTGTAAGCTTTTTCACCCTGAAATGTGTACCTTTTCCCATACAGGAAAGACTGTGCTATAACTTAAAATTGCCAGGCACACCATCTAAAGGGGAAAAAAAGATACAAAAAAAATCCAGGCCATGGGAAACCTGGGTAGCCCAGCCACTCAAGAGGGAGAGGTTTTTTAGTGCCAGGAAGGAAAAAAAACTGGCAGGAAATGGCAGAAATCGAAACACCAAATCCGTCATTCCCCTGGAGGGGGAACCACAGTCGATGGCCTCCACTCCAAACCAACAGATACAGATACTAATGCCGGGAAAAAAAAATTACCCCCCCCCAGTACCAACAAAAACCACCATCCGATAACATTCTTCTTTGCAAATATACAGGGTCTAAAGCCAGCAACAAACAACAAAATCCCCTTTCATCCGTGGACTGCTTGCAGAGGCAAAGGCAATGTTCACGGCTTTTTTCACTGAGACCCACAAAAGGATCACTTGTATAACGAAATAGGGGATCCAGGTTACAACCTATACAGATGTGACAGAGTAAACGGGCAAAAGGTGGGGGGGGGCTTGGCCCGTAATTGCAGAGTCACTTGTTTGCAAGAACTGCTTAAAAGCCTCAAATGATATAGTGGAAGTTTTAGCAGTAAAGATCGAGAACCAAAACCTAGTCATTGTGGTAGTCTATAAGCCCCCGGATGCAACTCCCAGCAATTCCAGGACAGCTGTTAAAAATTTACCACTGTCTGGAATTTTCCAGCTCCTGCACCCAACATCTTGCTCCTGGGGGATTTCAAATTAAGGACCTAAAATGGAGGAATATAGCAAAATATTGTTGCAGTAATAACACCAGGAGGCAGCTCTGAAGAAAACTCACACTCACACGAGCTTGTAAATATCTGCACAAAAATTTAATTTAAACCCGCAAAATTAATAGAGCCTAACTAGATGGAGATACACTAGACCTCATCTTCACTAACAATGATGATCTGAAAAGAATTGTCACCATATCAAAAACAATACACTCAGATCACAACATAATTGAGGTTCAGCTGATGCGCGTAGCCCCAGACCGCCATAATGAATTTGTCACGAGGGTGCATTCACCAAATTCAACTTCAATAACAAAAACATAAAGTGGGACCAAGTAAACCAAGTCCTAATGATATAAACTGGGAAGATATACTAAGCAACACAGACCCCAACTTATGGGCCCAGAACAGATTTAAATTGGTGGCACTCGATGTATGCACAAGGCTTATTCCTCTAAGAAAAAGGAGGAGTAGATGTAAAATAGAAAGAGACAGGTGCTCCCTTTACAGGCCCACGGAAAAGAATAAAGAGCGGCCCAAAAGGGTCAATTATATCTGAAATGCGTAGGGAGACACTGGTCAGAGAAAATAGCAAAACATCGAACTTAACTAAAGGAATCTTATAGGAGGTCAGGAATCGCGGGAAGAACTAAAAGCCATAAATGAAATCGAAAGAAAACCCAAAGTATTTCTTCTCCTATGCCAAAACAAAGTCGAGAACAAAGTTCAGTATTGGGCCCCTACTTAAACAAGATGGGGCCTACACAGATGACAGCAAGGAAATGAGGGGAGCTACTCAAGTCCCCAATATGCTCAGTTTTTTAGCAAGCCGCTAAACCCGACTGAGAGTCGAAGATCAAAATGAATTTTTATGAGAGAGCCACAGAATTTGGTTTAATACAAGCCTATCCATGTTATCCTGACCCAAATGACTTCGAACAGGCGATAAATGACATGCCCATACACTCTTTGCCCAGGGCCCGACTCATGGAACTCCGTGTTTCATCATGAACTGCAAGAAAAGCCCGTATCACGAGCCATTACCATCCCATGGAGAGGGGCATGGACACGGGGGTCGTCCCACAGTTACTAAAAACAACAGACAAAAGCCCCACTCCACAAAGGGGGCAGTAAAGCAACAGCAAAGAACTACAGAAACCCATAGCACTAACATCCCATATCATAAAAAAAACTTTGAAAGGGGGCCTAAGAAGCAAGATCACCAACCTCTAGAAACCCATCAGTTACACAACCCAGGGCAACATGGGTTTAGAACAGGTCGTCCTGTCTGTCTCAATATTGGATCACTACGACAAGGTCCTAGATGCACTAGAAGACAAAAAGAATGCAGATGTAATATATACAGACTTTTCAAAAAACCTTCGACAAGTGTGACCATGGCGTAATAGCGCACAAAATGCGTGCTAAAGGAATAACAGGAAAAATCGTTCCCATGGATCTATAATTTCCTCATAACAGAACACAGAGAGTAGTAGTTAACAGAGAAAGTCCGAGGGAGCTACGGCGAAAAGCTCTGTTCCACAAGGCACAGTACTCGCTCCATCTTGTTCCTCATCCTCATATCTGACATAGACAAGGATGTCAGCCACAGCACCCTGTCTTCCTTTGCGATGAACCCGAATTTTGCATGACACTGTCTTCCATTGCAGACACTGCAAGGCTCCAGGCGGACTCAACCAAATCTTCAGTGGGCTGCAGAAAACAATATGAAGTTCAACGATGAGAAATTTTAATTACTCAGATATGGTAAACATGAGGAAATTAAATCTTCATCGGAGTAACAAAACAAATTCTGGCCACAAAATAGAGCGAAACACCAACGTCAAAGACCTGGGAGTGATCATGTCGGAGGATTCACCTTCAAGGACCATAACATTGCATCAATCGCAATCTGCTAGAAAAATGACAGGATGGATAATGAGAACCTTCAAAACTAGGGATGCCAAGCCCATGATGACACTCTTCAGGTCACTTGTTCTATCTAGGCTGGAATATTGCTGCACACTAACAGCACCTTTCAAGGCAGGTGAAATTGCTGACCTAGAAAATGTACAGAGAACCTTCGCGGCACAATAACAGAGATAAAACACCTCAATACATGGGAGCCCTTGAGGTTCCTAAACCTGTATTCCCTGGAATGCAGGCGGGAGAGATACATGATATATATACACCTGGAAAATCCTAGAGGGACTAGTACCGAACTTGCACACGAAAATCACTCACTACGAAAGCAAAAAGACTTGGCAGACGATGCAACATCCCCCAGTGAAAAGCAGGGGTGTCACTAGCACGTTTAAGAGACCATACAATAAGTGTCCAGGGGCCCGAGACTGCTCAACTGCCTCCCAGCATACATAAGGGGATTACCAACAGACCCCTGGCAGTCTTCAAGCTGGCACTGGACAAGCACCTAAAGTCGGTTCCTGACCAGCCGGGCTGTGGCTCGTAGTTGGTTTGCGTGCAGCCAGCAGCAACAGCCTGGTTGATCAGGCTCTGATCCACCAGGAGGCCTGGTCACAGACCGGGCAGCGGGGGCGTTGACCCCCGGAACTCTCTCCAGGTAAACTCCAGGTAAACGGCTGGGTGATATAAGGAAGGAAACACATTCACCATCACTTAATCAGTAGCTGGCTTGCTAAAAGTGCGCTGGCATCACAATTCTACAACCCTCCAAACTGTAGCATCCTCACCCATCCTTCAGAGTGCAGGCACTGTGTTTCCCACTCAAAAAATTACAACCTCACCATCCATTTCTCAGTATAAGCACTGTACTCCCCTCCTTCAGAACTGCAATCTTACCCGCCAGCCTGCGGAGTGCAGGCACTGCACTCCCTACTAACCTGTTTCTGCAGAAGTCTCCAGGTATGTCTGGGAAGCCCTTGGCAGACACCAGAGGAAGGAAGCCTCAGCAGCACAGCAGCAGCAGCAGGAGACAAGTGCAACCTCCACCCTGGGTCTCTCTCCACCAGTCTTCCTCAGCAGCAGCAGCACCTGTCTTCTCTCTTTCTTGTCAGAGTGATCTCTGCTGAGTTTCAAGTCGGCAACGGATTATAAGACAAAGATGTGGTAGTGGCTCAGACGTCACAGAATGACTCAACTACTTTATTTCTGGTTGGTACTGGCCACTGGAGTATCATCTCCGCCTCTTCTTTCTACAGGTTTGTCTCACGAATTCTTAGCATTTTTCTTGCAGAGACTTTGGTTACCGTGCAGACTGAAGAAGGAAAAGTTCACTTTATTATGAACACTAAACTCAATATGTGTTTTGCCAAAGTTGCGGGTGGCACCATCACAATTTTAAAAGGACCTTCCAAATTATCGCCATCTTACCATTAATTGGAGTGTAATACTTTGTGTTGTACTACCCCATACAGAATTCAAGCACAGTTAACCAATTTCTCGTATTCCTTCATGAATAATATTTGCTCACATTCCAACAGCACATCCAAACCAGAAACCACTTGTCTCCTCGCTTGTCTCATCAAATTTGCTGCACGGAAAAAAAAAAATCCCGCCTGCAAGATTCCTGTGTTGGAAAACCGAGCCTCCTCTACTGTCAGTGCCCACGAGAAAATAGAACAGAGTGTTGATTATAAGTTTCTGAGGCATGGTAAGAGGTATGTTACATTATTATTTTGCCGTATGTCACACCCATACAGGCATGTTTTCCCGACCAGCGAACCAGATCCTGAGGGTCTAAGAGCAAGGGGCCCTCCATCGTTATAAACCAGTACCTTGGTGCAGCCAGCCAATCACAAGGAAGCCCGCCAAAACGTGCAGTCAAATGTGGGACACTCGTAAAGCAGTATGACACAAACTGGTGTGTGGGTGGGTGTGTTGGTTGTACTCACGCTATTTTGTACTCCCTAATTGTGGTTGCAGGGTCGAGTTTAGCTCCCTGGCCCCGCCTCTTCACCGGTTGCTACTGGGCCCTCTCTCATCCCCGCTCCCATGAGCTTTATCAAACCATCGTCCTTAAAACGGTGTATGGTTCCTGCCTCCCACTACGTCATTTTCTAGGCTATTCCACTGCCCTTACAACTCTATGACTGAAGAAATACTTCCTATCACTCAGGCTTCATTTGTGTCTTCAACTTCAATTGTGCCTCTTTTTTCTGTGTCCCCCTCTTGGAACATCCTGTCTTTGTCCACCTTGTCTATTCCACCAGTAATTTTATCATGTCGTTATTCATGGTCTCCCTGACCCCTCCTGTCCTCCCAGTGTCGTCCAGCCGATTCCCTTAATCTTTCTTCTAGGACATCCCCTTCGCTTCTTTGAACTAACCTTGTCGCAAACCTTTGTACTTTCTCTAAGTTTCATTGACGTGCTTTATCAAGTGGCGGGTTCCAAACAGGTGCTGCATACTCCAGTATGGCCTGACATAAACACGTGTACAGTGTGGGTGTGTGTATGGGTGTGTAAGTGTGAGTTGTGTGTGTGTGTGTGCGTGGTGTGTGGGTGTGCGTGGTGTGTGTGGGTTGTGCGTGTGTGTGTGGGTGTGCGTGTGTGTGTGGGTTGCGTGCTTGTGTGTATGCATATATTGTACGGCTCGTGTGCATATGTCCGTGCGTGCGCCCGCGTGGTGTGTATGTCCGTGCGTTGCGCCCTCGTGTGTGTCATGTCCGTGCGTGCGCCCCGTTGTGTGTATGTCCGTGCGTGGCGCCCCTCGTGTGTGTATCCGTGCCGTGCGCCTCGTGTGTGAAATGTGCGCGCGCGCTAGTGTGGGTGGTATGATCCCTTTAATAATTTGTAATTTAATAACTCATGTACAATTGTGACAGGTGTGTACGTATCATGGTTCATTACTTTGTAATTTTGTTCATGACTGTAACCATGTATAGAGTGAAGCTGATTCATTACCTCTGTTAACGTGCCATGATTGTGACCAGATCTATCCTGGAGTCATTACATTAGTAACTAGTTCGCTATCCATAACTTTGGGGTCCAAGTCACTGTACCCATTATAGTACCTTTGTATCTTTGACTACCGCCCACTATAGGATCGGTATGGGGTGCATAATAAACATATTAAAAAACCTAACTGAACACTAGGGTTCTCACCATGGTCTTGTGCTTGCATTCGGATAATTGCACATAGATGTAAATATTGTACTTAGGCTTCTATACTTATTATAAATACCAACTAGTTTTTGGTGAACGAAATGCAATCATTTTACTCCTCTCTGCTGCTGGTGGTGGCCTGGTGGCTAACACTGCTCTCGCTTCACAACACAACACGGCGGGGGCCATGGGTTCGATTCCCAGCTAGAGTAGAAACACTGGGCGTGTTTCTTTCCACCTGTTGTCTATGTTCACCCATCATAAAATGGGTACCTGGGTGTTAGTCGACTGGTGTGGGTCGCATCCTGGGACACTGACCTAATTTGCTGCCCGAAATCCGAGCATAACAAGGGAGATTTCTATATAGTAGTATTCATTGTTGTCAGCTAGGACTGTATAACCTTGTACATGTACTTGTAGTAAATAAAGATATTATTATTATTATTTTTGCTCGTTCCTAAAGTTGGGGGGGGGTGTTATCGATGCCCCAGCAATGTGTACAACCCAACTAATTCTACATCTGTGTTTCGTAATACTTTCTAATGCACGTTATTACCTCTGGAGCCGTTTGATGAAAATTCTATTTTGTATACATAGTTTAATCATAGTCACTAATACCCCACTTTCAATAAAAATTGCAAATTAGGATATATATAATAATATAATATATATATATATATATATTTTAAATTTATTAGAAAAAATATATATATATATATTATATATAATATTCTTTCAACAACGAGTACCGGGTCGTTATTCCCACCAAGGCAGGGTGCCACCCCCCCAAAAAAAAAAAACGAAAATTTTTCTTTATTTTTAAAATTTAGTAATAAT
Organism: Cherax quadricarinatus; assembly: GCF_026875155.1. Taxonomy (NCBI): domain Eukaryota; kingdom Metazoa; phylum Arthropoda; class Malacostraca; order Decapoda; family Parastacidae; genus Cherax; species Cherax quadricarinatus. The sequence goes on along the minus strand of NC_069438.1, from coordinate 40,696,671 downwards.
ACGGTAGAAGGGGGGTTACTAGCCCCTTGCTCCCGCATTTTAGGTCGCCTCTTACAACACTCATGGCTTACGGAGGGAAGAATTCTGTTCCCACTCCCCATGGGGATAGAGGAAATAAACAAGAACAAAAACTAGAAAGAAAATTGAAGAATACCCAGAGGTGTGTGTATATATATGCTTGTACATGTAATGTGTATTGTGACTAAGTGTAAGTAAAGTATCAATAAACGTACCTGAAATCTTGCATGTTTATGAACAGACAAAAGAACACCAGCAATCCTACCATCATAAAACAATTACAAGGCTTCCTGTTTTACACTCACATGCAGGAACGGTAAGTAACCCTCCCTGGGTGGTTGTTGCTAACCAATCTACGACCCAGGACGGTAGTACCTCCCTGGGTGGTTGCTGACTACCAATCTACTACCAACAGGAACGGTATTAACCTCCCAGGGTGGTTGCTGGCTACCATCCTACTACCACAGGACGGTAGTACCCTCCCTGGGTGGTTGCTGTCTAACCAACCTACTACCACAGGACGGTAGTACCACCCTGGGTGGTTTTTTGTCTACCAACCCACTACAACAGACGGTAGTACCTCCCTGGGTGGTTGCTGTCCTACCACCTACTACCACAGGATACGGTTCGTACCTCCCTGGGTGGTTGCTTCAACCAACCTACTACCACAGGAACGGTAGTACCTCCCTGGGTGGTTGCTGTCTACCAGCACTACTACCACAGGACGGTATTACCTCCCTGGGTGGTTGCTGTCTAACCAACCTACTACCACAGAACGGTAGTACCTCCCTGGGATGTTGCTGTCTACCAGCCTACTACCACAGGACGGTAGTACCTCCCTGGGTTGTTAGCTGTCTACCAACCTACTACCACAGGACGGTAGTAAACTCCCCTGGGGTGGTTGTTGTCTACCAACCTACTACCACAGGACGGTAGTACCTCCCTGGGTGTTGCTGTCTACAACCTACTACCACAGGACGGTCGTACCTCCCTGGGTGGTTGCTGTCTACCAACATACTACACAGAACCGGTAGTAAACCTCCCTGGGTGGTTGCGTCATACCAACCTACTACACAGGACGGTAGTACCTCCCTGGGTGGTTTGCTGTCTACATCCTACTATACCACAGGACGGTGTAACCTCCTGGGTGGTTGCTGTCTACATCCTACAACCACAGAACTGTAGTACCTCCCGGGTGGTTGCTGTCTACCAACCTACTACACAGGACGGTAGTACCTCCCTGAGTGGTTTGTTGTCATACCACCTACTACCACAGAACGGTAGTACCCTCCCTGGGTGGTTGCTGTCTAGCAACCTACTACCACAGGACGGTATACCTACCCTGGGTGGGTTGTTTGTCTTACCAACCTACTACCACAGGACTGGTAGTACCTCCCTGGGTGGTTGCTGTTACCAACCAACTACTCACAGGACGGAAGTACCATCCCTGGGTGGTTGTTGTCTCCAATCTACACCACAGAACGGTAGTACCTCCCTGGGGGTTTGCTGCTACCATCCTACTACCAACATTCACCACAGACGGTAGTACCTCCCTGGGTGGTTTTTGTCTATCTACCAATCTACTACAACAGAACGGTTAGTACCTCCCTGGGTGGTTACTGGTCTACCAACCTACTACCACAGGACGGTAGTACCTCCCTGGGTGGGTTGCTGTCTACCAACCTAATACCACAGAACGGTAGTACTCTCCCTGGGTGGTTGCTGACTACCCAACCCTACACCACCAGGACGTTATACCTCCCTGGGTGGTTGTCTACCAATCTACTACCACAGAACGGTAGTACCAGTCGCTGGTAGTGCTGTCTACCAACCTACTACCACCAGGAACGGTAGTACCTCCCTGTGGTTTGCTGTCTACCAACCACCTACCTACAGACGGTATGTACCTCCCTGGGTGGATGCTGTCTACCAAACCTACATACCACAGACGTAAGTACCTCCCTGGGGGTTGCCTGTTCCTACCAACCTACTACACAGACGGTGTACCTCCTGGTGGTTTGTGTCTACCAACCTACCTACCACAGGACGGTTAGTACCTCCCTGGGAGGTTGCTTCTACCAACCTACTAACCATTCAGGACGGTATACCTCCATGGGTGGTTGCTTGACTAACAACCTCTACCACAGGACATGTAGTACCCACCCTGGGTGGTTTGTTGTCTACCAACCTACTACCACGGACGGTAGTACCTCCCTGGGTGGTGCTGTCTACCAACCTACTATCCACAGGACTGTAGTACCCCTGGGCGGTTCTTGTCTAACCAACCTACTACCCACAGCGGACTACCACAGGACTGTCGTACCTCCCTGGGTTGTTGCTGTCTACCAACCTACTACCACAGGACTGTAGTACCTCCCTGGATGGTTGCTGCCTACCAACCTACTCTAACCCACAGGACGGTAAGCACCTCCCCTGGTGGTTGCTGACTACCACCTACTACCACAGGGACGGTAGTACCTCCCTGGTGGTTGTCTACCAACCTACTACCACGGGCACTGTAGTACCCCCTGGGTGGTTGTTACTACCAACCTACTACCATCAGACGGTAGTACCTCTCTGGGTGTTGTTTGTCTAGCAACCTACTACCACAGGACGGCAAGTACCTCCCTGAGGTGGTCGTTGTCTACCAACTCTACTACCAACAGGACGGTAGTACCTCCCTGTGTGGTTGTTGTCCCTACCAACCTACTACCACAGGACCGGCAGTACCTCCCTGGGTGTTTGCTACCACCTACAACCACAGGACGGCAGTACCCCCTGTTTGGTTTTGTCTACCAACCTTACACAACATGACGGTAGTACCTCCCTGGGTGGTTTTGTCCTACCAACTACTACCCACAGGACGGCAGTAACTCCCTGTGGTTGTTGTCTACCCAACCCTACTACCACAGACGGTAGTACCTCCCTGGGTGGTTGTTGTCTACCATCCCCTACTTACCACAGGACGGTAGTACCTCCCTGGGTGGTTTTGCTGTCTACCAACCTACTACCACAGGACGGTAGTACCTCCCTGGGTGGGTTGCTGTCTACCACCTTACTACCACAGGACGGTAGTACCTCCCTGTGTTTTGCTGTCCCTACCAACCTACTACCATCAGGACGGTAGTACCTCCCTTGGTGGTTGCTGTCTACCAACCCTACTACCTAGGATATATATATATATATAATATATTATATAATTATATATATATATATATATATATATATATATATTATATATATTATATATATATATCATATAAATATAGGTTCGACTCCTTGCTATCCAGTTTTGTTTATTGATCAATACCACTTGTTTGTGGGTACAATAATATATATATATATATATATATATAATATACATATATAATATATATATATATATATATATATATATATATATATATATATATATATATATATATGTCGTGCCGAATATGTATAAACTGGTCAATTAGCAAGAACTATCATTTAAAATTAAATCCTTTCTAAAATTTTCTCTTATACGTTTAAAGATATATTTTTTTTCATTAAGGTTAATGTAAAAAAATTTTTTAATTTTGCACCAAAAGTATCTAAAAACTTACTAACTCTTATTATAACAAGAAACAATTTATTTATCTCTAATCCAATTATATATATTTAAGATTTGTTTACAATAATTTAATACTAAACAAACAGAGCGAAATATATTTTTTTTCATTAGTTCAAAATGATTTTGGCGAATTATGCATACACAAATTTTCGCTTGTCCTATATGGCAAGATGAACGGTGCTATTTAAGCCAAATCGCAAGTTCTGCCTATTCGGCCACGACATTATATAATATATATATAATATATATATATATATATAATAATAATATATAATATATATATATATATATATATATATATACTAGGTAGAAGGTTGGGGTAGACAGCAACCACCAGGGAGGTACTACCGTCCATTTGGTAGTAGTTGGTAGACAGCACCCACCCAGGGAGGTACTACCGTCCTGGGGGAGTAGGTTGGTAGACAACCACCCAGGGAAGGTACTACCGTCCTGTTGTAGTAGGTTGGTAGACAGCAACCACCCAGGGAGGTAACTACCGTCCTGTGGCAGTAGGTTGTAGACAGCAACTACCCAGGGAGGTACTACCGTCCTGTGGTAAGTAGGTTGGTAGACCAGCACCACCCCATGGGAGGTAAACTACCGTTGCTGTGTAGTAGGTTGGAGACCAGCACAACCCAGGGGGTACTACCGTCCTGTGGTAGTAGGTTTGTAGACAGCAACCACCCAGTGAGGTACTACCGACCTGTGGTAGAGGTTGGTAGACAGCAACCACCCAGGGAGGTACTACCGTCCTGTGGTAGTAGGTTGTGTAGACAGCAACCACCCAGGGAGGTACTACCTTTCTGTGGTAGTAGATTGGTAGACAGCAACCACGCCAGGGAGGTACTACCGTCCTGTGGTAGTAATTTTGGTAGACGCAACCATCCAGGGAGGTACAACCGCCTGTGGTAGTAGGTGGTAGACAGCAACCACCCAGGAGGTAATTACCGTCCTGTGGTAGTAGGATGTAGACAGCAACCACCCAGGGAGGTACTACCTGTTCTGTGATAAGTAAATTGGTAGACACAACCACGCCAGGGAAGGACTACCTTCTGTGGTATAGATTGTTAGACACAACCACCCAGAAGTATACCGTCCTGCCAAGTGAGTGAAAACGAAAGCCTGTAATTGTATTTACATGATGGTAGGAGTGCTGGTGTCCCTTTTTTCATGTCTCATAAACATTGCAAGATTTCAGGTACGTCCTTGCCAACTTCTACTACACTTAGGTCACACTACACATACATGTACAAGCATATATAACACAACACCTCTGTATTCTTTCTATTTTCTTTCTAGTTTTGTTCTTGTTATTATTTCCTCTTATCTTCTCCATGGGGAAGTGGAACAGATTTCCTTCCCTCCGTAAGTCATGCGGTTTGTAATAGGTGCGACTAAAATGGCCGGGACAAGGGGCTAGTATCCCCCTTCTCCTGTACATATTACTAATGTAATAGGAGAAACTTTTCGTTTTTTCCTTTTGGCCACCCTGCCTCGGTGAATACGGCTGGTGTGTTGAAAGAAAGAAATATTATATATATATTATTATATATATATTAATATATTATATATATATATATAATAATATATATATATATAGTATATATATATAATATAATATATATATATGAAAACAACCACTGCGAAGAATAGTGAAATTCCAAGCGCTTTTTTGACTACTCACATTATCCAAGGAACAATGAAAGTAAAGCATCAAAGGAATGGTATATAAAGGGGTCTAAACCCACACCTCTCTAATCAGATTCCACAACAAGGAACACCTGAAGACCTGCGACTTCATTAAGACGGAACACTGCAGCATCCCGCCGGCCCAACTAGACAGGTCCTTGTCACACAACCTTTATATATATATATATGCAATTAGCAAGAGCTCCGTTTAAAAATTAAGTACTTCTAATATTTTCTCTTATAACGTTTAAAAATATATATTTTTCATTAATGTTAGTATAAAAATTAATAATTTTTTTTTACCAAACGGACCTGTTGGAAAGTTTATTATTGGTCCAAATAGTTCCACAGCTCAATCCGCACGAGTGTCTGGTCGTCTGAGCCGATCGGGCCTTTAAACCCTCCCAAACACGGCATTCTCAGTTGGCGGATGGTAAGCTTATTAATTTTTATAGATTTACTCTTCAGTAGAAGTAGGAGGTAACTTTACTGGTAGTACAACTCAATAGTTTACTAAGGCATCTGTAGATAATGATAGAGTAGACCTAAGACCTTAACATAGGTATAATAGGCCGATAATGTAGGCAAAAAATTAGGATAAGTTAGCTAGGGAGAATACTGGCAGCCCTAGCTTGAATTGGCGGGCGGCAGTCACAAAGAACAGAATAGCGTCCTTCTTACGATAAGACTCGCTGGACAAGACGTGCCGTGAACACAGGCGGCGCCCCCACGTGTCCTTCACATCTGAGACTGGGGAAATCTGGTAGAGACACCTCGATGTACCGTAGATGATGATCTCCCTCCATCAGCCCATACAGTAAGGACGAGATATTCACCTTTTCCCGTAGGATCGGCCATGACTTAGGAGATTGTGGTGTTGAGTTACGTGAAGGGCTCGCGTGCTACAGAAGAGTATGCCCAGAAGTACCAGGTCTCAGAGTCGCTGAAGCTAGCGTCTGAGTCTGCATAGTTATACTAGGGGAATACATACCCTCTTGATATAGGATTTCTGAAGGTCAGTCAGGACAACTAATAACATAGAATATTTGCAGGAATTAATGCTCCCGGTTGCCGTGGTTCCCCAAGGGGAAGTCCAAGGGTGCTAAAGCTAGCTAGAAGTTGAAGATCAGGATATATGCTGCAACACACAAGTAAGTTAGTCCTTTAATACGTGCATGCAGGGGCGAGGTTTCTTGCAATACCAATTCATTTGTGAAAAATCTGTCCTATAAGCCCACTTGTGGGCTGAGTACCCACCTCAGAGCTCGGTGTCAACAGAGTTTGGCCAGGGTAGCGACTCACTGGGGCAGTCCACACAATTTTTCACAAAATGGTCCTTCCGAAAACCGGATGTGGAATGCTAGGTAAGCTATCATAGCTAGGGCTACATTAAGAACCAGTTTTACAGAGTTAGGTTAAGCTATCATAGCTAGGCCACAGTTTAGGAACCAGTTTTAAAAAAGTTAGGTTAAGGGTTAGCACACCTAGGTCAAAGTTACTCAGAGGCTAGGCCAAGCTGACTAAACAGAAGTTGTTTATTTGCATATGACACCAGTAATTTACAGGCCAGGCCCCAGTAGGCTAGAGAAGCTTGTGAATTTTAATTATTTACAGTGATTTAGCAAAGTAATCCAGAGTAGAGACTTGTGTGTTTAATTTACTTAAAGTGGATTCAAGGTAGCCCAGTTAGGCTAGGCTTGTTGCAATATTTACAAAAGGTATAGAGCTAGACAAGATTTAACCTAGTTATTATTTACGGGATTTTTTAAAGAGCCAGGTTTTAGTTATAGCACACTAGATAGGTTAGATTTACCTCATCCAACCCATCCACGCTAAAACAGAGTAAGCTGGGGCACAGTTTAGGCCAAGCCTGTTTACATACATTATTTATTTACTTGTTTCACAAGTTGAATTGTTTGAATTTACTTAGTGTTAACCAAGTGATTTTAATTTGTATACTGCACTTTATTGTGATTTTCATCATCTTGATTCATGTTAATGTGGGATTTGTGAATTACACCTGAGACTAGGTTAAGTCCTGTAATTATTTGCTGGCATTGTACAGTTTGAGTGCTAGATTAAGCTTTCACATCGATACACTTTTTTTGATGTATTTGAGAGTGACTAAACAGTGAACATTTTTTGATTCAGAGAGAGTCCAATATAATAAATGAATTGTATACGCTGTTGAATAAGCCTTTGAGCCTCGTTCATTCTCACCTAATACCGTTTGTGCTTGTGGGGTGGGCTAATTGAAATACAAATTAGCACCGTGCCTTAACTAACCGCAACTATGGTTTACCGGAGTTTACCTGTGAGAGAGTTTCGGGGTCCCAAACCTCCCCCGCGGCCCCCCGGTCCTGTGACCAGGCCTCCTGGTGGATCAGCGACTGATCAACCAGGCTGTTGCCTGCAGCTGCAACGCAAACCAACGTACGAGCCACAGCCCGGCTGATCAGGAACCGACTATAGGTGCGTGTCACAGTGCAGCATGAAGACTGGCCAGGGTCTGTTGGTCATCCCCTTATGTGTGCTGGGATGCAGTTGAACATCTCGGGCCCCTGACACTTATTGTATGTTGTCTCTTTAACGTGCTAGTGACACCCCTGCTTTCTCAATTGGGGGGATGTGCAGGGGTGGGGAGGGGGGTCGTCTGCCAAGTCTTTTGCTTTCCGTAGTGAGTGCTTTTCGTGTGCAAGTTTCAGTACTAGTCCCTCTAGGATTTTCCAGGTGTATAATAATCATGTATCTCTCCCCTCCGCGTTCCAGGGAATACAGGTTTAGAAACCTCAAGCGCTCCCAGTTAATAGAGGTGTTTTATCTCCGTTATCGCGCCGTGAAAGTGTCTCTTACATTTCTAGGCGGCAATTTCACCTGCCTTGAAAGGTGCAGGTTAGAGTGCAGCAATATTCCAGCCTAGATAGAACAAGTGACCTGAAGAGTGTCATCATGGGCTTGGCCTCCCTAGTTTGAAGGTTCCATTGTATCCATCCTGTCCATTTTTCTAGCAATGTGATTGATACAATGTTAGGTCCCTTGAAGGTGAGATTCCTCCGACATAAGAGAGAGAGGGGGGGGGGGGGGGGGGGGGGGGGGGGGGGGGGGGGGGGGGGGGGGGGGGGTCCTCCCAGTCTTTGACGTTGGTGTCTCGCTCTAGTTCGTGCCAGAATTTGTTTTGTACTCTGATGAAGATTTAATTTCCTCAGTTTACCCATATCAGAGTAATTGAAATTTCTCATCGTTGACTTCATATTGTTTTCTGCAGCCCATGAAAGATTTGTTTGATGTCCGCCTGGAGCCTTGCAGTGACTGCAATGGAAGACACTGTCATGCAGATTTCGGGTGTCATCTGCAAAGGGAAGACCACGGTGCTGTGGCTGACATCCCTTGTCTATGTCGATATGAGGATGGAGGACAAGATGGAGCTAGTAACTGTGCCTTGTGGAACAGAGCTTTTCACCGTAGCTGCCCGGACTTTACTCTGTTGACGACTACTCCCTCGTGTTCTGTTAGTGAGGAAATTATAGATCCATTCGACCGAATTTGCCTGTTATCCTTTAGCGCGCATTTGTGCGTTAATTACGCCATGGTACACACTTGTCGAAGGCTTATGCAAAGTCCTGTATATATTACATCTGCATTCTTTTTGTCTTCCTAGTGCATTTTAGGACCTTGTCGTAGTGATCCAGTCGCTGAGACAGACAGGAGCGACCTGTTCATAAACCCATGTTGCCCTGGGTTGTGTACTGATGGGTTTCTAGATGGGTGTGATCTGCATCTTATGGACCCTTTTCAAAATTTTTATGAATAATTGGGATGTTTAGTGCTATTGGTCTGTAGTTCTTTTCCTGTTGCATTTACTGCCCCCTTTGTGGAGTTGGGCTATGTCTGGTTTTTTTTTAGTAACAGAGGGACGACCCCCGTGTCCATGCTCCCCCCTCTCCATAGGAGAAAAGGCGCGTGATAAAGGGCTTTCCTTGCAGTTCTTGATGAACAACAGAGTTTCCATGAGTCTGGGCCCTGGGGCAGAGTGCATGGGCCATGCCATTTATCGCCTGTTCGAAGTCATTTTGGCGTCAGGATAACATCGGAATAGGCCTTGTGTTAATCAAATTTTTGTGTGTGGCTCTCTCATAAAAATTCATTTTATTGACTTCGACTCTCAGTCTGGTAGCGCTTGCTAAAAACTGAGTCCATATTGGGACTTGAGTAGCTCCACTCATTTCCATTGCTGTCACTGTGTAGGACCCATCTTGTTTAAGTAGGGGCCCAATACTGGGCGTTTCTCTATTTGATTGGCATAGGAGAAGAAATACTTTGGTTTTCTTCTTTCAATTTCCCATTTATAGCTTTTAGTTCTTCCCCGATTTCCTGGCATCCTAAAGGATTCTTTTAGCTTAAGTTCGATGCTTGCTATTTCTCTGACCAGTGTCTCCCTGCGCATTTCAGATATATTGACCTCTTTTAGGCCGCTCGGGTTATTCTTTTCCCGTCGCCTGTAAAGGGAGCGCCTGTCTCTTTCTATTTTACATCTACTCCTTCCTTTTTCTTAGAGGAATAAGCCTTGTGCATACATCAGTGCCACCGATTAATCTTTCTGGGCATAAGTTTGGGTCTGTGTTGCTTAGTATATTTTCCCAGCTTATATGGGTTTTAGGACTTGGTTTACTTGGTCCCACTTTATGTTTTTTGTTATTGAAGTTGAATTTGGTGAATGCCCCCTCGTGACTAGTCTCATTTTGTGGGTCGGGGGCTCCTCGCATAAAATGTCTGAACCCCAATTATGTTGTGATCTGAGTATATTGTTTTTGATATGGTGACATTCTTATCAGATCATCATTGTTATGAATATGAGGTCCAGTGTATTCCCCCAGTCTAGTAGGCTCTATTATTTGCTGGTTTAAATTGAATTTTGTGCAGAGATTTAAAAGCTCGTGTGAGTGTGGGGTTTTCATCAAGCGCCTCCTGGTGTTATTACTGCAACAATATTATTTGCTATATTCCTCCATTTTAGGTGCCTTAAGTTTGAAATCCCCCAGGAAGCAAGATGTTGGGTGCAGGGGGCTGGAAGATTTTTCCAGACAGTGGTCAATTTTTAACAGCTGTCCTGGGAAATTGCTGGGATGTTGCATCCGGAGGCTTGTAGACTTTCCACAATGACTAGGTTTTGGTTCCGACCTTTACGCTAAAACTCCATACGTCATTTGAGGCTTTAAGCAGTTCTGTGCAAACAAGTGACTCTGCAATGTACAGGCCAACCCCCCCCTTTTGCCTGTTCACTCTGTCACATCTGTATAGGTTGTAACCTGGGATCCCCTATTTCATTGTCCCCAAATGATCCTTTATGTGGGTCTCAGTGAAAGCCGCGAAAATTGCCTTTGCCTCTGCAAGCATCCACGGATGAAAGGTATTTTGTTGTTTGTTTTCTGGCTTTAGACCCTGTTAAAATTTGCAAAGAAGAAAGTTATCGGACTGGTGGTATTGTTGGTACTGGGGGGGATTTTTTTTCCGGGATTAGTACTGTATCTGTTTGGGTTTTGGGGTGGAGGCCATCGACTGTGGTTCCACTCCAGGAATACTGGATTGGTGTACGATTTCTGCCATTTCCTGCCATTTTTTTTCCTTCCCGGGACTAAAAAACCTCTCCCTCTTGAGTGGCTGTGGCTACCCAGGTTTTCCCCTGGCCTGGATGTTTTGTATCTTTTTGTGCCCCCCTTTTTAAAGGGGGAAAGGGCCTGAAATTTTTAATTTATAGAAACAGCCCTTTCCTGTACGAAGAGGTACACTTTTCAGGGTGAAAAAGCTTACAAAAGGGGATTTTGCTTTTTCCTGTTGTCATTTTGGGCATGGCATTTTCTGGGGTTTGGGTTCAAATTTTGCAGGGGCCCCATCTTTTTTTCCCCCAGATTTCCCATGCCAGCAATCCAAGGGGGCCAATAGAAATGTCCCAGGGGCCTTGGTTTCCGCTTCCCCTTGGGTTTCTGGACTGTTTTTCCCTTTTGGGTTTGCATTTTTTCCCTTGGGTGAAATGCAGTACCAGCGCCCCCACCCTTCTAAGTCAATTAAAGCGGTCCTAGGGGACCTAAAAGGGGCGCCTACAAAGCATGGAGGATTTGCCATTTTGGCCAGGCAAGATCAGACGAAAAACGGGGAGGAACTAAAAGAGTTGCCTGAAACCTTTGGAGAAAAAGATTTGGGGGCCTTTGAGAGATAAATTTACCCCTTTTATGAACAGAGGCCTATCCAACAGGTAGTTTTGGAATATACGGCCCGAAGTAAAAGGGACAGACTATACAAATAAAGGGCAGAGTGTAAACAGAGATAAATACCTGCGGGCATTTAAATTTTAAAAAACTTTGAAGGCCGGTAAAAGCAGGGCGGGCAAATTTTTTCAAAGAACCCAAAACAACGCACCCTTTTTAATGTTTGCCCAGATTGCCCCGGGTTGAATTTACCAACTTTTTGAGGGAAACCCTTTAACAGAGTAAAATTGCTTTGGGGGGAAATTTTCATTTTAGGCCCAGATAGATGACAAAAATGATTTGTCAAAAACCCCGGGTCAAGTTGCAGTATTTTGCGGTCGCACTAAAAGGGAAAAACCCTTTAAAGATCGGGCCCCGGCACCCCCCGTTTTCTGACACAAAATTACCAACATGCCAAAGCCCAAATTTTAGAAGACATTTTGGCAACACTGGGGAGAAAAAGGGTAGCTAATTTTAAATCGGGTTTTTTTGGATCAAAGAGGTTTGCCGACTTTGACCGTCAAAGTCTAGAAAGTTCCGTATTGGGGGTTTATAAAGCGCCCAAATAGTTTCCAGGGGTTTTTTGCATGTTTTGAGAATGATTAAAAAATGGATCCTTAGCCAGGTATTCAGAGGAAATTTGGCTAAAACGCAGTGAAAGATTTTACACTTAAAACAACGGACAATGGGTTTCCACAAAAACCCAAAATTTTTTGAAGGGTTAAGGGATCTCGTATCCACCTGAGCTTTAGGCCCGGGGAGAAATTACCTGCCAAGGAAAAGTCGTCGCCCTTCCCCCCCAGACATTCGGAGATAGACCAAAACCACCCCCCAAACTAAAGTACACGTATTACCCCGGGGGCAAAACCCTCCACCCACAGGGCCAAGGGAAAAACCACTAAAGCCCAGTATGAACGGGGCATGTTTTGTAAATGAACAGGGGGGGCTTTTTTTGGGGGTGTTTCAAGCTTAAAACCAAACCTAAAAACCAAAAGGGGTTTTTCAAGGGTTTAAGAAGTTGAGACTTTTTTTTTCAAGTTTTGGGGAAAGAACTTTTTTCCGGGGACTGTAACACCATGCTGGGGGAGTGCCCGGGGCTGCCGTAAGGGAAACACCAATTGCACGTGTCCTAATAAACCCGGGATTACATCAATTTAAAGGAGAGAAAAACCGCAAAAAGGGCGGAGAGCAAGAACAAGTCAGAAGAAAACAAATGAGTGTGGGAGTACGGCACCGAAAAATTTGTTCTGGGAGAAATTTTTAAAGGCCTCGGGGGCCTTCCCCCACCAAAATGGCGGGGTCGCGAAGGGGAAAAGAAGTTGAAAAAACCCCCGTTTTTTTTTCCCAACATTGGGCCCCAGAATCCTTCATAGCGGAGAGTCAAACCCCACTAGGTTAAGCTGGAGAACAGTGGGTAAATTTTGACATAAAGGGGGAAAGGGGTTTTGGGGGGGAACCCCACGCAGGTTTTTATCCAGTAGTCAATTTGAGGGTAAAGGTTACCGGGAAAATCGAGGGGAAATTTCGGGCCTTGATGGTGAAGGGGCGGGCCCAATATCATTCCCACTGGGGGAAACGGGGCTGCAGCAGTCAAACTTTTTGGGGGATTTTGGGGTAAAAGCTAAGCAAACCCAAAGCCATTGCAAAACAGAAAAAGTTAGTAATTGGGCATCTTTTGGAGGGTTTCCCAAAACAAAGTTCGTGCCCAAACGAAAAGGGGTTAAAAGGGAAAGGGGTGGGGGGGCCTGTACGGGACTCCACGGGGTACATCGAAAGGAGGCAGAATCCCACTCATTTCCCGGGCGACCCCGGGGAAAAAGGAGGGCCTGGTATTAAAAAGCCCGAGGCTTCCCGGGTTTTTGATGGGGGAATTGGTTTTCACAAAGGCCTGTAAAGAGGCGCAAGTTGGCATATCCAAACATGAGCCGGCCCCCCATAAACAAGGGGCCCCGGGATGTATTAGGTATTAAAGGGGGACCAGCCCGCCCCCCCAACCCACGAAGGGGACGAAACGAGATTACTTAAAACCTTTTGGGGCAGTTCAGGATGGGCAGTTTTGGGTGCGACTCCCAGGGAAAACCCGGGGGCCCCCCCAAACGCTGCCCACTAATTTCAAGAGGGCCGTGGTCATTTTTAATTCATTGGTGAACAACCGACCAAAAAGGGTTTTGGTGGGGGAAAAAAGATAAAAATTTTGTAAGGAACAGCGGGGCCCCTTTGGGGAAAACGAAAAAGTTCCCAATGCCAGCCCAGGGGAAAACAACCCCCTTATCTTCCCCCACAAGGCAGTCACCAAGGATCGGTAACCACCCCCCATCAAGTATCCCTTTAACTGCAGCTCGCAAAGGCCCCGGGCCCCGAGAAACCATCGTTGAACACTTTTTCTTTAAAAAGGGCCCCCCCTGACCAGAAATTTAAAATGTGTTTTGAGATTCAGGACAAAAAGTAAAGCCTATGCGGCAACATTAGGGGAAACCCTTCCCCCCGATTGGGGTTTTTGCCACAGGGAAAAAACTACACAAGGGTTCCTTTTGTGGTGGGTAACAGGGGGTTGCCCCCAAACAAGGGGATGAATACCCAAAAATTCAGGGCAGTGTTGTTTTTGGGGGCCACTAGTTCCCCCCTTCCTATTTTCAGGCAAACCCTAAAACTACCCCCCTTGGAACGGGAACACCCCCCCTTAAAAAAATTACTGAAGACCCTATTTTATGTAGAAAAACATTGGGAGGGTACCCCCTCAGAAAGAAAAGGGTGTTGATTGGGTAATTTTTCCCCAGGGGTCCCAAACAGTAGATGCTCCCCGGGGTAACAAAGGGCCCTTGGGGAAAGGGGGACAAAAAAATCCCCAAAGTTTCGGGGGATGGGGAACGTGACCAAAACTGGCTACTCAGGCCGAGGTAAAATCGGTGTTGGATTGGGTGGGAAATCAAGGGAAAACAGATTTAGGCTAAAGAGGGGAAACCAAATTTTGGGAAAGGGGGGCTGACCAGGAGGGGCCCTTTGCTGAGCCCAAGTGCAGACTGCCTTCGATCCTTTTTTTTTTTGACAAACCCACAAAAAATTTGAGGGGGGATGCTAGTACAACCCGAACCCGGGAGCTGAACCTAGGTTGGGGACCAAACCCCCTGCCAGAAACTCTGCCCGGAAATGGGGTCTGGTTAACAAAGACCTAGCGGAATTTCAAGAGTTCACATTCCCCAGGTCCCCCGGGGCACCGGCGGGAAAAATGACTTGCACGTCTTTTGTGATTTCCCCCTCCCGGGGCCCATGGGGGAGTAGCGTAAATTTTGGGGGGCCGGGGACCAAAGTCAATCTTTTCACCAAATTGGCGCGGGTGACAAACCCCTGAAGGATTTTCTCGATCCCCAAAGCTAGAGCTCACGCGATGTTTTCGGGAGCAAGACTGGGTAATTTTCGTAGAGGAGGGGTTTTAATTAATCCTTTAGGGGACACCAAACCTTTTGAAAAGGACAACTCGGAGGTGGCCCCTTTCAGTAGGTCCAGAATGACAAGGGCTAAGCTCCCCTATGTCAAAATCGGGTAAAAGGAGATACGGGGAAATACAGTCCCCAAATTTAACAATTCTTAAAAGTGCCACAGATCAAAACCCAGGGCCCCACCGATAAGCCAGGGGTGAACCACACAGAAAGTTTTTTTAAAAGCGAGCTTTGGTTCAAAAGGCCCCCGACTTGGGTTTCCGGGGAAGGGATTTCTTTTGGGCCCAGCAGAAATTCGGGGAGACAATCACAGCATAGTAAAATTTTGGGGGAAAACAACACTTTAATTTTTTGAACCCCCCGGCGCCTTACTCCTCGGGAGAAAACTTAAAGGGGTCCCCGGAAAAGGTATTTCGATTCGTGAGGGGAAGGGTGCCAAAAGCAAGGAAGCCCTGGTCGAACAGTTGTCTCTATTGGTTTCCCCGAGAATATTTGGATAAAAGGGAGTACCAAAGGGTAGGTTTCCAGGAGTGCGAAGTACTTGCGACCCCCGGCCCGCAGGTTATTTGGGGTCCCGGGCAAAGTTCCCAAAGGGTGACGACTCAGGGGAACCCGGCCCAAAATTTGGGTTTACTCATTGGGGTTGTTTCCCAGATCAAAAGGGGGGGCCTAATAAGTGCAGGGGAAGAAAACAAAACTCTGACTTTAGCTATTGGGGGGAAACAAAGTCCCCCTTTGCTGGGAAAGGAGGGATTTGGGGGACAGAGCTATTGATTAAAAAAGATGCCCATCAGAGGACCTTTCAGGGGGTTTTGGGGAAAACCCCCACCTCCTACGCAGAATTTAACTGGGTACTGAAGGGGCGAGCTGGGCCCTCCCAAAAGGGGGCTAAAGATTGCCCCGGTCTGCCGGCGGTAAAGATTGGGGGGGACCCTCCCCCAAACCCCCCCCAAACCCCCGCTGCCCAGGAGCGGGTAAAAAAGTGAAAAGGGCCCCTTTTAGACTGTAGAAAAGACAAAACTGGGGCTATCCCCAAATTTAAGAACCCCCGGGGGACGTTAAAAAGGGGGCCCCAGAAAGTAAAAATGTCGCCTGTTTTCCTGTGCCACTACCGGGGCGGGGCATTTGGGAGTTGGCAGAAGATAGACGACAAAGACTTTTTGTGAATTTTTTCAGGGGGTTTTTTGCCAAAATTCTCGTGCCCGCGATTGATTAATTTTCGGACAATGGCACAAGCTTTAGGGCGGGCCGAAAAGTTTTCAGGAATCTTAGGACAACAGAATCGAGAAAAACCTAAAGAAATAAAGTGCAGTGGAGGTTCAAAAACTTTCCCCGGGGAAAAATGGCAAGGGGGGTTCTATGAACGCAAGGGGGGCACATTTAAAAGGTTGGGAATTTGGGAAATTTTTGCACGGGGGAGGAAGGGAGCTGGATGAACTGAGGACAGTGTTAATTGAAAATAGAGGGAAGAGTTAAAAACAGGCCCTTTACCAAAGTACAAAATGGGGTTGACGAGCAAGAAGCTCTCACCCCCCCAAACACATGCCCGTTTGGAAAAGGATTTTAGCCCTTCCCCCCAATTTTGGTCATTTTTCCCCAAGGGGCTGGGGGTTTTTATGGGCCAGATGGTCCCCCCCTCAATGAAAACTGACAGGATTTACAACAGACTTGGGGAACCCTCCTGGATTTTAACCCCGGAAGAGTTTCGGGGGTCAACGGCCCCCCCCGGCCCCGGTCCGTTTGACCAGGCCCCTTGGGGGATCAGCGCCGATCAAACCCGGCTGTTGCTGCTGGCGCCCCGCAAAAACCCAAAGTACGACCACAGCCCCGGGTGATCAGGAACTGACTTTAAGGGCTTGCCAGTGCCCCGCTTTTAAAACTGCCAGGGGGCTGTTGGTAATCCCCCTTAAATTTTGCTGGGGGGCAGTTTAACCAAATCCGGTCCCCTGACACTTAAATTTTTTGGCTCTTTAAAGTGCAAATGACACCCCCGCTTTTCATTGGGGGGATGGGGGCATTTGTCTGCCCCAAGGGCTTTTTGGGTTTCGTATATTTATTTTCGTTGGGAAGTTCGGTAAATAGCCCTCTAGGGTTTTTCCAAAATGTATAAAATTTATTTTAAACTCTCCCTTTCCCGCGTTCCAGGGGAAAACAGGTTTTGAAACCCCAACGCTCCCCAAAATTTTTAGGTGTTTTAAACCCCCGTTAAAGCCGGGCCCTTTAAAGTTTTTCTGTAAAATTTTCAAGGGCGGCAATTTCACCTGCCTTGAAAGTCTGGGTTTGAGTGGCCGCAATAATTTCCCCCTAGATAGAACAAGTGACCTGAAAAAGTGTCAACATGGGCTTGGCCTCCCAAAATTTGAAGGTTTTTCATTATCCACCGGGCATTTTTTCTAGCAGAACGATTTTATACAATGTTTTTTGGGCCTTGAAGGGGGGAATCCTCCGACATAATCACTCCCAGGTTTTTTGACGTTGGGTTTCGCTCTAAATTTTTTGGCCAAATTTGTTTTTTTACTCTGATGAAGATTTAATTTTCCCCCCATGTTTACCATATCTGATTTAAATTGGGAAATTTTTTCATCGTTTAAAAATTCATATTGTTTTTTCTGCAGCCCACGAAAATTTTTTTATGTCCGCCTGGACCCCTTTCTTTTCTGCAATGGGAAACACTGTCATGGGAGATTTTGGGTGTCATCTGCAAAAGGGAAAACACGGTGCTGGGCTGCATCCTTGTCTAAGGGCGGGTATTAGGATGAGGAAACCCAAAAAGGAGCTAGTACTGTTGGGCCCTTTTGGAACAAGCTTTTTAAACCCTACTCCCCCCCCGGACTTTACCTTTTGGTTTTTAAAGACTACCTCTGGTTTTTGTTAGTGAGGAAATTAAAAGAACCATCGACCAACTTTTCCTTTAATTTCCCTTTTGCGCGCATTTTTGGCGCTATTTTCGAACCCCTTTGGGCCAAAACTTGTTCCGGGAAAGGGTTTTGCAAAGTCGGGATATATTACATCTGCATTCTTTTTGTCCTAGTGCATTTAGGACCTTGCTATTTGTCCAGTAGTTGAGACAGCAGAGTGACCTTTTTTAAACCCATTTGCCCGGGGTTTGGGAACTGATGGTTTTAATGGGTGGTGATTTTGCTTCTTGGCCCCTTTCAAAGTTTTTTTATGATAGGGATGTTAGTGCTATTGGTCTGTAGTTTTTTGCGTTTTTTTTAAAACCCCCCCTTTGTGGAGGGGCTAGTCTGTTGTTTTTTATAACGAGGGCGACCCCCGGTCCATGCTCCCTCTCCATAAAATAAAAAGGGTCGTGATAGGGGGTTCTTGCAGTTCTTGATAACACAGAGTTCCTGAGTCGGCCCCGGGGCAGAGTGATGGGCATTCATTTATCGCCTGTTCGAATCATTTGGCTCAGGAAACATCGGATGGCTTGTTTAATCAAATTTTTTTGGCTCTCTCATAAAAAATTCATTTTGATTTTCCTCTCAGGGCTGGGTTTGCGGCTTGCTAAAACTGGGTCATATGGGACTTGAGTAGTCACTCATTTCCCTTTCTGCATCTGTGAGGCCCTCTTTTTTAAGAGGGGCCCCAAAACTGGCGTTGTTCTCGATTTTGATTTGGCATGGGAAAGAAATACTTTGGGTTTTTTCGTTTTATTTTTGGCTTTTAGTTCTTCCCGCGTTTTCCTGACCCCAAAAAGGATTCTTTTAGTTTAAATTTCGTCTTGCTATTTCTCTGACCAGGGGTCTCCCTGGCTTTTTCGATATATTGACCTTTTTAGCCCTCTGTTATTCTTTTCCGCGCCTGAAAAGGGGGAGCGCCTGTTCTTTTTTTTTTTACATCTACCCCTCCTTTTTTCTTGAGGAATAAGCCTTGTGCAAAAATCGAGTGCCCCGAAAAATCTTTCTGGGCATAAGTTTGGGCTGTGTTGCTTATATACTTCCCAGTTTATATCGGTTAGATTTTTACTTGGTCCCACTTTATGTTTTTGTTATTGAAGTTAAATTTTGGTGAATGCCCCTCGGACATTCATTTTGTCGGCTGGGGCCCCCCAACATTTCTGAACCCAATTATTTTGATCTGATATATTGTTTTTGATAGGTGAAAATTTCTTATCAGATCATCATTGTTAGTGAAATGAAGGGGCTAGTGTATTCTCCAGTCTAGTAGGTCATTATTTGCTGGTTTAAATTTAATTTTGTGCGAGATTTAAAAGCTCGTGTGGTGTGAGGTTTTCATCAGAGCTTTTCCTGGTGTTATTACTGCAAAAATATTATTTTCATATTCCCCCCATTTTAGGGGCCTTTAATTGAAAACCCCCCCGGGCAAGATGTTTGGGGCAAGCTGGGGATTTTCCAGACAGTGGTCAAATTTTTAAAAGCTGTTTCCCGGAATTGCTGGGGGTTTTAAACCGGAGCTTTAGACTACCACAATGACAGTGTTTTGGTTCCGACCTTTACTGCTAAAAAATTTTACTAAAGTCATTTAGGCATTAAGCATTCTGTTTCAAACAATTTACTCTGCAATGGTACGGGCCCAACCCCCCCCCCTTTTGCCTGTTCACTTTGTCACATCTGAAGGTTGTAACCTGGGATCCATATTTTCGTTGTCCAATGATCCTTTTGTGGGTCTCCCTAAGCCCCGAACATTGCCTTTGCCCCTGAAAACATCCCGATGAAAGGTATTTTTTTTGTTTATTGCGGCTTTAGACCCGTAATTGCAAAGAAAAAGTTACGGACTGGTGGTATTGTTGGTACTGGGGGGGGGGTTTTTTTTTTTGGCATTAGTATCTGATTTTGGTTTGGGGTGGGGGCCATCGACTGTGGTTCCACTCCAGGAAAATGGGTTGGGGTTTCGATTTCTGCCATTTCCGCCCGTTTTTTTTCCTTTCCCGGCAAAAAAACCCCTCTCCCTCTTGATGGCTGTGGCTACCCAGTTTTTCCCTGGCCTGTAGTTTTTATCTTTTTGTCCCCCTTTTTATGGTATGCCCGGAATTTATTATAGCACAGTCTTTCCCGTACGAAAGGACCATTTCA
>NC_069438.1:40654872-40676154 GCF_026875155.1 Cherax quadricarinatus | reverse complement strand
ATTGAAGACCTAGGAGTCTTGAAGACAGCTAGGAGTCATAAAAAACAGCTAGGAGTCTTGAAGACAGCTAGGAGTCATAAAGACAGCTAGGGGGGGTCTGGAAGACAGCTGTGTGTTACTAAGTTATGTTACGTATGGAGGACTAAGAATAAACACAATGTATTGATTAGGTAAGTATTATTTTTACTACAGACCCAACATTGTTGGAACTGCAGCTGCGCACTACCATATTATTATTATTATTATTATTATTATTATTATTATTATTTATTATTATTATTATTGTCATTATTATTATTTATTATATATTATATTATTATTATTATTGTCATTATTATTATTATTATTATTATTATTATTATTATTATTATTATTATTATTATTATTATTATTATTTATTATTATTATTGTCATTATTATATTATTATTATTATTAATATATTATTATTATTATTATATTATTATTATTAGTCATTATTATTATATTATTATTATTATTATTATTATTATATTTTATTATTATTTTATTATTATCACAATAAAGAGTCCTAAGTGTTACACAAGTGTATCATTCATCATTTTTTTTGGTTTATAAACCATTTGTATATTAAATAAGTGTGTGTTTATTTTCGACTTGCTAGGCTGATGTGAGGTTATATATGTATATACACCGAGGGTTGACTTTAATCTCTGTTTTAGGTATTAAAGTATTCCTGAGCGATGGTAAACTGGTGACGTGCAGCTTTGATGACCCTCGTGTAGCAGACATGTTTTAAACCTCCATTAATCATAGATATACAAGGCTGCTCCTAGGTACACTTAATATCAAGGTCGCTGTGTTTGAGGTGTTAAAAATTGTATACTGGCTGAGTACCAGTGTAAATTATCTGACCACCACCACGACACAGTTATTGAACTTACCCTCAGTAACGTAGCCGGTATATGAAGCAAGTTGACTCAACACGCATGATCTGACTCAACAGTCCCTTGCCAATGACGCAACTCGCGCTATCTTCGCGACACGCAGTTCCTTGTGCTCCCTATTTGTGGGTAAATGCCCACTAACCTTCAAGTAGTTAACGGTGACTGGCGCCACTTACGGGTGAGAGGGCGGGGGAAGGGAGTGGTAGAAGGATGGAGGGAGAGAGATAGAGGGGGGGCGGGATAAATTGAGGGATTTCTTCACTATATTTTGATTCCTTACAGCCGCTGTCTCCCTGTTATTGAATGTACTTAAATAAGTAAGTTTTTGGTCTCAGTATACCCGTGTTTCAGTATCCCTTTGGTTGTGTTCATCATAACTGTGTTGGTATAGAATTTCCACTCTTCCCCTCTAAATTTTCCACGCTCCCCCCTCTCAAAAATTTTCACCCCCTCTCTAATTTTGTTCCATTTCATGGGAAAATCACGTCGGGAAAATTTGTGTGTTTTTGGATAATTTTATTGGGGGTTGGGCAAAGTTGAAGTTAGCACAGGAGGGCCCCCTGGGTCCTCTAGGACCAGTATTATCCACTCAAGGTGGGGTCATCGAGGTTGACACATCGTTGTTCACTTTCAGAAAATACCTCGTAGCTGCGGGAAAAAATTTTCTTTCGGTGGTGGACTGACGTCTGCAATGGGTATTGGGGGGAGGGAGTTGCTCTTCTTTCTTGGTGTTGTTTTCCACTGTGTGTTTTCTCAATTAGAACAACACCTCTTCCGGCTTTGTCGTTGACGATCTCGTTGTTTTCTCACCCAGGATTATTAAAAAAAAAAAAGTAGCGGTCTTAATTATATGATGACCCACAGCTGGAATTTATGGTCTTTTGACCCAGGATTTTCCAGTTGGGTTTTACCGGTCCACACCTTCTGGAGAGCCTCTTGTTAAACTGCTTTATAAAGAACAAATAGGCACAATACTGTGACTAAACAATACACAAATAACCCGCACGAGGAGACAGGAGCTTATCACGACATTTCGCTCCGTCATAAGCTTCTCTTTCCTATGTACAGGTTATTTGTGCAAACTAGTTATACTTACGGTTATAATTTTAAACCATAATTTTTTTAAGGATTTGGGCCGGTAAGGCCAACTGAAAGTCCTGGGTCAGAAAGGGCCCTAAGTTCCAGCTGTGGGGGCATCATATGATTAAAGACCCCAGTCAGGAAACACTTTTCCGTTTCCTGACAAACATTTCCTAATCTAACCTCTAAGTCTTCATCCGAGTCCCAAGTTGATGGATCTTGGGACAGGAGCACTTGGTTGATAATCGTGGACCTGAAGAAGCTTGAGGGAATTCGTCATGACCAAGGAATGTTACATTGGAAGGACCCTATGGAAGGCTCACATGTTTCGGGCAGTCGTGGTCACTTTCCCTTTTTTTCAGTGCCTTAAAATTGCCTTCTTTTTACTGTCCGCAGAAACGGAAGAAAACAAACAGCGCCAACCCCACCCCCTCCCTCTTAGAAGTGCCACAATTTTTCCTTCGAAACTTTGACGCTGAAGCCTCTGCGGTAGTCATCTCGGGATATTCCTGATATCAAAGAGCTTGTGCACCAGCTGAATCACTTATTTTCTTCATCTTTGGCGATGACCAGCAGGATCTTTTCACTCTCCAGACATGTAACTAATTCCGACTGGTGAATGAAACTCCATTTCGCCTAAAACCTCTTGAACAAGGAAAATCGGGGCCGATGGATCCACAGAAGTCTGAAAACTCCACTCAACAACTTCTAACTTTGGGGGCCGTAATGTAGTGAAGAAGGCCCTTTCCCCAAGCCTGTTTAAGGCAAACCATTTACCTGAGAGCCGCCAGTGTTTGGGGCAGCTATGTGAAGGCGGGTTTTGCCATGACGCACTCGGTCTTTTTCCAATTTTTGGAGAAGCGGGGCAACCCCCAATTTTTTGCTCTTCACCATTTTCCTTTAGCAAGCAAATTTTTTTCATTGATGTGTTGACAATGACTGCAGTTCACTTGTTTAATTTCCTCCTCCCCGGGGATTCTGAAGAATAATCCACACTAGGAAAAAAGAAGATCCCAGTTCTTCTTTCTGAAGATAATGAAATCCCCCCATCGTCTTCTCCTTTTTTCTTCCTGCTTTTCCCCCCCCGTGCAGTCGTCCTTGCTCTAAAATTTTTTCTTCCCTCCGGGTTCCCTGAACCAGGGGGAACCTGGGGGGAAGAAAGCTTGGCAGGGGCCCCGCAAGCGTTTCGCAAACCTGCACATGATTCCTCCTCCTCCTCCTTTCTCTGCATCTGGGTTTCTTGTTTTTTATTTTTCCTGCAAAGTTCCCAGTCCTTGTGGGGACGGGGTCTTGTCGAAAGGGATGCTCCTTCCCCGGGGGGAATTTTTCCTTTCGCCCATACTCTCATACTTCCAAAACGCCACAGCCTTGTCTCAACTCCTCTTTAGATCAACCTTATAGTGCAAGAAAACACTAAGTAAACCCGGCCCGCAAAGGCACGTCGAGTCGAGAAAAATCCTCAGACTTGTCAGGGAAATAAAATCCGCGATTTATCGCCATTTCTGTGATTTCCAAGCCATGTGACACTGTTCAAGACCGTCAAGTTGAATACATCTCCAGGCTGAGGGACTACCTCAAACTACTGATTCAAGGCTGATAAACCGACCACATCTTTACCTTTCTACTGCCGCTGTCTACATATCTGCAACTTGTGTATTCGACAGGTGAAGCCTACTGTGTAGGCGATACGTTTCACAATAAAGATACCTGACTGTTGCACAAGTTTCTTGCTTTATCTTCTTGTTTCTGCTGTACATCATTATTATACTTACTAGTGTTATCTTCTTATAAAGTGAACAAACTTTAGGGATGACAGTCAGTCGTAGACTAATCACTGTTATGTTGTGTTCAGTATACCAGTGTTGTGCTCAGTATACCAGTGTTGTGTTCAGTATACCAGTGTTGTCTTCAGTATACCAGCGTTGTGTTCAGTATACCAGCGTTGTGTTCAGTATACCAGTGTTGTCTTCAGTATACCAGTGTTGTCTTCAGTAGACCAGTGTTGTCTTCAGTATACCAGTGTTGTCTTCAGTAGACCAGTGTTGTGTTCATAGACCAGTGTTTTTTCTTCAGTATACCAGTGTTGTCTTCAGTATACCAGTGTTGTCTTCAGTATACCAGTGTTGTGTTCAGTAGACCAGTGTTGTGTTCAGTAGACCAGTGTTGTCTTCAGTATACCAGTGTTGTCTTCAGTATACCAGTGTTGTCTTCAGTAGACCAGTGTTGTGTTCAGTATACTAGTGTTGTGTTCAGTATACCAGTGTTGTGTTCAGTATACCAGCGTTGTGTTCAGTATACCAGTGTTGTGTTCAGTATACCAGTGTTGTGCTCAGTGTACCAGTGTTGTGTTCAGTGTACCAGTGTTGTGTTCAGTATACCAGTGTTGTGTTCAGTATACTAGTGTGGGTTTAGTATACCAGTGTTGTGTTCAGTGTACCAGCGTTTGTTCATATACCAGCGTTGTGTCAGTATACCAGTGTTTGTTCAGTATACCAGTGTTGTGTTCAAATATACCCAGTGTTTGTTTCAGTTAACCATGTTGTGTTCAGTGTACCAGTGTTGTGTTCAGTATACCAGTGTTGTGTTCAGTGTACCAGTGTTGTGTTCAGTGTACCAGTGTTGTGTTCAGTATACCAGTGTTGTGTTCAGTGTACCAGTGTTGTGTTCAGTAGACCAGTGTTGTGTTCAGTATACCAGTGTTGTGTTCAGTGTACCAGTGTTGTGTTCAGTATACCAGTGTTGTGTTCAGTATACTAGTGTTGTGTTCAGTATACTAGTGTTGTGTTCAGTATACCAGTGTTGTGGTCAGTATACCAGTGTTGTGTTCAGTGTACCAGTGTTGTGTTCAGTGTACCAGTGTTGTGTTCAGTGTACCAGTGTTGTGTTCAGTATACCAGTGTTGTGTTCAGTGTACCAGTGTTGTGTTCAGTATACCAATGTTGTGTTCAGTATACCAGTGTTGTGGTCAGTATACCAGTGTTGTGTTCAGTGTACCAGTGTTGTGTTCAGTGTACCAGTGTTTGTGTTCAGTGTACCAGTGTTGTGTTCAGTATACCAGTGTTGTGTTCAGTGTACCAGTGTTGTGTTCAGTGTACCAGTGTTGTGTTCAGTATACCAGTGTTGTGTTCAGTATACTAGTGTGTTCAGTATACCAGTGTTGTGTTCAGTGTACCAGTGTTGTGTTCAGTATACCAGTGTTGTGTTCAGTGTACCAGTGTTGTGTTCAGTGTACCAGTGTTGTGTTCAGTATACCAGTGTTGTGTTCAGTATACCAGTGTTGTGTTCAGTGTACCAGTGTTGTGTTCAGTGTACCAGTGTTGTGTTCAGTGTACCAGTGTTGTGTTCAGTATACCAGTGTTGTGTTCAGTATACTAGTGTGTTCAGTATACCATTGTTTGTGTTCAGTGTACCAGTGTTGTGTTCAGTATCCATGTTGTGTTTCAGTGTACCAGTGTTGTGTTCAGTGTACAGTGTTGGTGTTCAGTATACCATGTTGTTTTTTCAGTATACCAGTGTTGTGTTCAGTATAACCAGTGTTTTTGGTCAGTATACCAGTGTTTGGTTCAGTGTACCAGTGTTTGTGTTCAGTGTACCAGTGTTGTGTTCAGTGTACCAGTGTTGTGTTCAGTATACCAGTGTTGTGTTCAGTATACCAGTGTTGTGTTCAGTGTGCCAGTGTTGTGTTCAGTGTGCCAGTGTTGTGTTCAGTATACCAGTGTTGTGTTCAGTGTGCCAGTGTTGTGTTCAGTATACCAGTGTTGTGTTCAGTATACCAGTGTTGTGTTCAGTGTGCCAGTGTTGTGTTCAGTGTGCCAGTGTTGTGTTCAGTATACCAGTGTTGTGTTCAGTATACCAGTGTTGTGTTCAGTGTGCCAGTGTTGTGTTCAGTGTACCAGTGTTGTGTTCAGTGTGCCAGTGTTGTGTTCAGTATACCAGTGTTGTGTTCAGTGTACCAGTGTTGTGTTCAGTGTGCCAGTGTTGTGTTCAGTATACCAGTGTTGTGTTCAGTATACCAGTGTTGTGTTCAGTGTGCCAGTGTTGTGTTCAGTGTGCCAGTGTTGTGTTCAGTATACCAGTGTTGTGGTCAGTATCAGTATATCTGTTTTGAACCATGACAAAATGCCTTTCTTGGAGGGTCTTGAACACCTTCATGGAGTAAGAAAAGGACCTTCATGGAGTAAGAAGACGACCTTCATGGAGTAAGAAAAGGACCTTCATGGAGTAAGAAGACGACCTTCATGGAGTAAGAAGACGACCTTCATGGAGTAAGAAGACGACCTTCATGGAGTAAGAAGACGACCTTCATGGAGTAAGAAACGACCTTCATGGAGTAAGAAGACGACCTTCATGGAGTAAGAAGACGACCTTCATGGAGTAAGAAGACGACCTTCATGGAGTAAGAAGACGACCTTCATGGAGTAAGAAGACGACCTTCATGGAGTAAGAAGACGACCTTCATGGAGTAAGAAGAGTACCTCCATGGAGTAAGAAGAGTACCTCCATGGAGTAAGAAGAGTACCTCCATGGAGTAGAAGAGTAACCTCCATGGAGTAAGAAGAGTACCTCCATGGAGTAAGAAGAGTACCTCCATGGATTAAGAAGATACCTCCATGGAGTAAGAAGAGTACCTCCATGGAGTAAGAAGAGTACCTCCATGGAGTAAGAAGAGTACCTCCATGGAGTAAGAAGAGTACCTCCATGGAGTAAGAAGAGTACCTCCATGGAGTAAGAAGAGTACCTCCATGGAGTAAGAAGAGTACCTCCATGGAGTAAGAAGACGACCTTCATGGAGTAAGACGACGACCTTCATGGAGTAAGAAAAGGACCTCCATGGAGTAAGAAGAGTACCTCCATGGAGTAAGAAGAGTACCTCCATGGAGTAAGAAGAGTACCTCCATGGAGTAAGAAGAGTACCTCCATGGAGTAAGAAGAGTACCTCCATGGAGTAAGAAGAGTACCTCCATGGAGTAAGAAGACGACCTTCATGGAGTAAGAAGAGGACCTCCATGGAGTAAGAAGAGTACCTCCATGGAGTAAGAAGAGTACCTCCATGGAGTAAGAAGAGTACCTCCATGGAGTAAGAAGAGTACCTCCATGGAGTAAGAAGAGTACCTCCATGGAGTAAGAAGACGACCTTCATGGAGTAAGAAGAGACCTCCATGGAGTAAGAAGAGTACCTCCATGGAGTAAGAAGAGTACCTTCATGGAGTAGAAGAGTAACCTCCAGGGGTAAGAAGACGACCTTCATGGAGTAAGAAGAGTACCTCCATGGAGTAAGAAGAGTACCTCCATGGAGTAAGAAGACGACCTTCATGGAGTAAGAAGAGTACCTCCATGGAGTAAGAAGAGTACCTCCATGGAGTAAGAAGACGACCTTCATGGAGTATGAAGAGTACCTCCATGGAGTAAGAAGACGACCTTCATGGAGTAAGAAGAGTACCTCCATGGAGTAAGAAGAGTACCTTCATGGAGTAAGAAGAGTACCTCCATGGAGTAAGAAGAGTACCTCCATGGAGTAAGAAGACGACCTCCATGGAGTAAGAAGACTACCTTCCATGGAGTAAGAAGTACACACTCCATGGAGTAAGAAGAGTAACCTCATGGAGTAAGAGAGTACCTTCCATGGTAGTAAGAAGACGACCTTCATGGAGTAAGAAGAGGACCTCCATGGAGTAAGAAGAGTACCTCCATGGAGTAAGAAGATACCTCCAGGAGTAAGAAGACACCTTCCCAAGGAGAAGAAGAGGACCTCCATGGAGTAAGAAGACACCTTCAGGAGTAAGAAGAGCCCTCCATGGGTAAAAGAGTACCTCCTAGTAAAAGAGTACCTCCAGGGAGAAGAAGACGACCTTCATGAGTAAGAAGACACCTCCATGGAGTAAGAAGAGTCCCTCCATGGAGTAAAAGGTTTTCCCCATGGAGTAAGAAGAGTACCTCCATGGAGTAAGAAGATACCTCCAGGAGTAAAAAGGTACCTCCAGGGGAGTAAAGAGACCCCCATGGAGTAAAAACGCCCTCCAGAGTAAGAAGAGTACCTCCATGGAGTAATGAAAGTACCTCCATGGAGTAAGAAGACACCTCCTGGAGTAAGAAAGTACCTCCAGGGAGTAAGAAATACCTCCATGGAGTAGAAGAGTACCTCCAAAAGGAGTAAGAAGACGACCTCATGGAGAAAGAAGAGTCCTCCATGGAGTAAGAAATACCTTCAGGGAGAAATAAGAGTACCTCCAGGGAGTAAGAAACGACCTCCAGGGAGTAAGAAGACGACCTTCATGGAGTAATAAGATACCCCCTGGAGAAAGAAGACGACCTCCATGAGTAAGAAGAGTACCTCCTGGATAAGAAGATTACCTCCATGGAGTAAGAAGAGTACCTCCAGGGATAAGAAGACGCCCTTCAGGAGTAAGAAGAGGACCCCAGGGAGTAAGAAGACGACCTTCATGGAGAAAGAAGAGGACCTCCGGATAAGAAAGTACCTCCATGGATAAAAACTCCCTTTCATGGAGTAAGAAAAAGGACCTCCATGGGTAAGAAACACCTTCTGGAGTAAAAAAGGGGCCCCTCCGTGGAGTAAAAAGTCCCCCCCAGGAGTAAAAAGACCTTCAGGATAAAGAGACCGTCCATGGAGTAAAAGGTATGGAAAAAGAATCATCAACAAAGGGTGACACTCGTCTTAATAAAGGAACTTCTCTCACACTTGTCACCTACCACTGCTTTTCCCTTTGCTTAAGTGACATTTTTTATTGCGCCACATTTCCATACTCTCTCTCTTCTCTTCTCTTTTTCCCCCCCTCTCCTTTTCTCTCCTCTTCTTTTTCCCCCTCTTTCTCTCTTCTCTCCTTTTTCCTCTCTCCTCACCTCTCTCTCTCTCTCTTTTTCTCTCCCTCTCTCTCTCTCCCCCATAAAATGCGACCTAGTACAGTCCCTTGCAACGCAGCTATGTGTGTGCGTGTGTGTGTGTGTGTGGGGGGGGGGGGGGTGTGTGTGTGTGTGTGTGTGTGTGTGTGTGGTGCGTGTGTGTGTGTGTGTGTTACTCACCAAATTGTACTCACCAATTGTGGTTGCGGGGGGTCGAACTCAGCTCCGGCCCCGCCTCTTCACTGATCGCTACGGGTCCTCTCTCTCTCTGCTTCCTGAGCTTGTCTACCTCTTTTTAAAACTATTAGGTTCCTGCCCCACTACTTCACTTGCTGGCTATTCCACTTGCTGCAACTCTATACGAAAAAAACTTCCTAACGCCCCCTGTAAATCGTCTGATTTTCAGCTTCCATTGTGACCCCTTGCCCCTGTTCCCCCTCGGGAACTTCCTATCTCTGCCCCCTTTGTCTATTCCCCGCAGTATTTGTAGGTTATCATGTCTCCCCCTGTGTGTTTTTTGGTGTGTTGTGTGTGTGTGTGTGTGGTGTGTGTGTTTTGTGTGTGGTGTGTTTTTGTGGTGTGTGTGTGTTTCTGTACCACCTATTGTGTTTGTGGGGTTGAGTCTCATCCTGGACCCGCCTCACGGGGGCCGCTAGGGGGTTTTCACTTTTTGGCTTCGAGAGCCTTATCGTACTTTTCTTATATAGATGGACCCTCCCCACTCACCGCCCACTTGTTCCATTTCCCTAACACTCTAAGGCTGAAAAAAATTCATTTAACTCATGGGCGTTTTCAACTTTCAGCTCTCGAAAAATCTGTTTTTGTCCTTTTTTTAAATTCCTCCATATTTGCCGTCGTTATCATTCACACCTTTTCTGCCCTCTAATGTCATTGGTTATCCTTTGACCTCCCTGGGAATCCCCCTTTAGCTCCCTGGCTAATCCCCTTGCAAACTCCTTTTTTATTCGGGGGGGGGGGGGGGGGCCCCCCGCCTGCCGGGATCAAACCCCGCCCCTAGCAGTGAAAGTCGCGCCTCTCACCACGGGCACAGTGGAGGGTACCTTGCTAACCTCTACACTTTGCTGCCTTTCTTGACATGCTTTGATCGGGTGTGGGTTCCAAACTTGTGTTGATACTTCAGCTGGGCCCCTGACACGTGCAGTATACAGTGTCATGAATAACAGTCTCGATAAATTAGACACATGTGCAACTCTTGGGTATCTTTATTGAGGAAACGTTTCGCCACACAGTGGCTTCATCAGTCCATACAAAGGAGAATCTTGAAGAACAGGAGAGAATGAGGTAATCATTTCCCTCAACCTTGAGTCGATGTGGTCAGTCCATCAATCTGGGTTGAGGGACTGATTACCTCATTCCCTCCTTTCTTCAAGATTCTCCTTTGTATGGACTGATGAAGCCCTGTGTGGCGAAACGTTTCCTCAATAAAGATACCCAAGAGTTGCACATGTGTCTAATTTACAACTTTGTGGGTTCTCTGAACCATTCATCTACAAATAACAGTCTCGTTAATTTTTCCTGACACCCAGTCTTGGATGTGACAGTCGCGCATTTTTAATGAGGCACCAATTCGTTAGAACAGTGCTTCATCATATTACCTCAGAAATGACTGGGGTCATGGTGACCTAAAATGACCAGCATAACTGGGTCACAGTGATCTACATGACCAAAACACAACGGGGGTCACAGTGACCTACATGACCAACACATCTGGGGTTACAGTGATCTACATGACCAACACAACTGGGCCCACAGTGACCAAACATGACCATAACGGGGGTTTACAGGATCTACAATGACGCACAAAAACGGGGGTCACAGTGACTACATGAAAAAAAACGGGGTCAGTGACCTACATGACCATAACTAGGGTTAAAATGACTACATGACCAACACAATTTGGGGTCACAGTGACCTACATGACCAACACAACTGGGTCACAGTGACTTGACCCAACAAAACTGGGTCAAGTGACATGCTTAACCCAACTGGGGTCACAGTGACCTACATACCAACACAACCGGGGTCCAGTGACCTACATGACCAACACAACCGGGTCATAGTGCCCTTTAAATGACCAACACAACTGGGGTCATAGTGACCTATAGACCAACACAACCGGTGTCACAGTGACCTACATGACCAACACAACTCGGGTCAACGTGACCTACATGACCACACAACCCCGGGTCACAGTGACCAACATGACCAACACAACTCGGTTCACAGTGGCCTACATGACAACAAAACCCCAAAGGTCACAGTGACCTACATGACCAACACAACTGGGGTCAGTGACCTATATAACCAACATAACTCGGGTCACAGTGACCTACATGACCAACAACTGGGGTCACAGTGACCTACATAATCAACACAACCAAGGTCACAGTGACCTACATAACCAACACAACCCGGGGGTCACAATGCCCTTTTATATAACCAACAAAACCCTCGGGCACAGTGCCTAAAAGACCAACACAACGGGGGCCCAGTGACCTACAAAATCAACAAAACCCAAAGGTCCATTGACCTACATGACCAACAACTTGTCACAATGCCCTTTACAGGACCAACAAAACCCGGGGTCACAGCGCCCTATTTGACCAAAAAACAACTTTTATCTTTGGGATTTTCGATACGGGGAATTTGGGGTAGAAATACTAACGAAAGGCTGTTATACTTTAAATTGGCGAAAATGGGGAAGAGCCCTTTGCCACCCCCCCGTTACCTTTCCCCCCTCCTTGCTACCCCTCGATATACGGGGCAACCCGGGTCTCCCCAAGAAAACCCAGGGTCTTTGAATACGGGCGGGGGGGGCAGCACAATAAAAAGACCGTGATCAAGAAAAGGGTTGATCGTTAAAGTCAGAGGTACTGGTAACTGGTTATTTAAAAACGGGAAAAGCCGGCGACGCTAACGTATTGGGCCCGACAACAACTAATACAAACTAGAGATGGTGGGTATAGGGGTTTTTGGGCTGATTCAATAAAAATTTGTAAAAGAACAAAAAACTTTTAAACTTTAAAAAAATTACTAAGAAGAACAAGGGGAATGAAATTTTACTACTGAAACTGTAATGCAATAAAAAGTAACGATAGAAACAATTTAAAAACCCAAACAATTGAACAACGAACCCCAACGTTAAAGAATAAAAGTGATAAAAAAAAAATTTTTGATCGATCAAATCTGAATTTCTTTGTGATCTAGGGTTTCTGGGGAAGGAATAAAACAAAGAAAGAGTTTTTTAACAGAAAGGCAGTTTCCCGTCCCAACGAAAAATCTAGACTGTTAACTCCAGAAGGGCGGAAGAACATGAACAAAAAAAAAAAATTTTCTTGAATACGGATAATTTGAAACGGGTTTTTTTCCCAAATACATTTTTTAAAACATTTAACCCCAACCTGCTTGGGGTAAGTTTTGGCATATCCCAGAAGGGGTTTCCCATCTCTGGGAGGATCAAACCTGTAGCTTTGGCAAACCCCAATTCTTTATTTGAGGAAATTTTCCTAAAAATTAAAAAGGGTTAAAAAATATATTTTGGGTTTTCTCAATACCTGCCCGGTACGGGGGAAAAACCCAAAATTCAGGTTGATCACTGACGAGTATAAAGGGGAAAAAAGGGGTACGGGAATCAGGGGGAAATTGTCAGGTTTTCACATTATCGGGGTTTTGGAACATCATTATCGTAAATACTAACTTCATATGATCCAAATGCGTTTCTTTAAACTGACCAAAACTAACCTTTTCTAACCTTATACTTATTCCCAGGTTTAATTTTCAACTACTCCGAAAAGGGCCCAAAACAAACTTTTGATAAAGTTTTGGCATTGCAGACGTTTTTTTTAAAATTTAGCAGCATAACCTCGAACCTATTTTAAATTTTGGGAAAGGTTTTAAACTCGAGTATTTGCGACTCGGGTAAATTTTTCGTTAAATTTATGAAGTTTTTTCACGGATTTTTCAAAAAACCCTTTGAGCAAAAGCTGGTACATTTTTGCTACAAATCTGGGGGTTTAAAATTTTGGTTTGGGATTAAAAATAAACAACCAAAAGGGGCAAACGTTTATCTACACCAACAATGCAAAAATTTTGGAGGGGTCACCAAAGAAAAATTGTAAGCAGAATTTATGGGCACATTTGCACATCAGGTAAAATTTTTCATCCCAATTTTCACTTTTGGGAAAATTAAATAGGGCTCTAAAGACATAAAAGTACTTTCTTTTTGGTTCGTTCCGCTAACCCCATTGCGGGCGGGAAATGTTTGGGGAACAATGGGGGGAATTTAGAGATCTTTTAACAAGGTTACAAAAATTTTTAAAAAAAATTTTCATTAAAAATTAAACCTCCATTATTTTTTATCCTAGGGACAAAAGGGGGTGGTATCCTGCAAAAAATTCTTTTCTTAAAAAACCCTTTTTTAGCTACTGTCTCGGCAGCCCTTTCTGCAATGGGAAAAACCTAACTCGCAATATCGGGTGAAAGGGTCTACCATAACACACAGTTTGGTTTTTTTTACCGGAGGGAACATTGGAAATTATTTAAAACAAATCTAGGGGAAAACCCCCTTCCCCCAAAGGGTTTCCCGCTATTTTTTTGGGGGAATACACTTGGTTTGGAAAAAAAAGGCCCATTAGCATTCCCTTTATGTTCATGCAAAACACAAAAATTTCCTAACATACTCAAAAATTACAGTTGCCAAAACGAGGAAAAAAGTATTCAATTTTGGTTTGGTTTTACTGAACGCCCCATACCGGGGTGTGCAAACACCTGGTACACCCGGAACAACCCTGAAAGGGCTACAATCACTAGTGACGGTGGAATTACTAACGGTATACCCCTTTCTGCAAGGAGTACCCAACTCGGCTTTTTCCCGATACAGTAATTCTTGGTTTTCAGGGAAAAAAGCACTAATGGGTTTGCGGGTTTGGCTTCCCACGCAGAATAAAATTTTCCCTGGACGGAAAACCGAATACACCAGACCACATGGATTTTGTTTGTTGAGCATTTTTTAAAAACTTCACACAAAAAGGGGGGTCTCCCATTTACTAAAACTAACATGCGCAAATAAAGCATCTGCGACTACTTTGATTTGGGCCCAGGTAAATGCTCAAAGGGGGGGTTTGAACTCTTGAATAGCCCAAGGGTTCCATCAAAAAACCCTTTCCCAGAAAGGTTTTTTGTTCGGGAAAAAGGAAACAGTGGCATGTTTCGTCAAGAAAAGAACAGAGTACTGAAAATAAAGGTCTCAAGTGCTTTAAAACCATACTATTGCTAAAGTTTCCTTCTGGGTTTACTGTAAAAATTACTTTCAGCCTTTAAAGGGAAATGGGCTACAAATGCAACTGCTTTTAAACTTCCCAAACGGCTTCGAGCTATGGTAGGGGCCACCTTGCCAATTGAACTAGCTCATTTGGGTCAAATAAAGGTTAGAAAAATCTGGAAATTTAAAAAGGGGGAGCAAAAGGGTTTAGTTTTTCTTTAGATTTTTGGAAGGGCTCTTTCTTACGGAAGGGCCCAAAAAAAAGGGACATTTTTCTTAAGAAACTCAGTTGGGAGGAGCAGCTATGGAAAAAAAAATTTTGGCAATGAAACTCAATTTAAAAATTTCAAACCCACAAAGGATCTTACGGCATCACAGTTTTGGGAGTGGGAAAAAATTGGACTGCATTTTATTTTTATTTTGGTCAGTCGAAAACCCCTCGGGATTGACTAGTGCCCCAAGAAACTTAAAATTTCTGATCTGAAAAATTAAACCATTTTGACAGTTTGTTTCTTTAAATTGGTTTTCTTCAAGCTTACCAAGTACTACATAAAATTCTTTTCAATTGTGTATCCACGCTTTTAGACATAAAATTTAAACGTAAACAAAGTAAACCCATAAGTGAAATTACCTATGAGACCTCAAAGATTTTAAATCATGACCTTGAGAACTTGATAGGGAAAAACGAAATTCCAAATCCATAGGGAGGAATTTGATAATAAACCCCTGTGGGAGTGGAGAATGCAGTTAGCTTTTTGGCTTCCCTCGTAAAGGGCCCGGGCCAAAAACCCCTTGTAACAAATCTGGGGTTTTGAAAAACTTTGTTTTTTCCAATATTACTTAAAAGATCCCCAGTACAGGAGTGGAAAGCGATCGGGAAATTTTTTTTTTTTTGCTTTTTAATTTCCAAAAGTAAAATTACGGGCGCCAATCCCCAACCTTTCTTAGGTACTAGTATCAAGGGTGCTTTCCAAGGTTTGAATTGCAAGGTGAAATAACCCCACAAAAGCATTTGATTGATAAATTTCTTCTGCGACAGCAACTTGTAAATGAGGCTTTCCCTGTCCCGCAGTATAAAAATAGGTCTAGTACCTTTTTTCAAGTGGGAATACAAAGGGACAATAAGTTCTTTAAATACCCATTTCCCACCTGGTAAAGCAATGGCTTTACATTTTTTGGTTCAACAGATTCAACAAACGCTTGACTTCCCCGGGGAAAAGCCCGTGGGGCAAAGGGTCTTTTTCCTCAACGGTGGAACAGATTGATCCATTTGGGGGTTTGATAGGTCCCCCGGGCCAAAAAAAGCACCGACCCACTGGCCCCAGGTGACAACTCATCCTCTACCTTAAAAGGGGAAAGGGGTTTTGAACAAGGTCAACAAGATTGGATTTTTCTCTAACGAACACTTTTGACCAGGGAAGTTTGGCCAGGTAAAATTGGGTCTTTCATCTCTTACAACAAGTTTAAAGGGTGGGTTCAACAAATTGACCTTTTACTTTTCAGGGGCAAACTGTCAACTAGGGGCGTTAAAACCATCTGGAAAAACTAGGAACAAAAAACAGACACCTAGTGAAGCACTACCGCAACAGAAACGTCTTCTGCAGGGCGGGAAATTTACGTCAACAAGAGATGGCAATTTCTATTTTCAAGTAATTGTTTTCCCCACAAGGCGTCCCCTGTGGAAAAAACTAAAATACTCGAACTACAGGCAATTTCCCGGGATAGGTTAAACACTCAAGGCAATCTGAGGGTCCTCGGAAAACTTTTAGGCAAACCGGGCAAACCTGCAAATTTTTAAGGGATAAGTGGAACACCCGATGGGAGTGACGTATTACCAGTGCCCGACTGCCCTTGGGGGGCTACTGGGGAAAGCATTTGCTTTTTAAGGACTTAAAACCGTACAAACATACCTGCAGCAGTAAAAAACAGATTTCTTAACCAAACTGGGAACCCCAGAAAGGAAAAGATCAAAACGCAAAATTTTGGCATGCCCTCGATAAGGGTCAGCACCAAAGCGTAAGTCCGGGGGCATGGAAGCAAATCCCATAAAGGTCCCCCAGGGAAAAATAATCTGATCGCAACAAAAGAAACATTGGGAATCTTTTACCTTTTGGGTAGAAAAGGTTAAAGGGGAGGGTTTTACCTCGGACACGCAGGGGAGAACCAGATAAATCCACAAAAGGGGGGAAAACAGGGGTCGGTTTTTTACGAGAAGGGCATGTCGTAACTTCTTTTTCCTTAAACAAAAAAATTTTTGAACCCCAAAAATTTGATTTGCGCACCAGAGTCCATGAACAATTGAACGGGGGGCATTTTAAACAGATCTTTTCCCCTATAGGGGGCCCATGGTTGCATTGAAGTTTGGCAAAAAAAAAGGGGGATTGTCCCCAGAAAAGCTTTTTTTCTAACCCCCAATCCCCAAAAACACTGTGCAGAGACCAAAGTTGGGAAACAACATTTATCAGCAGGGTTTTGGCCCTTCTGAGTACTTTCTAAGGGTCAAAGGAATTTTTGAACGGGGGGTGGTTTACTCATTATCACCCCACTGTCAAACCCTGGGACGGTTTTACGGGCGCTTTGAATTCCCCCGAATTTGGGAAAAACGAGCCCTGGTTCTGGTTAGGGTTTAGAATTGGGTGAAAAGAGCCCTGTTCTGGTTTTTTTGAAAACCACAAAAACTGTTTTTCCCCGAAAGGGTTCTTCCCTTTTGGGAAAGACCACGAAAGAACTAATTTTGAAGTTAAAAGAGAGCATTACACCCCAGTTTTTAAAACCATTATTTTTTATGATTTGGCAGTAAAGGGAAAATCGAGTAATCATCATCATAAAAGACGTCTCTTTGGATAACAAACAGGACAATTAAATTTCAAAATTTTCCCCGGGAAACCCCAGTTGTAAACCAAATTTCCCCCGACTATGGGTTTTCGAAAAAAACTATGAATACTACGAGGGGTATAACGACTCGTACACTTTTGGGTTTTTGAAGATCTCGAGATGGGTTTTAACCCACCCCCGATTTTTTCTCTGTGGCGCAAAAAAGAGGTGGGGCAGACTTGGCATATTTGGGGTTTTAAATTTTTTTTTAAAACAAGGGAAAAATACCCGGGGGACAAGGAACGTACATGGAAAATTTTAAGGGTGTAATGGGTTTCCCTCTTTCAGTTTGGGGGATCAGCCTCATAAGCCCCACACAAACAGGTGGGATTAGTTTTTTAATTGCCTTCCCAAAAGCTGCTATTTTAGCAATTGAATTTTGTAAATGGTTTAGCCCCCTTCAAGAGAAAAGATATGATTGGGGCCGCCCTTGATAAAAAATGATAAAATTTTTTCTAATCTAACAGGGAAATGCCCCCCAACATTTAGTACTCCCTGGGGGTACATTCACTAGTTTCTCAAGAACGAATTAAATGGTCCCCTGTTTTTTAAATGGGACAAGGAAAGAAACGAATCAGTTCCTCATATTTTTGACCCCCCGTAAGGTTCCTGAATCCCCGCATAACAAGGGAAAAACCAAAAAACGGAAAAGCACAGGAGATCGATAAAGACTTCTTTTTCCCAATTTTGATAAGGCTTTTCCCCCGAAGGAACCCCTTTACCTAGGGCACTTTGCACGAGAACGAATTTGGGTCAAACCATGCTTTAAGACTATTACATGGCCATTGGGAATTTTTGGTTTTTTAAAGCATCAAGGGAACACGAGTAAACTATAATATCTCGGTGGGCTGAGTCCCGGGCTGTCCCGTCCCGGGAAGGGAAAAGGGGAGGGCGATGACAGGACCACAGTAGTAGGCCCCGAGAGGTCGAGTGTCGACCCTTTACTAAAGTATCACTTTTACGGTATTGAACATAATGGCAAAGAAACACGAGAACAAAAAAAGGGAAAAAAAAATTTAACAATAAAAAAAAAAATAAAATTCTAGAATTGAAAATGAAAAGATTTTACAACTAATTCTGGGGAAAAAATATTTTAAAAACAATGCAAGAGGAAAGAAAACCAATTTAAAGGACTATTGACAAAAATAAAAAAAAATTTACATTGAAAAAAATACCCTTTAAAAAAATTTCGGGGAAATGAATTAAATTTTAAAAAGACGTCATTTTCTCTTGCAATAAAGAAATTAATTAAATTTAAAATTTTTTTTTCAATGTAAAGGTAAAAAAAATTAAAAAAATTGTAAAAAATGGGAAATTTTAAAATTTTTTTTAAAATCTTTAAAAAAAATTTAAAAAATAATGCACAAAAAAATCAATAAAAGAAAAAAAATTCACGGGAGAACAGTTTTTAAAAAAAATAATTCACTTCAAAACAAATGCAACAAATAAAGTGTAAAAACACTGCAGTAATAAAGTGTCCCCTGGGGGAAAAATCAGGTAAAATAATGAATTAAAAATTTTGAAGAAAAAAAATAAACTGATTGAAAAACCTTTTAAATCTTAATTTTAAAATTTGACAAAACAATTTACCCCAAACAATTTAAAAAAACACTTTACTTAAAAATAATTGAAATTGCATCAAGAGTGAATTTGTTCCCAAAAATTAATAAAAAAATAATAAAAAAAACCCAGGAACAAAAAAAGGTAAATTTTAAAACCCCTTTCAGTGACGAAAACACAAATTCATTAAATATTCCTTTCAACAAAAAACCTACGTGGATACAAAATCTTGCTGTTACTAACACAAAAATTTGCTGGGAAAAAAATGGTACACATTTTTGCGGAAAAAAATTGAGAAAAGAGACACTGTTGGCATAAAGAAAAAAAAAAAGGGCACACATAAAATAAATTGGGAAAATTTGGGATAATTGGGGGTAAAAAATTTTACTGCAGAAAACAACGCTGAAAGAAACAATAAAAAAAAAAATTTAATCACTTTACACAGGTGGGCTGGGCTGGTTTCACAAAACAATAAAACTTAAAAACAACAGGAGTAAACATAAGAAAAACACAGGGAGAATAATATTTAATGAAAACAAATGAAAAAAAAATTTTAAAAAATACTGAGTCAAAGAAAAAACTAAACTGCGTTTACACCCGAAAAACACAAGGGTTTTTAAATACACAAGCAATTTAAATATAAAAAGTCTCACAACCCCCGCAAATGTCCCTTTAAAAAAGGGAAGAAAAAAATCTAAAAAAAAAATTTTCACTGGGGTCTGGAGTAGGAACTGGCGGTGGGTACGGGTTTGGGGGGGCGAAGATATTGCCTGGGGCGGGCGGTTTCTTCCCCTTTCCCCCTCGCCTGGGGTTTTCGTG
Source organism: Cherax quadricarinatus (assembly GCF_026875155.1). Lineage (NCBI taxonomy): Eukaryota > Metazoa > Arthropoda > Malacostraca > Decapoda > Parastacidae > Cherax > Cherax quadricarinatus. The sequence goes on along the minus strand of NC_069438.1, from coordinate 40,656,758 downwards.
AAGAAAAGTGCTTTCTAGGCGAACTCACAAAACTGGCTTTTCTCGTTTTGGCACCACTACAATCTCTTAAACCCCTTAAAGTGAGCCAAAACAGTAAAAAGAAACCCGGGACAAGGGTCAAAAAAACCAAAAGTATATGGGGGGGATGGGGGGTTTTGGTTTTGGGGGTGGAGAGGGTGGTATGACTCCGCGGGTACCCGCCACCGCCCGGGGGGTGGGAGGATTTGGGGGGGAAAAGGGGGTGGGGGGGGGACGGGGAGGCCCGCCCGCGCCCCCACTCACCCACAGATGGGGTTTTAAAAACCCCCCCTATTCCACAGGAAAAGGTGGGAAAAACCCCTCTTTGCATCCCCAAAAGGAAACACAAAACGAAATAAAACAATACTTTAGGGGGAAATCTGGCTTTTCTTCCCTTTCTGGGGCTTTCTTCTCTCTCTCACTGGGTTAGAAAATTGGGGGGGCTTTTACTTTGGGTTAACCCCCCGAGAATGGAAAGACTGGAAGACGGTTTTAACGATGCCCCAAAGGGACGGGAAAGGGGCATTTGGGTTTACAGGAAAAACAGGCGGGAATAGGCTGACTGGGGTTCACCTTCCCAAAGTCCCCCGGGTTAAAAACTTGGGTTAAAATTTCAAAATCCGGGGCAACCCCTCGGAATTGAAGGGAAAATTTGGGACACAACTAAACCCGGAAGCTTTTAAAAAGGCTGCAACAGGCTTGCAAGGGTGAAACTTTTAGGGGAGTCAGCTTTGGGTGGCTCGGGGGGGGGTTTTGTGGGGGGTTTTTTCTGGTGGGTGGAGACTCACCCCTTTTACCCCAGGGGGCAAATTTACCAAACAGCCTTCAAACCCCTTGAATTACCCTTAAAAACGTAAATCCCCCGCTCCACACCGCTGCACAGCCATTTATCATGTGGGTTTTGGTACGTTTAAAAAAGGGGAGAAATACTCAAGTAGGCCCGTTATACGAAAAATTTGGGGAATGTGAGGGGGAACCTGCCACCGTTAAACCAACCTCCTTGCTACAAAATCGATATACTGGGCCCAGCCGGGCTGCCCCTAACCCTTGGGTTTTTTGAATACGCTGAGGTTTACACAATATGAAAGACCGTGATCAAGAGACGGTTTTATCGTTGATTTAGACGGTCTGGGGAACCCGTTTACTACTACTGGACTTTTTGGGGGCCCATGAAACCACATGAAACCCAACACAACTTTTTCCCCCAGTGACCTACATGACCAAAAACAACGGGGGCACAGTGACCTACAAAACCCCAAAAACTTGTGCACAAATGACCTACATGACCAACACAACCGGGGTCCAGCGACCTACAAAGACCAACACAAAACCCGGGGGCACAATTTTACCTAAAACACCAACACCCGCCGGAGTCAGGGGTTTACATGACCCCAAAACAACCGGGTCACAGTGGCTACATTGTCCCATTGTGTTGTTTACATAGGTTTAAAGTTATACATCATAAAACCCCTACAAAAAAAATTCCCCTTTTCAGCCCTTTAAAAAAATCCCCGAGAATGACAAATCCCCCCCTAAGATTTGCTTCACACTTTTCTGACGTAGATGATTTTTGGGGGTGAAGTGGGGAAAAAACCTTTTTTTGATGACAACCCCCTTGTTTTTTTTGAATGAATACTTTTTTTAACATTTGCAACACTGTTTCCAGGCTGAGGGGCCCGATTACCTCAAGCTCCTCCCTTTTTTTCTACCCTTTTTCTTTGTTAAATTTTACGATTTAAGCCCTTTTGTAGCGAAATATTTTTCCCCAGTGAAAAATTCCCAGATGCGTACAAATTTTCTCAGTGTTCACCCCAAAAAACGCAAAGCGCACACACACCGACACACACACACACCCACACACACACACA
>NC_069438.1:40634742-40654372 GCF_026875155.1 Cherax quadricarinatus | reverse complement strand
CACTAAAATTTATGCACCTCGAAGAATTTCTATTTTTTTCATCCTCGCACATGTCGAACCACCTTAAAAACCCCTCCTCATCCCTCTGGATAAAATTTTTGGGCCCAATCCCACACCTCTTCCTAATTCTCAAACATGAATTCTTTGCATTATATTCACACCACACATTGCCCTCAGACACGACATCTCCACTGCCTCCAGCCTTCTGCTTGTTGCAACATTCACCAACCATGCTGAAAACTAGATTGGACAACTTTTTGATAATTAGCAGGAAATGTGTCTTTTTAATATTTATTTCTTGTTAATTTTCACACAAAAAGACATAAATTATTCCCAGCAATAAATTTAATTATTTAGGCTCTAAAAGAAAACAAATTAAATTAATATTACAGTCCAAGGGATATGATTACTAAACAGCTAAACAAAAAACAAAATAGATCCCCGGGTACTGAAAGTGTGTTGTTCTGGAGATGCGGAAGATGCTAATATAACTCCTATACTTTAAATCGGGAGATAAATCAATTCCGATAATTTTTGAGTCTATAGTGAACAAATTATTGGGAATCTATTACAGCGATATTTTTTAGTATTATCTTAATGTGCATAATTGATTTGTTTAATGAATTCTCAGCAGGGAAATTCACAAGAGGTCGTTCTTGCCTGATAAGTTTACTGACATTCTTATTAAAGCATCTGAGGCAATAGACAACCAAAAAGAACATTTTTTTTCTGATTTTAGTTAAGCTGTTAAAAAGTGGCGGGCTAAATGGAATAGGAGGTAAAGTTTTAACAAGGATCGAGCATTGTCTCAGGGTAAGCTGGAATAAAGTCGGTGGTCTAAACTGTTTCAGGAAAGAAATTAATTTTACGTCTAAGTGTCAGAGATCGTTAAAATGAAGTACGACACAATGATAAGGAATTTACGATAAAATATAACCACATAGCTCGGTGCATAAGGCACAAGGGCAGTGCGAGAGAAGCTGACTTAATGAACGGCAGACCGTGTTTTTTTTTTTTTATTATCACACTGGCCGATTCCCACCAAGGCAGGGTGGCCCGAAAAAGAAAAACTTTCCCATCATTCACTCCATCACTGTCTTGCCAGAAGGGTGCTTTTACACTACAGTTTTTTAAACTGCAACATTAACACCCCTCCTTCAGACCGATGTATAAATAAAAAAAAAACACAAGCAGAAAATACTTTCGATAAACCAATTAGGTCTCCTCAGTAAAATCATTTCTTCTCACGCAAAAAACCACAAAAACGACAATACATAATAAATATAAAACGAAAAAATTATATTTACGATGAAATATAAAAGGGCACTTGTGAGAAGAGAATAAATTGTCAGAAGTAAAGTGAAATGTATTTCTGAGTCACTGTCAGTGTTTTAAAACCTGATATTATGTTAAGAAGAATACAAGGTCGCTAGAAGTGAAAGGATTAGAGAAGGTAACTGTTTATTCTCAAAAACAAATGTTAAGAAAACGGGAACTGAGAGAAGCACACTTGCATGAACACACGAATCAAATAATCAAGGATCTGTAAAACATGACGACTCTTACACTAGATGAAAGGCAAGGTTCTCGCACAGAGTTTTAAAAATATCTTAAACTGAACAAAATGCAGCAGTAAGCGTGCTCACAATATAATTTCTTAACGTAAAATAAACTGTAAATGCAAAAAAAAAACTGAAAAAAAAAAAAATTATATTCACGCTCACAGACTAGACGAGCCAAATGCCACAGAAGCAATAAAAACACAAAATCTGGGTCTACTTGGGGGCATTCCAGGGGTCAACGCCCCGCGGCCCTGTCCATGGCCCGGTCTCCCCGGGGGATTAGGGCTTGATCAACGAGGCTGTTACTGCTGGCCGCAACGTTGTCCAACGTACGAACCCACAGCCGGCTGATCTGGTACAGACTTTTGGTATCTGTTCAGCTCCCACTTAAAGATAACCAGGGGGCCCTTTGGTAATTCCCCTTATGGCTGGTGGGAGGTGCTGAATAGTCTTGGGCCACGGACCTTATTGTGTTTCTCTTTAGTACTAATGGCGCCCCCACTTTTCATTGGGTATGTTGCATCGCCTGCCAAATATTTTGTTCCATAGCGAGTGATTTCGTGTACAGATTAGGGACCAGTCCCCTCTAGGATTTTCCAGATGTAGGCATGTTTTATCTCTCTCGCCTGCGCTCCAAAGACTACAAGTCAAGCACTTCCAAGCGTTCTCAATTAGTTAACGTGTTTGCTGGAACTTATATGTGCAGTAAAGGTTCTTTTTACATTTAGATCTGCAGCTTCACCTGCCTTGAATGGAAATGTCAATGTACAGCAGCATTCCAGCTAGAGAGAACAAGTGATTTAAAAAGGATCATCATTGGCTTGGCATCTCATGTCTTGAATGTTCTCATTATCCATCCTATCAGTTTCCTCGCAGATGTGATAGTGACATTTTTTGTGATCCTTGAAGGTGAGATTCTTAGACATTACCACCCGAGTCCTTCACATTACTTTTCCGCTTATTGTGATTAGAGTTCGTAGTTTTTATAAATTCTAGCTATTATTTCCCCCAGTTTTCCATAACGAGTAGGTGGAATTTGTTGTCCATGGAAAACTTGATTTATATCTTCTTGGGGATTTAGTGTCTCAATGGATGACACTCCCCTGCAGATCCTAGTATCGTCTGAAAAGGATGATACGGTGCTTTGGTTTACATTTCTGTCTATGTCTGATATGAGGATGAGGAACCCAGGATAGGAGCGAGTACTGTGCCTTATGGAACAGAGCTCTTCACTAGAGCAGTTTCCCCGATTTCACTCTGTTTACCACTACTCTTTGCCAATTTTCCCTTTAGCACGCATTTTGTGTGCTATTGCACCATGATCGCACTTGTCATAGGCTTTTGAAAATCTGTGTATACTACATCTGCATTCTGTTTGTTTCCAATGCATCCAAGACCATATCGTAGTTGCGAGAAGCAGGAGGGACCTGGGTCTGAACCCACGTAGCCCTGGATTGTGCAAATGTTGTGAGTCTAAGTGGTTTGCAAACCTGCTCTTGAACTCTATTAAAGTTGTTATGGTGTAGGACGTTAAAACTATTGGTCTTTGTTCTTAGCTATTGCTTTGCAATAGCTAAGGGGGATGTCTCACGAGTTGAGGGTAAGGGGGAAATCAACCTGACGATACGGGGGGACAGGAGGGATTGGGGGTGACATGCTAACAACATAAAATAGTGAAAGAATTGCCAAGATGGGTAGGGACAGAATGTTTCAGAGATGGAACACAGCAACAAGGGGTCATAAAAGGGGAAATTGAAAACTCAGATAAGTCGCAAGTATTCCTGGAAATATTTCTTTAGTCATTGAGAGTGATGCAGTGAAGGCAGGCTCCATACATAACTTTAAGAAGATGCAAGACAAAATCTCATGGAGCAGGGAGAGTGAGGACCTAGTAGCGGCCATCGAAGAAGCGGAGCCAGTGACTCAACCCCTGCAACTACAAACAAGTAAATACAAGTGAGTACACACACATACATACACATAAACACAAAAAACAGACACGCTCACACACACACACACACACCAACAAGAGTAGTCGAATTAAAACACACTTCTTTCTAATATTAATTAGAGGCCGAGTGGAAGAGGCGTTTGAGAGTTATCAGACCCATTATAGAGTACTTGGAATAGGTTATCACTGGGCATCTGACAAGAGTTGCAGGAACCTTCTTCTAGTTACTACCCGGAGGGTGTTCCAGGGTATAACGCTCCCGCAGTCCAGTCCTTGCTCAGGCCTCTCACTTAAAATTTAAAGGTTATTGGATGAATCTTACTCGTGTTATTATTATATAAAAAAGATAGTTTGAAAGAAGAGAACAGAAAAAAACTCAGACAACCACTTAAAAGTAGCCCTTTGTGCACACTTAATTTACAGAGGCTTCTTTGTCTATGTAGTCTGGAATTTACTCTTTGCTTCTTTCTGCATATTCCCTTGCAACAACACAATACATATTTTATATGCACATGGAACACTGTTATTTCCACAATAGTAATTTGTATTTACGCAATGGAATCATAATAGGGTTACATTTGTACTTACGAAATGGTATCGCAAAATGGATTGGTGTGCAGATGACATATGATATTGCATATACTTGCGAAAAATTTAATTGTCTGAGCACATATTGAATGAATTTGCTCGACATCTGGCATAACTTCGAATGCATGGAAAGCGTTTATGATATTGGTAGTGGTTTTGCAATAATCGAATTGGTAATGGGATTTTACGAGTAAGTGCGTACACGATACAATATTTTTGCGGATATTTCATAATTATCATTTCTAGGAACATGTATTGGAATTAAGCAGAAAAGAACAACTGAAAAAAAAATGTTAACTTCATACAAACAGAAAATGTTGATGCTATTAAAATGTAATGCATGCAGTGTAGAACTATATATTTGGGTAAGAAACTTTACTTATTTATTTGAAAACAGATGAACATGTATGAGGGTTAGAATATCTGAAAAAAATGTTAAATGTTTTGAAATGATTGATTTTTAAATAATAACGTCTTGACTCTATAGTGAATGTTTATAAATACTCACTGCTTAAGTAATGAGTATTTGTATGTACTACGAGTTTATTAACTCGGATTTCACCTTCCGGATCACAAGTACAATTGATGAGGCATCATCATCACTACTGAACGGTTTTTGTGAAATTCGAAAAGACTGCCACAAAACCCAAAGGTTTTTCACAATATAATATATTAAGTATATTATTCTTTATAAAAAAATAATCAGTTTTCATGTTAATTCTATATTTTACCAAGATGTGAAACATTGTTGAAATACATCGGTTTTGACTCAAGAAATTGTAATGACACGATTGCAAATAAACCATACCCCCGGCCGGGATTGAACCCGCGGTCATAGAGTCTCAAAACTCCAGCCCGTCGCGTTAGCCACTAGACCAGCTAGCGTGGCCGTGACGAATTCTAGAGCTAGTGTTCGTCACGGCCATGAGGTAATCAGTCCCTCAACCTTGAGTCGATGTGTTCAGTCCATCTTGGGCACGACCTACTTCCACATTGAACAAATGTGACACGACCTATGACTGCTGCACCTCTCCTGCCATATGGTTTATAAGCTGCTTCTACGCTGATATGCCGTATTCTATTCAAGATTGATGGACTGAACACATCGACTCAAGGTTGAGGGACTGATTACCTCATTCTCCTCCTGTTCTTCAAGTTTCTCCTACGTATGGACTGATGAAGCCACTGTGTGGCGAAACGTTTCCTCAATAAAGATACCCAAGAGTTGCACATGTGTCTAATTTATCAACTTGTCGGTTCTCTGAACCATTCATCTACAAATCTGTCAGACACTGCAATTTCTTGGGATCTTAATACTTAGGAATTCTTCGCTTGCCTAATTCTTGGGCACGACCTACTTCCACATTGAACAAATGTGACACGACCTATGACTGCTGCACCTCTCCTGCCATATGGTTTATAAGCTGCTTCTACGCTGATATGCCGTATTCTATTCAAGATTGATGGACTGAACACATCGACTCAAGGTTGAGGGACTCATTACCTCATTCTCCTCCTGTTCTTCAAGTTTCTCCTACGTATGGACTGATGAAGCCACTGTGTGGCGAAACGTTTCCTCAATAAAGATACCCAAGAGTTGCACATGTGTCTAATTTATCTACTAACTAAACCTAATGAAACACCACTACATCCCACTGACACAGCTAACAAGATAAACGACTTCTTCTCAACCATAGGATCTAATCTCGCCAATAAAATCCCACATACTAATGCCCATGCCGGGGACTACCTAGAGGGAATTTCCCAAATTCCTTCTATCTTGCACCAACTGAGCCCTCGGAAGTCACCGAGATTATAAAGTCACTTAAAAACAACTCAGGGAATCTGTCTAATGTCCCACCATTACTGTACAAGCGAGCGGCCCATATCCTTTCGCATGCTATTTCATTACTTTTAACAAGTCACTAGAAACTAGCACCTTCCCAAAACTACTCAAGATGGCAAGGGTTACACCAATACATAAAGGTGGTGACCCTACAGACTTAAACAACTATAGGCCAATATCAAACTTACCATTGCTATCCAAAATCTTTGAGAAACTCGTGCACAGGAGACTATATTCATTTATAACAGCACAAAACATACTCAACCCCTGCCAATTTGGATTTAGGAAAATAAAAGCACTAATGATGCAATCATAAAAATGCTAGATTGCTTACACAGCATTGGAAAATAAGGAATATCCACTAGGAATTTTTATTGACCTAAGAAAAGCTTTTGACACAGTAGACCACGACATCTACTCCACAAACTTGACCATTATGGTATAAGAGGCCATGCGCTTGCTTATTTCAAATTTACCTTACTAATAGGTATCAGTATGTTACCATTAAAGACACAGCATCAACAACACGGCCACTTGATACTGGAGTTCCGCAGGGAAGTGTCCTTGGTCCCCTGCTCTTCCTCATATACATCAATGATCTTTCCAAACGTATCCCAACACCTGAAACCCATTCTCTTTGCTGACGACACGACTTATGTCATCTCTCACCCTAATCTTGCCACCCTCAACACCATTGTTAACGAGGAGCTGATCAAAATATCGACTTGGACGACAGCCAATAAACTTATGCTTAACACTGACAAAACCTACTATATTATGTTTGGTAGCAGAGCAGGAGATGTACAATTAACATTAAGATCGACAACACTCTAATTACCAGACATAATGAGGGCAAATTCCTAGGCTATACCTTGACAACAACCTGAATGTCAGCACCCATATCCAACACATAACCAAAAAAGTATCCAAAACAGTTGGGATCCTCTCCAAGATACGATACTACGTGCCGCAAAATGCCCTTCTCACACTATGCCATCACTTATTTATCCATACCTCACCTATGCTATTTGTGCTTGGGGATCAACTGCAGCAACACACCTAAAGCCAATAATAACCCAACAAAAGCTGCAGTAAGAATAATCACTAAATCCCATCCCTGGCAACACACCCCCCCACTCTTCATAGATCTAAACTTACTCCCTGTTCAGTACATCCACACTTACTACTGTGCAATCTACATCTACAGGACCTTAAACTTCAATATCAACCTTGACCTAAAACGCTTTCTTGATAGTTGTGACAGAACCCACAGGCATAACACCAGACACAAAATCTCTACGACATTCCCCATGTCGACTAAACCTTTACAAAAATTCAATGTATGTCAAAGGCCCTTAAATCTGGAACACCCTACCTGAGAACTCTAGAACTGCAGACACATTCATCACCTTCAAAACTACCATAGAAAACATCTTATCTCCCTGATAAACCCCATCAACTAACTACACGAATACCAGCTGGTGGTTCACACTTACACTCACTCACTCATTTGACCATAACAGAAAATTAATCTCAATCTTAAAATAATGAATCCTATGATACTCCAATACTGAAACTATGTACTGTGCCAAAACAAGAGCATTCACATTGCTAAACTTACAAACTAGTATTTAGTCACTTAGCCATTAATACCAACTTACCTCATAATTTGTAATATTTAAAATAAAGAATTAAAATAAGTCTGCCCGAAATGCCTAGCCATGCTAGGCGTTCTAGTGGTACACTCTGTAATCATTATTTAACTACATGTAAACCACACAACAACCAAATTCTGTAAATTCAACGTTGTAATCTTTATAGAGAATTAAACTTTGAATTTGAATTTGAATTTGAATGCATACATGTTGCATAAACAATTTTTTTAAGGCGACAATTCAAAAGTGCAGTACAATAACATATGTTTAGCAGAGGGTTATTGATGCTGTTACCTTGGGTAACTTTAAAAATAAGTTAGACATATGTGTGAGAAGTGTTTAATTTGAATAGGACCTGTTAGAATGAGTCAGTTGGCCGACTGCACGGTTCCTCCACTCTTATGTTCTCATGTAATATAAAGAACACATTGATCCCTAAAATGGGATATAAAATAAGCTTTTAAAGTTCAGTATAGGACACTAACAAAATTAGCAGTGTGTGTGTGTACCGCTGGTATCACGTGTGTTGTGGGAGCGGGAGGAGAGTGAGAGAACTGATGGTACCACTACCAACATCAAGCACCGCTGGTATCACGTGTGTTGTGGGAGTGGGAGGAGAGTGAGAGGAGTGATGTACCATTACCAACAGCAAGCACCGCTGGTATTCACGTGGCCTGGGGCTAAAGCTCCGGTTCACACACGGAGGGCCGGGTTCGATTCCGGCGGGTGGAAACATTCGACACGTTTCCTTACACCTGTTGTCCTGTTCACCTAGCAGCAAATAGGTACCTGGTGTTAGTCGACTGGTGTGGGTCGCATCCTGGGGGACAAGATTAAGGACCCAATGGAAATAAGTTAGACAGTCCTCGATGACGCACTGACTTTCTTGGGTTATCCTGGGTGGCTAACCCTCCGGGGTTAAAAATCCGAACGAAATCTTATCTTATCTTAATGAGAGGAGTGATGCTACCATTACCAACACCAAGCACCGCTGGTATCACGTGTGTCGTGGGAGTGGGGGAGAGTGAGAGGAGTGATGCTACCATTACCAACACCAAGCACCGCTGGTATCACGTGTTCGTGGGAGTGGGAGGAGAATGAGAGGAGTGATGCTACCATTACCAACACCAAGCACCGCTGTTATCACGTGTGTCGTGGGAGTGGGAGGAGAGTGAGAGGAGTGATGCTACCATTACCAACACAAGCACCGTGGTATCACGTGTGTTGTGGGAGTGGGAGGAGAGTGAGAGGAGTGATGCTACCATTACCAACACCAAGCACCGCTGGTATCACGTGTGTCGTGGGAGTGGGAGGAGAGTGAGAGGAGTGATGCTAACACTACCTACATCAAGCACCTCTACTGCAGAATTATAAGTGCAGTAGACACGTTAACATTTAGAGCAGGAAATTAAATAAGTCCTATAGTATGTCTACGGCATGTGGTTTGAGGGAGGTGAGGTAGGGAGAAGTGAGGGAGGTGAGGTAGGGAGAAGTGAGAGAGGTGAGGTAGGGAGAAGTGAGGGAGGTGAGGTAGGGAGAAGTGAGGGAGGTGAGGTAGGGAGAAGTGAGTGAGGTGAGGTAGGAAAAAGTGAGTGAGGTGAGGTATGGAGGGAGAAGTGATGGGGGAGGGGAGGTAGAGGTCTGCTTTAGATACAATTATTTCATGTTCAAAATTGTATGAAATACCGACAAGTTGATGACTAAGACACATTGACTAAGACACATTGACTAAGACACATTGACTAAGACACTTTGACTAAGACACATTGACTATAGACACATTGACTAAGACACATTGACTAAGACACATTGACTAAGACACTTTGACTAAGACACATTGACTAAGACACATTGACTAAGACACATTGACTAAGACACATTGACTAAGACACATTGACTAAGACACATTGACTAAGACACATTGACTAAGACACATTGACTAAGACACTTTGACTAAAGACACATTGACTAAGACACATTGACTAAGACACTTTGACTAAGACACATTGACTAAGACACTTTGACTAAGACACATTGACTAAGACACTTTGACTAAGACACATTGACTAAGACACTTTGACTAAGACACATTGACTAAGACACTTTGACTAAGACACATTGACTAAGACACATTGACTAAGACACTTTGACTAAGACACATTGACTAAGACACATTGACTAAGACACTTTGACTAAGACACATTGACTAAGACACATTGACTAAGACACATTGACTAAGGACACATTGACTAAGACACTTTGACTAAGACACATTGACTAAGACACATTGACTAAGACACATTGACTAAGACACATTGACTAAGACACATTGACTAAGACACATTGACTAAGACACATTGACTAAGACACATTGACTAAGACACATGTGCAACAGTTATGTATCTTGATGAAAACTTGCTCCTGCACAGTGGGTTTCCTCAGTCAAATACAGGGGCAGCAGGTACAGTAGTGAAATGAAAATAATATAATCAGTCCATTAACCTTGCAGAAATAGTATTCAGAGTGGTCAGTCCCTCAGCCTCCAGGATAAGGGATATATAAAAATATATACAGTCAGAAGGATTCAACGTCATGCCCGGAAATGCCGGCAAGCTTCCCAAGTTAAACTTTAGACCACTCGGCAACAGATGCCTCATAAAGCTGGACAGGTTGGTTAACAGTCCATGTTTCCCCAGCCCGGGCACACCAGTGGGGCTCGAGCATGGTTTCAAGGTATATCATTCCTGTAGTGAGTGTTCTAACCTCAAGAGATATTATAACAATGCACCACGCAGAAAACAGGCAAGTATATTCAGAGAAAGTTCGCAGTGACTGCGATCTCGAGATATGTATATATATATATTATATATATATATATATATATATATATTTATATATATATATATATATATATATATATATATATATTATATATATCTATATATTATACATATTAATATATATATATATTTATATAATATATATATATTATATATATTATACATATATATATAATATATATATATATATTATATATATATATATATATATATATATATATATATTATATATATATATATATATATATATATATATATATATATATATATATATATATATATATTATTGCAGTAGGTAACACGTTACGCAATCCAAAGCTGTTGTCCGAAGTATTCGTGCACAGGCAGCCATGATGCTTCAACCAAATCAGCTTGGCTTTGGGGTCTCTCAAGGAAGTGAAGCAGCGGTTTATGCAACAAGGGCGTATATCAACAACCTGCCTGAGGACAATGCAGTGGTAAAATTAGATTTCAAGATTGCATTTAATCTCCTGAAAAGAGACATAATATTAGCAGCAGTACAAGAACATTTCCCTGGTCTCTTCCCTATTGTTGCAGATGGGTATAGCAAGGAATCAATGCTTCTCTTTGGAGAGCATGAAATCACATCATCGGAGGGTGTCCAACAAGGAGATCCTCTTGCACCATTTCTCTTCTGTATAGCAGTTAGGGAAATCACAGTCAGACTGACCAGCGAGCTACACATCTGGTTCGTAGATATTGACACACTAGCAGGTACAAAGGAGTCCCTCCTAGTTGATCTTACACAGGTAATGACACGGGGACAGGAAATGGGTCTCATCCTGAATCCATCCAAATGTGAAATCATCTCAGTCAACAAGTGATAAATGCAGTGATATCAAAACTACCAGGAGCAGCAGTCATTGCCTACACAAACAGTGTCTTGCTAGGAGCACCCTCTGGAAGTAAAGCCATTGACACAATTCTCAGGAAGAAATTGGAAGAGTTAAGGAGAATGGAACTACGAATAGGCAATCTGGACACCCACGATGCCTTGTACCTTCCCACAAAGTGCTAGAGTCTGCCCAAGTTGACATATTTCCTAAGATGTGCACCTTCATATGATAACCCTATACTGCACGAATATGGCAGTATCATGAGGCAGATTTTTAAGAAAAGTACTAACCTTACTCTAGAAGACGAGCAGTGGAACCAAGCTACACTTCCAGTCAGATTAGGAGGCATTGGTGCCCGCAAGTCATCACAGATTGCGCTACCTGCTTTTCTGTCCTCGTGCATTGCATCCAGAGGACTTGTAGCAGCGATTCTCCCTGAACATCTTAGGGACAAGATTGGAGTCCAGGACCAAAAGATCATTGACGGAGCCATGATCTGGGATAATCTAACGGGCTCTGAAACCAGACCTGCTCCCCCCAACAACTACAAACAATCGCACTGGGATGGTCCAATAGTGGAAAATACAGCCTCAACAATGCTTCAGAGTGTGTCAGGGAAGGATAGAGCCCGCCTCCTGGCAGTGAGATCCCCTCATGCAGGAGACTTTCTGTTGGCTGTTCCCAACTCCAGCTTTGGCACACGCTTCGACCCACAGACCATCCGCATTGGTGTTGCCCTAAGACTTGCCGCCCCCATTCTCGCAATCCGAGGGAAAGATTGCAAGACATGAGGAGGTTAATAACATTATCAAGAGGAACCTCACAGCAGCCGGATGCCCAGCAGTAAGGGAGCCACCCCAGCTATGCAGATATGATGGCAGCCAGAAGCGTCCAGATGGTATTACCCTTCAAGTCTGGACAGACGGTAGGCAGATGGTGTGGGACTATACATGTGCCTTGGCTGATACGTATCTCCAATACACCAGGAGGAAGGAGGGGCGGGCTGCCAGCTTCGGGGAGTCCTAAAAGTTTAGAACATATGGAGAACATGCCCATCATTATATGTTTGTTCCCAATCATGCTCAGAACCCCTTGGCTCATGGGAAAAGAATGCATCTAAATTCCTTACGGAACTGGAAAAAGACTCATCAGGCAAACTAGGGATCCCAAGGCAGCTAGTTTTCTGTTCCAGCGACTCAGTGCGGCTGTTCAAAAGGGTAATGCCTGCTGCATTTTGGGCACACGCCCTAGCTCTGAGGAGCGATGAGATTTTCGCCTTATAACGGTGAAACGCACGTAACAAAATATACTGTATATGCCACCTTTATATCGACAGTGTATCTTACGGATTTTCTGTACAATGTTATGCAATAAAATATCCCTATTGGTAAAAGAGAATGAAAAGATGGGGTGTAGGGGAAGTGGAATATTCAAACGCTTCAGGAAGAAATCTAAAAATTCTTCCTTGAAGCCTTTTTATCCACTTTCCCGAGGCTGTGTGCCCCCACAATTTACAACAAAATTGGACCCCATTATATAATATGTATATATATATAAATTATATTATATATATATATATATAAAAATATATATATATATAAAAATATTTTTATATATATATATATATAAAAATTTATATATATATATAATGAAAGAAATCTAAATATTCTTCCTTGAAGCCTTTTTATCCACTTCTCCGAGGCTGTGTCCACAATTTACAACAGAGGTGGACCCCATTGTATAATATATATATATATATATATATAAATATATATATAAATATATTTTAATATATATAAAAATATTAATTATATATATATATATATATATTGCATAAAGGGTAAGGGACAAAAAGACTGTAAAAGTTGTAGGGGAATAAGTCTGACGAGTATACCTGGTAAAGGTATGGTGAGTTATTATTGACAAATTAGATTAAGACAGAGAGCAAATAGCAATGAACCAAGAAGCTTTAGGAAAGGGTGGGGGGTGTGAGCCAAGTGTATGCAGTGAAACATATTGGCGACACAGTATTTAGATAAGGGTAAAGAGGTTTTTGTGGCATTTATGGATTTGGAAAGGCTTATGATAGGTGGATAGGGGGCAATGTGTACAGATGCTGCAAATGTATGGAATAGGAAGGTAGGTTACTGAAAGCAGTGAAGAGTCTTTACGAGAAGAATGAGGCTCAGGTTAGAGTTGTAGGCGAGAGGGAGATTATTTTCCCAGTGTAACAATTTGGCCTTAGCCAGAGATGTGTGATGTCACCTTTGTTGTTCAATATATTTATAAACCGGCGTTGTAAGAGAAGTGAATGCTGGGTGTTGACAAGAGGGGTTGGGTTAAAAGATAAAAAAATCTAATACAAAGTGGGAGGTTGTCACAGTTTTGCTCTTTTGCTGATGACACTGCGCTTTGGGAGATTCTGAAGAGAAGTTGCAGAGGTTGGTTGATGAGTTTGGTAGGGTATGAAAAGTAGGAAATGTAGTGAAGACTGGATTTTAGATTGGAGGGAGATAGTATGGAGGAGGTGAATGTATTCAGATATTTGGGAGTGGACGTGTCAGCAGATGGGTCTATGAAAGATGAGGAGAATTAAAGAATCGATGAAGGGGGATAAGTGACCGGTTCACTGAGGAGTCTGTGGAGACAAAGAACTTTGTCCTTGAAAGCAAAGAGGGAATATTTAAGAGTATAGTTATACCAACGTTCTTGTATGGGGTGTGAGGCATGGGTGGTGAATGTTTCAGCAAGGAAAGGGCTGAGGCAGTGGAGATGTCATGTCTGAGGGCAATGTGTGGTGTGAATATAATGCAGAGACTCCTTAGCTTGGAGATTAGGAGGAGGTGCGGGATTCCAAAACTATTATCCAGTGGGCTGAGGAAAAAATAATTGAGATGGTTTTTGGATATACAGAATGTTGGGACAAATAGAATGACTTCGAGAGTTTTATAAATCTGTTTGGGGAGAGAAGTCGGGTAGGGGTCGGCCTAGGAAAGGTTTGGAGGACGGGGTACAGGAGTTTCATGTACAATAGGCTTCAACTTCCTGCAAACGTGAGTGTCATAGTTTGGGAAAAACAAATGGAGACAAATGGTTTTTAGGACTTTGAAGCGCTTTTTGGAGTGGTAAGCAAGGTAACATTGATGAAGGGATTCAGGGAAACCGGCAGCCTTGATTGATTCCTGGAGATAGGAAGTACAGTGTCAACACTCTGAAGGAAGGAGTGTTTAATGTTTCAGCTTTGTAAGTGTAGTTTTAGGGTTGCCTCTGCAAGACAGTGATAGAGTGAATGATGATGAAAGTTTTTTCTTTTTCGGGCCACAAAGCCTTGGTGGGAAAACGGCCAATGTGTTAATAAAAATAAAAAAATATATATATAAATATATATAATATAATATTTTATATATATATATATATATATATATATATTATATATAAAAATATATAATATTTTATTGTATATATATATACATATATATATAATATATATATATATATATATATATATATATATATATAATATATATATATATATATATATAGATATATGTATATATATATATATATATAACATATGTATATATAAAATATACAACACCCAATATATATAATATATAATATATATATTATATATATATATATATATATATATATATATTATATATATATATATATTATAAAATTTATAAAATATATATATATAATAAAAAGGGCTTCAAGGAAAAATATTTGGATTTCTCCTGAAGCCTTTTTGGGAATATTCCACTTCCCCTACCACCCCATCTTTTCATATTTATTTTTTTTTTACAATAGGAATTTTTTATTACATAATATGGTACAGAAGTTTTAAAGATACATTATTGATATAAAGGTGGCATATACGTTACATGTTGTTACGTGGTGTATCACCGATTATAAGGTGAAAATCTCATCCAGCTCCTCAGAGCTGGGGCGTGTCCCCAAAATACAGCAGGCTTACCCCTTTGAACAGCCGCACTGAGCCGCGGGAACAGAAAACTAGCTGCCCTGGGATCCTAGTTACCCTGATGAGTCTTTTCCCAGCTCCTTAAGGAATTTAGATGCACTCTTTTCCCCATGATCCAAGGGTCCCCTGAGCCAAAGGGGAACAAACATATAATGATGGGCAAGTTCTCCATATTTTCTAGACTTTTGGGACTCCCTGAAGCTGGCACTGCCCCCCCTTTTCCTCCTGGTGTATTGGAGATAGGTATCAGCCAAGGTAGATGCACATGTATAGCCCCCACACCACCCTTCCCATCTGTCCGGCTTGAAGGGTTGATACCATCTGGACGCTTCTGGCTGCCATCAATCTGCATAGTTGGGGTGGCTCCCTTACTGCTGGGCATCCAGCGGTTGTGAGCTCCTCTTGATAATGTTATTAACCTCCTCATGCCCCTTCCCAATTCTTTCCCTCGGATTTACGGCACACAAGACCATGGTACCCAAAATCGGTCTGCTGCTTCACTGCCACAAATACACCTGTGTTCGGCGAGAATAGGGGCGGCAAGTCGAAGGGCAACACTGATGCGGATGGTCTGTGGGTCGAGACGTGTCCAAGGCGGGAAAGTTGGGAACAGCCAACAGAAAGTCCCCAGCATGAGGGCTCTCACTGCCAGGAGGCGGGCTCTATCCTTCCCTGACACACTCTGAAGCATTGTTGAGGCAATATTTTCCACTATTGGACCATCCCAGTGCGATTGTTTGTAGTTGTTGGGGGGAGCAGGTCTGGCTCCAGAGCCCGTTAGATTATCCCAGATCATTGCTCCGTCAATGAATTTTTGGTCCTGGACTCCCTATCTTGTCCTAAGATGTTCAGGGAGAATCGCTGCTACAAGCTCTCTGGATGCAATACACGAGGACAGAAAAGCAGGTAAAGGGCAATCTGTGTTTGACTTGCGGACACCAATGCCTCCTAGTCTGACTGGAAGTGTAGCTTGGTTCCACTGCCCGTCTTCTAGAGTAAGGTTAAGTACTTTCGTAAAAATCTCCCTCAGAATACTGTCATATTCGTGCAGTAATGGGGTTTAATCAAATGAAGGTGCACATCTTAGGAAATATGTCAACCTGGGCAGACTCAAGCACTTTGTGAAAAGGGTAAAAGGGCATCATGGGTGTCCCAGTTTTGCCTATTCGTTGTTCCATTCTCCTTAACTCTTCCAATTTTTCTTCCTGAGAATTGTGTCAATGGCATTGCTTCCCAGAGGTGCTCCTAGCAAGACACTATTTTGGGGGGGCAATGACTGCTGCTCCGGTAGTTTTGATCTCACTGCATTTATCACTTGTTGACTGACTGAAAATGATTTCACATTTGGATGGATTCAGGATGAGACCCATTTCCTGTCCCGTGTCATTACCGTGTAAGGTCATGTAGGAGGGACTTTTTTTGTCCCTGCTAGTGTGCCATCATCTAGGAACCAGATGTTTAGCTCGCTGGTCAGTCTGACTGTGATTTCCCTAACTGCTATACAGAAGAGAAATGGTGCAAGAGGATCTCCTTGTGGACACCCTCCGATATGTAATTTCATGCTCTCCCAAAGAGAAGCATTGATTCCTTGCTATACCCGGCTGAAACAAAAGGGAGAGACCAGGGAAATGTTCTTGTACTGCTGCTAATACCACGGGCTCTTTTCAGGAGATTGAACGCATTCTTGAAAACTAATTTTACCACTGCATTGTCCTCAGGCCCGGTTGTTGATATACGCCCTTGTTGCATGAAAACCCCTGCTTCACTTCCTTGAGAGACCCCAAAGCCAAGCTGATTTGGTTGAAGCATCATGGCTGCCTGTGCACGAATACTTCGGACAGCAGCTTTGGATACGAGGCGGCGTAAGGTGTTGCCTACTGCAATTGGCCGAATTCCTCCACCTCTTTTTTAAGTGCACAGAGTGTTGCACCAAAAAAGAAAGGTCTAATTTTATCAGGGATCAGACCAGCCAAGGAATTGTTGACGAACCTTGTGATCTCTGGGAAGCAGTGTCTCTGCAATTTCCCCAATAACTGGATTAAACCATTTCCTTTAAATGCTGTGGCCTTATTCCATGTAACCCCCAGCAGAGCCAATTGGGAACGACATTATTGCTTTGTAAATGTCTGAGTCTTCCACTATCATGGTTCCAGAGTGGGGACAGAGGTGTTGGAACTGTTGGTTGCCACTGGTTTCCCTGGCAGGGTGCTTTCCTCTAAGTGCTTCAGCCGTGTCAGCATCCCTGGGAGAACTGTACTTCACTGGTAATAATTCTTATTGCCCCCACTGTGTTGCCCTCTTCAAATTTTCTTGCTCACCTGGACTCTGACTTTTTCACTGTCAGTAGAGTGAGTGGGGGTTCTGCCTTCCCTTTTTTGTGTTGACGGGGAAGGCGAATGAGGTTATCAACTCTAGGAAATCTCTTAAGGATTTAATTATCATTGAGGCTGCCTCTTTCCCCTTCTTTCCAGCCCCAGCTAAGCAACATTGCCCAAAAAATAGCAAGTTGTGCCATGCCTTGATGGTTGGGGAGCATTTAAGATAGTGGAACCCTCGTTTACTTTTTTCAGGAGGTCTGTAAGTTTCCCAGCTGCGTGTGGAGGGCTGCTTTGGGGATATGTGTGAGTGTCCTGGTACCCGTTGCTTTAATTGTTCCAAGAGATTGTCTGATGAGATGAAATCTGTTGGTGAGGGTTCAGGTGCCTGAGGTGTCTCTGGATCATCACTTTCCCCCAGGAGGGACTCCTGAACCAGGGCAACTACCGTGCTTGCGGAGGAAAACCCATTCGAGTTGAGACAACGAAGCTGTAACATGACCGACACTTGCCCCTCCTAGTATTGCCAACCGTGCCATTTCCCTGGCTGCTTGCTTCCTCCTGGGTTGGCAATCCATCTGCTAGACTAGACAATAGGAGTGGAATATGACATGCTGGGGGGGTAAAGGTGCGTGGAAGGTAGTGAACTTGACCGTGGTGGCCTGGTGGAGTATGAGGGGCTGGGAGGGGAAGGGGAAAACTTCCCCTGGGAATTAGGTGGGGGAGGGGGCAGGTTGTTGAGGGGGGGTTATCCCGGGAAGTACAATACACATGGCTTGCGCACAAAATATTGGGTTTACACTGTCTTTTCAATACACAATAACTTTATTTGTTTTCCCATGTACACTATGAACAATGTGGGGATGGGCACTGCTGAACCAATGTTTTCACTCACCATCTAGTTACACATCCATTTACACATCCTGCCCTCTTCCACCCCCCCCGTGACGTGGGGGTGGATGCACTGATACACCTCCCTCGTTAACATTAATTTCACATTGTTTATCCATAACATAGCCTCTAAATAGTCCATGCATCGAACAACAAACATTTCCAAGTTAACTGGAAGCATGGTGCATGGTGCCCCGGATATACATGTTTTTATAAGAGCTTTTCGAGGTTTATATGTACGATAATCTTGGCCGGTACTCATACACAGTGTAGGCCTTGTTTGTACTCCCCCACCCCTCCACTGGCCGTCTTCCTCACTACCACCCCTCACCAACAATTACAAACTGCACAACACTTCCACAATTTACCTTGAAATGGTGCAGAAATGTCTTCTCGCTTCACTGGAATCTTCCCAGAATATTCACAATAAGTCCTGTTGAGTCTTAACCTGGTCAGCCTCGTTGATCCGGAGTTATAATTGAAAATCCCGCAGCTAGCCCGCCACACGTCTTGCCCTGCCAGCGCATGGCCGTAATATATATATTATATATATAACACAAAAATTATATATATATATAATATATATATATTATAATATATATATATATATATATACATATTTTATATATATAAAATATATATTATAAACAAATTGTCGGTTACAGTATTTATTTCCATGGTTGATACCATATATATGTTTGTGTCCCAATAAGCCCATACGAGACAGTGTGCACGTGTAAGGTAGTGTGTACTTGTGAGATACTGAGTACGTGTGAGACAGTGTGTATGTGTGAGGCAGTGTGTACTCACTTTCCTTATTTGTACTCACCTCTTGTGGTTGCAGGGATCGATTCATAGCTCCTGGATCTACCATTTAACTGATCGCTACTGGTTCCTCTCTTCCCTGCTGCATAAGCATTATCATACCTTCGTCTTAAAACTATGTATGGTTCCTGCGTCAACTACGTCCCTTACCAGACTATTCACTTCCTACAACCCCTATGACTAAAGAAATACTTCCTAACATTTCTATGGGGTCACTGATTAAACTGTATTTCTTTGTATAATATATGAGATATTTCCAGCATCTTATTTTTTTTTTTTTATTTTATTTAATTAAAAAATACATCACAGCACAAA
>NC_069438.1:40604687-40634242 GCF_026875155.1 Cherax quadricarinatus | reverse complement strand
ATTGAAATCCGTTTTCTTCATCACGATGAGGGGGGGGACCCCTCTTACCTTGGGGAAAATATCGATAGAAATTTATTCCTTGGGGCGTCATATTATGCTATTTTATTTTTTTTTCAGGTGTACTTTTATGTTTATATGTATTATTATATTGCATTATATTCAAATAGATCAATTGTGATAGATAAATAAGCTTTATAATTGATATTAGGTGGGTATGGAATATTTTGTTGGCTGGAGGTGTCGGCCATTTTATGCACTATTCCCGGGGGTTTCCCCGATTGGATCCTTGACCATATTATCTCCGCCCACTCTGGCATGATCTCAGATGGTGAATTTGTATTATATTAGACATAAAGATGTACAAAAACGATCAAAATAACACGGGGGAAAACGTAACAAAAACGTTCAACAAAGCTGAGTCAGCGCTTCTTACGCGACATGTTGCGTCAGCGCGTCACCATGCCTTTTAAATAAATGGCTGTAATTCCTTTTAGAAACATCGTACAAGGATAATAATTATACCAGCTTTGTAGCCAGAAGTTCAGCTATTTTTTGGTAACAAAAACTCAATTTTCATATATTTTCGATTTTTTTTGCTCGCGCGCGGGAACCCTCGGTGGGGCCTTAATGCCTTGATTAGGTTTCCCTATAAATTCTCCTACTGTCTCCCACAGGCAAGGCCAGAAGTAGTGCCTGGAAACCCTAGATACTGTTTTAGTGATACCTAGGTGGCCACCTAGAGGTTTGTCATGTGCTAAGAACATCGTTCTATAAGGCTCAGGCACCCTGACTTGGTGACAAAAACTTTGCTCTCCTACTGGTACTGCAACCAAAGGTGCCTTCTTCATTAGAATACCTCTCCTGAAATAGAAGCACTTATTTAAATGTAAAGATTCCTCCTCAGTCACAGCCAAGGCTCTGATTGATTTAAGAGAGTCATCACTCCCCTGTGCAGCAATTAATTGCATCATAGTAGGCACAATCTCCCTCACACTACTTCCCTGATCCATGCACTGATTAGGCTTGACTCAGGTTGGGGTATAATTTTCTTCAGTGGACTGCAGTTCAACACCAGAAAATAGGGTTTCCAAACCTAAGTCCTCATCATCCTCGTGAGAAATATCAGGATTACCCTTGGTAGCCTGGTCACAAGACATACTTCTTGTGATGGCACCAACAGGGAAAAGGTCTGGTAGGGTTTCCCTACCCTTCTCCCAAACTTCTTGTGATGGCACCAACAGGGAAAAGGTCTGGTAGGGTTTCCCTAGCCTTCTCCTCCCAAACTTTGGTGTCTGGTTCCCCCCACACTAGTGGTTCCTCACTGTCTAACAGACCCATTACATTATTCTCCAATAAGAGGTTAACACCTTCGAAGGGAATTTCATCTGAAACACCTACAGGGAGATAGCCAACTTGGTAGGCAGATTTTACCCTAACTTGTGTACAGGTGTTCTTATGGTCAAACCCATAATACCCTTCAATAATATATCTACATCTACCCCAGTATAGGTATCATTAGACACTGGCAGCACTCCAGAGCATAGCAAGGAGTAGGTGGCTACATCCATCTCTCAAGGACAGCATCTTCTCAGCCCTGCCCACATCCTTATGCAAGGCAACCATGGACCTACTAGAAAAATACACACATCTGGGGTCTAAACAATCAAAGATTCCACCTCACCTTGTTTTGAAGACCTAATGCAGGCAACTGGATGTGTCCTTTCCTGATCTCACCAGTTGTGTGTGTCCAGTTTTGTTACAGTAGTAAAAAAAAATGGACACACACAAACTGGTGTTTTTTCCATTTGACAAGGACGGGTACTGTTACTCAAGGAACTAAAAACATTATCATGGCCTTGAACTTTGAGCTCAGGACCTACCTTTTCCTTCTATTTTGAAGGGTGCCTCGCCTTGTTTGTCCAGAAAATTTCTTGTCCCACTTACCTTTATGCCCATAGGTTTTGGGAAATAAGGTTTTAAAAAGGTGGGGAAAATTTCAAAAAGGCATGACGTTTTTACTTCCCATTTTCCTGGGGCCCAAAATCTGTCACCAGTCCAGCATTGCTAAAAATTTACCCGGGGTTTTTTTTGTCCTCCGATATTTCGGGGGGTCAACGGGTTTGCATTGTACAATTCCTCATGAACAATCAATTTTACAAATTTGTCAAAGTCTCAGTTCACCCCTTTTGGGACAAAACCATTTCTTAAAAGAAACATTTCTATCCCAAACTCAGTTAAGGTCTGCCCATCCCGAAATTTTTGATTCCAAATTTTTGCCTATTTTCTCGGGTTCTTTTTGGTAGCAAGCAATACTTCCCCCTCAGTTTTATCATAATCGAAAAATCTTTCCCCTACAGAATCTCTACTTTTTGGGAACCTTTCCCCAAAAGCTGTGTGCAAACTAGGGTAGCCCCACCCCTTTTTTGGGCCCATCCTTGCAGGGTAACCCACTCCGTTTTGGGCCACCCTTGCAGGGTAACCACTCCGTTTGGGCCACCCTTGCCCAAAAGCAGTTTTTAAAAATAATAAAAAAATATCTTCTGGGTCACTCTCTGAAACTTGTGGAAAAAATTTCGTTTTAGTTTTTTTAAATCTGTCAGGCTCTTTTTTCTGAACCTCCAACCTTTGACATTCTCTTATTAGCTTTCTTTGCTTTCATTTTACCCTTTCTGCAAGCTAAAGTTTAAGTTTTACCCTCCCCTTTTCCCTTATCCCCGGGAGTAATGATCCCTATGGTCAATGTTAACGGCATATTTACTAAAGAATTATTTCCTCCTCACTGAACCCTGAATTTTTGAAGACCGGTTCGACATAGCTTTTTATACCCTTAAATACTTGTTTCCCCTCTTACAGTATCATGGACAAAGTTTCGCCACAGACAAATAAAATAACACAATTAATTAAAATTGCCATAGCACTTACCATAACCAAAACAAAAATGTGTTCCCCAAACCTTTCCCCCCCCCTTTTTAGGGGGAAAAAACCTGTAAATAATTTAAAGCAACTTCCACTGCACCACCTTGGTAAACCCTCTCTACAGAAAATGTAACTTTTAACGCATACCAGTACATATAGTTCAAAAAATGTTTTGAGTCTTTTGCAGTCAAATAACTCCCAGTCAAGCTCCCATGTTATGTTCGTTTCTTTTTTTTATGGAGGTATGGTTCTTACTATATGTTTAGTGTTGGGGTACCTTAAGTAAAGGCCTTATAAAGTCTAGAGAAATACGTACTTCATTCATGATTGGTTATCCTCAGCACCCTCTTAAAGGGGGGCCTTGGCGTGGTGAAGAGGCTCTTGGGTTTGAGGAATTTAAACCCTACGGTTTCTTCCTCAACCCAAACCCTAATTACCCCCCAATTCCCCTCCCCACCCCACCCTCCCCATCCCCCCCTTTTCCTTTTCCTCCTCCTCCCCCCCACCCCTCCCTTTTGCCCTTCCTCTTTTTGCCCTTTTGGGATTTCTCCCACAGGCACGCTAGTTCCTGGTAGGGGAAAAAGGCACCGGGGTCGATCCCATTCCGTTGAGGTTTCTTGGGGGGTGGCGTAGTTTGCGTGGAATCGGGTTTGCCTGGGGATGCCCATCCCTCCGTACCCGGAGTATTTTGGGGTGTTTTTTGGGCGACGGGTTATCTCGGGAAAGGCCCCCTTTGGATTCCGGGGGGGGGGGGCTAAAGGGGAGGTATGCTTTGTGCGGATATCCGGCCCCCCTCTTTTTGTCCCCCGAGTTACTCGGCAGATGTGAGGTTGCTATCCCAGATTGCGGGTTTTACTGGCATAAAAGGGTAGGGTATGGCAGGGGTTCCATGCTGCATCTGCGCCTAGCGGTTGTCGAGCCCCTTTCTTGGCGCGGAGGGGATTTCGGGCCCTTTCATTCCTCCTAGAACTATCCTCCCGGCCCCCCCTTTTTTTTTTTCTTTTTTTTATTTTTATTTTTTTTCTTCTTTCTTTTTTTTTTTTTTAAAAAAAAAAGAAAAGAATTAACCTAACCATGGCGCCCAGTCCCATGAACCCTTTTTCCCCCCGGGCCCCTTTTGATACCGCCCCCCTTCCCTGACCCCGCCTCGTTTTTGGGACACTCTTCAACATTCCTCATGCCTCTGTACCTATTCCCGGGTGCGGTTTCCTCACCTGCTTCAGGACTGGGGCCCTGACTGACTCCTTCATTATCAGACCTTCGCTCTTCTGACTATGCTTCCGGCCTCCCCCTCTCGGTGCGGCAATTTTCAAACCCGCCCCTTCCACGTCGGACCAACTTGGCCCCACCCCTAAACGTAAACGAAAAATTTACCTGTGATGATACTTCTCCACCTTCACCTTCTGTTCTTTCAGAAAAGATCGACACGTCCTTCACTCCCTTTCCACCTCAGTTTCAGACGAACAGTGGACTAAATTCTTCACTTTGCGCCCAATTTCCCTACTGCCTATCTTTCTGACCATAGATTGGAAGGCACCCCTACGCCTGTTGGTAAAGTATTTCTTTTCATGCTCTTAAGAGCGGTACGCCATCATTCCCGTCAGAATGTACCCAGGTCGTGGCTCTCTGTCTTTCCCATAAGATACTGTTCCTGTCACCCTTAAAAAAAATTTTCATTCCCTAAATTTTGTTGGTACCTTTTTATTCCCCCCATACATAGTTCAACAAATTTCCAACTGCGGCACCGACATTCTAGAACAGCTGGAACCCAAGTCCCCCAAAATCCTCAAGGTAGACACTTCTTTTTTCCTCCCGGGGGCGGGGGCGATACCCTAGCAATGTGGCTGTTTAACTTTTGACAGCCGAGAACTCCCATCCTCATTTTATATGCGGACTCGGTTCAAGTTGAAAGGTAAATCCCTACACCACAACAGTGTGAAATTGTGGCGATTTGGCCTCCAGCGAAATATTGCGATCTATCGCGAATCCCCAGTCTGTGGTCCGATGGCCTTTCTAATACCTTGCAATCGATCCCCTCTTCCCCTTAAACGTCATGAGGCCCCCCTTGTACTCTCGCGTTTTCAGGTCTTTTAAAAACGGCGGGAAATCCGTTCCCTCAAAGAGACAGAAGGTCTCCCTTTGCCATGGCAGTTTTCATCCCCGCCCCCAAGGAGACCCAGTGTTTCTTATTCCCGTGTTTAAAAACGTCCCCCCACTTCGGTACCCCATCTTCTACACCACCTCTGTGTTACCTCTCCCATAATCACCCTGTATCTAACCTTTGCTGTCCTGGGCTGGTCCCTCTTAAGCCTCAGTCAATTCGCTTTTTCGGTTTCTCTACAAGCCTCAGTACGACGAGACCTGTACGACACCTTTTCCCAATCGCCCCTCTCTTCTCAAAAGTAAAAAAAAAGGTCGGAAAAACACCTCCTACCCATCTTCCACCTCTCATTTTTACCCCCCCTGCTTGTCCCTATTCTTCCCCTCTCATGGCCCGTTACAGGGGCAGAGGGTTCACCCTCCCCCTCGTAATGTACCTTCCCCCCGTTCCTCCCAATTTTTCTTCCTCTTCTGCCACCCCCCAGGTCCTGTTCTTTGTCCCCTCCCACGTTTCCCATTCCCTCCCCCCTTTCCCCCCCCCCCCTATTTGGGTACAGTCAATACATTTCCCAATCTTTATCTCCTCCCCCTACATTCCCAATATTGTCCCTACGACATCTTAATTCTAAAAACACTTAAAAGCAATCTCTGAATATATTGCGAGACCAAACCTCAATGGACATGATCCACCTTCGCTCTTTCTCTCCCTGCTCCATCTGGCAACTCCTTTCTCACAGCGCCCGTTCCTTCGCTGTTACATTTTCCCTGCCTCCCCTTTGGGGATTTTTCAAACCCTCCTAGCCCGTAAAAACCCTTCCCTGCGGTTTCAAGTATCTTTATCATTCCTTTCAGGGCCCTTTTTCAGTGGGATATACTTGGCCTCGGGGTAATGGGGTGATTTTCGATGTTATCTCCCTTTTGCCCCTTTTGGTGTTTGCTTACGGGAACCCAAAAATTCACTCTGCTTTTTTTTTCCACATCTCAGGCTTAATTTATTGTATTTTTCAGACCCTTTTTCCCTGATGGGGACCTTTAATAAAAAGTGCCCTTTTTTTCTCCGCACTGATTCCGTACCATCAGTATTTGTTCTACTTCGCTGCATTACACAGAGCCGTATCACTTCATGGGGGGTAACGCTTGTTCTTTATATCTCTCCCCTTTCTGGGGATTATCTATTCCGGTTTTGCCTTCCTTGTTTGCATTACCCCCACCAATTCTGTTACTTGGTGATTTTAATGCCCACCTTTCCCTTTGGGGGGAGGGTCTCACTGTGATTCCCGGGGAATTCATTAGGGGGTTTTTCTTGCCCCCCCACCCCCCCCATTTTTTAAATACAGGTACTCACACCCATTTTGATCCTGGACTCATACTCTCTCTTGCTCGATCTCTCAGTTTGCTTTTCCCTCCCCGCTTTAGCTTTATTTGGGGGTCTGTTCTCCGGACTTACATGACAGTGATCATTTCCCAATCTTCTTATTTTCCCCTTCTATTCGCCACCTTTCGCACCCCACGCTGGAAATTTTAATGGGGCAAATTGGAACCTTTACTCACACCTGACTTTTTTTTAAAGGGGTTTTCCTTCTTCGTCCTCCATCGATGAGCTTTTACACCTCTTCCCATCCTCCTTTTTTCACCGCAGCTTCTCATTCTATCCCCAAACTTCGAGCAGGCATTTAGAAATGCGTGCCTTGGTGGCCCCTGTTGTGCTCGGCTATTTTGAAACGCGCTGCGGGGGAGGTACGGACAATAGAACCACAGAGCGACTCCTTGATTTTAAACAGAAGCGTGCGATCGCTCGCCGTGTCCCCCGTACGCTAAACGCATTTGGGGCGAGTTTATGTCTCCCCCATCACCTTGTTCCTCTATGAGTACAGTCTAAAAAAAAGTCGAAAACTGAGGGGAAAATATTTCCTGCCCCGGGCCCTGTTCTGCGGGTTCCCGGTGTTGTTAGCAAACCCCATAGATGTTCCCAATGAAATTGGCAATCATCTGGCCTTTTTTCTCAGGGACCCCATCTATCCCCCTCATTTTTTTCCCTCAAAGTTCCCCAGAGAGTTACACCTTGGACTTTTCTTCTCTCAGAGAAGAACAGTATAATGTGCCTTTTACACTTAAAGAAGGGAGGCAACCCCCCAAGCTTGTCATCATCGGCAGCGGGGCCGGACATTCATATTCGTATGCTACAACATTTACATCGTCAGCCCCTTGCGTCCTATTCGCCTTTACAATTTATTTGGAAAAAGGAGTTCTTCCACAGCTGTGGAAAAATCCCCTTTGTTCTCCCTTTCCGCAAACCGGGCACTAGGGGACATGAAACCTCCATATCGTCCCTTTGCTCTTACCAGGCAGTTTGAAAAAGAAATGGAACTCTAGTAAATAACTTTTAGTGTGGTATTTAGAACACACAACATTTCCTCCATCGTAAAATATGGTTTCGTAAGGGACGTTCTCCCATAGCCCCCTTACTGCGTTTGGGGATACTTTTGTTCGTAATCCCTTTGCGAATAACCACTCAGTTATTGCCTATTTTTTGTCTTGGAAGGGATATGCCCAAAAATTTGGAGGTAAATATTTTCCCCAAGCCCACTCCTTAGGCCTTCGGGCTCTACCACCTTTCCCTTAAGAACTTTTTAACGACAGGCATTTCCGTGTTGGGTTTAATAATTGCTTCCCGGACTTTACCCCAAGCTGAAGGGGTTTCCCCCGGGGATTGTTCTGAGCAAAACATTTTTCTCCTTGCTATTATGATTTGGCCTTAGTCTTCCCATCAAATTTTTTGGTATCACTCTATGTTGATGACTTCGCTATTGCCTGGCAGGGCTACTTCCCCTCCTTACAGTTTCTCCCCAGCATGCATTTCGACCGTGTTTCCCAAATTTGGGGCCACCACTGGTTTTAAATTTCCACACAAAAACCCCCACCAAATCACTTTCCTAGACGCCTGTCATCCTAATCCTTTTGTACCTCTAGGCTCACGTACCCCTGAACGTGATCAGCAAGTTTCTGGGTCCTCTTTGATCGTAGGTTATCCGGGAAACCTCACTTACCCTCTGAAGGCAATTTGCACACCCGGTGAACCTTCTTAAAACCCTTGTCATCTTTCGTGGGGAGTGATCGTCAAACCCTCCTTCACCTACATTCCCCCTTATTTTATCGAAACTTGATTTGGTGACCGATCTTTCAGCGGCTTCCTGCACTCTCTCTACCCTTTAACCCCATTCATCCCCAAGGATTACTTTTATGCCTTGGTGCTTTTCGCTCTTCCCCTGTCGAAAGCCTCTATGCAGAAGCGAACTTCCACCCTTTATCCGATCGCCGTGATGCCCATTGCCTGCGCTCTATGACGCTCTCATGATCTCCGAAACCTTCCTTTTTAAAAGGTCAGATATTAGTAGAATTCTTTATTTGTTCCCGCCCCTGCTTACTCCTCCCTTCTCTCTTCGCCTTCTTGTCTTGTCTTTTCTTCAACTACCCCTTTTTTTGTACAGTAGCATCTCACTTTTCCCTACCCCCCCGGGAGGTCCATGTTGATCTGTTCTTTCTCCCCCCCTTGCTCGAAAGCCCACTGTCTACGGTCGCTTCCGCTCTCTTTTTCTTGACCCTTTTACTCTCATTCCATCCATTGCTGTGTCACAGATGGCTCAAGTCTTCTGACGGCGTAGGGTTCGCAAGTGTTTCGGCAGCGTCGACAAGGGATTTTTATCTTCAGCTAGTATTTTTCTGCTGAATTATATGCCATCCCTTTCAGCACTTATCCGTATTGCATCTATGCCTGTGTCATCTTTGTGGTTGTCTCAGACTCCCCTTTGTGCTTTCGGCATACAAAAAATTTTATACACCTCACCCCCTTTGTCCCCCCATCCAAATTTGGCTTGCCGCATCTTTATAAGCATAAAAATTTGTTTTTTGTTGGGTCCCTGGCATGTTGACGTACAGGGCAAGAACAGCGACACTGCTGCGCGGTCAGCAGTAAAATGACCTACCCTTTTTAAGAGGTATTCCATGTACGGATATTTTGCTGTAATATCTTCCCACCTTCACACCCGTTGGAAAAAAGTTTTGGGCTATATGCTCGGCAACAAACTTCAGTCTATTAAAACCCAGTAAGGGTTTCTGGCCCTCTTCTTTTCACCAGTGTCGAGGTTGGGAGATACTCTCTTTTCCCCTCTTCGCATTGGGCCATATGTCTTACCATGGATTCCATGGAGAGGCGTCTTGTCCCCTCTGTGAGAATTGCCAAGCTCCATTTTCATCAGCCACATTCTTTGGACTGCCCCTTTATCAACGACACGCAAATTTTCCCTTTTGTCGTTTCCCCCGTGTCTCTCTTTACCTTCCCTTTTCGCTGATGGGGCCCACCTTTCATCCGGACTCTCTTATTGACTTTTTTACAAAGCTACTTACTTCACAAAATTTGATATTTTAGCCCCTTTTACTTGTACTTTGCTCCCCCTACCCCCCTACTATCCCCCCCCCGCTGTTTTTGTAACCTGCTGATCATCCCCCCTCCCTCCTGCCATCCAATTCCCTTTCTTCCTTCCCTACCCCCCGCTGTATAGCCTTGTGGCTTAGCGCTTCTTTTTTTTTTAATAATAATAATATATCCTCATCACGAAAAACTTTTCACCAAAAACCTCTCAACAGGTTTTTTAAACCCTACAATTACAAAAAAAGGGTATATTCTAGACAAAAAAAAGAATATACGGTTTCTCTTCATATTATGACAACATGACATCCTTTTTACTCCAGCAACACTGGGCCCCCTCCACATAGTATCCTCCCTCTTGATGACCTTAACCCCGTGTTTTGACACACTGTAGTCACCCTGGGTAAAATGATTATCATTCAATACAGAGTTACCCCAGGGGCAGTACATCCCCCTAGCACAAAAAGGAGAAGGCATCCTCCACTTGGAGCACAAGGAGGTAGACAGAGAGAGAGAAAAATGGACCCGCTAGGGTCCTCCCCT
The DNA here is from genome assembly GCF_026875155.1 of Cherax quadricarinatus. NCBI lineage: Eukaryota > Metazoa > Arthropoda > Malacostraca > Decapoda > Parastacidae > Cherax > Cherax quadricarinatus. Next base: position 40,624,257 of record NC_069438.1, on the reverse strand, counting down.
TTACCCCCCAAGACAAAAAAAGACGCCAACAACCCAAATTTTTTAGCTACTAAAAATTTTTTTTTTTTTCCCAATTTTATACCTTTTTTTACTTTTTTCCAAAAAATACAAACTTTATTAACTACTTATTTTAATTGTGTGTGTGTCTATAGACCCCATTATATTGAAAAAACAAGGTTGATTCAACTGACTCTCAGAAAAGAGTGATCTACCCTTATGACAGCTTACAGCAGTTGTGGCCCCATCATTCAAAATAATTAGGTATTCCAATAACTGTTACTTTTATACATAAAAACTGTTTAAAGTTGGGTCCCATAGCCCCATAACAGCCTGAACTGTACATACGTCTTTTTCTACTTGACCAGTTTACATAGCACATTTTTTTTTTCTTTCCCCGAGTAGGAGAGCATTTGCCCCTGCAGCGTAAAATGGAAGAGCACAAAAAAAATTTTTATTAGAATGCAAAAAAAAAAAAAAAAAAAATGCTAAGTAATTGAAAAATTTGGTAATTGTTTTTCCCTATTTTTAATGAATTCTTTTTAAAAGCCCGTAATTCCTTTCTTTATTCTTGGATGCACTAGCTTATTTACTACACAGATTTCCGTTTTTTTCTTTACATCTTAATACTCAGAGAGTATGTATTTTCCAAAGAAAACTGAAACTTGTCTCAGTTCTCATAATGCCTCATGCACCTTGTCATGTTTCCGAAGGCAGTTCACAACTTACCCTAAGTATATTAGTCTGGCAAAAAAATTTTTTTGAACTCATTTTGTCATTTTTTACTTTTTTTTGTCTGCAAACTTCTTCTAAATGTCATCTTTCTTCTGACATGAGACTGTTTTACCAAAATTTATAGAAAAAAATTCCTTGCAAATTTGAAAGAGCCTCACTACAAAAAGGGATATCCTTTGATTTTAATGTTTTGGTTTTAAAATGAGCAACAAACAGTTTACCTGGAGTTTTCCCGGAGGAGTTCCGGGGTCAAAGCCCCCCGGGGCCCGGGCTGTGACCCGGCCTCCTGGTGGTTTAGAGCCCGATCAACCAGGCTGTTTTGCTGGGTGCAGCAAACCAACGTACGACCACAGCCCGGTGATCCGGGGAAATATTTAGTGTTGTCCAGTGCCAGCTTGAAGACTGCCAGGGGGCTGTTGGGAATTTTTTCCCCCCTTTTTTGCTGGGGGGCAGTTGAACATCTCGGGCCCTACATTATTTTTGGTTCCTTTAAGTGCTAGTGACACCCCGCTTTATTGGGGGGGTGGTGCATCGGTTTTTTCAAGTCTTTTGCTTTCGTATGAGTGATTTTCGTGTGCAAGTTCGGTACTAGTCCCTCTGGATTTTCCAGGTGTATATAATCATGTATCTCTCCCTCCTCATTCCCGGGGAAAACGGTTTAGGGAACCAAGCCTCCCAATAATTTTGGTGTTTTATCTCGTTATCGCGCCGGAAAGTTCTCTGCATTTTTTGGTCGGCAAATTTTACCTGCCCTTTAAAGGTGCTGTTTGTGTGCGCTATTCCCGCCTAGAAGAAAAAGTGACCTGAAGAGTGTCATCATGGGCTTGGCCTCCCTATTTTGAAGGTTTTTCATTATCTTCCTGTCATTTTCTAGCAGTGCGATTGATACAATGTTAGGTCCTTGAGGGGAATCCTCGCATGATCACTCCCCGGTCTTTTCGTTGGTTTTTTTCGCTTATTTTTTGGCCAGTTTGTTTTGTACTCTGATGAAGATTTTTTTTCCTCATGTTTACCTATCGAGTAAATTAAATTTCTCATCGTTTTAAATTCATATTTTTTTCTGCAGCCCACGAAAAAATTTGGTTGTTCCGCCTGGGCTTTGCAGTGTCTGCATGGGAAAACCTGTCTGCAGATTCGGGGGTCACTGCAAAGGAAGACACGGTGCTGTGGGACATCCTTGTCTATGTCGGATATGAGGTGGGAACAAGATGGGAGCGAGTCTGTGCCTTTGGAACAGAGCTTTTCACCGTAGCTGCCCCGGACTTCTCTGTTGACGACTCTCTCTGGTTTTGTTATGAGGGGAAAAATAGATCCCCCGACCGACTTTTCCTGTTATTCCTTTAGCAGCTTTTTTTGCGCTATTCCCATGGTCAACTTGTCGAAGGCTTTTGCAAAGTCGTAATTTTTACATCTGCATTTTTTTTGTCTTCTAGTATTTTGGGCCTTGTCATAGTGATCCATTTGAGACAGACGGAGCGACCTTTTTTAAACCCCTGTTGCCCCGGGTTTTGTAAGTGGGTTTCTAGTGGGTGGTGATCTTGCTTTTAGGACCCCTTTTAAGATTTTATGATATGGGTGTTAGTGCTATTGGTCTGTAGTTCTTTGCTGTTGCTTTTTTGCCCCCTTTGTGGGTGGGGCTATGTCTGTTGTTTTTAGTAATGTGGGGCGACCCCCCTGTCCATGCTCCCCCTCCCTAGGGGAAAAGGCTTGATAGGGCTTCTTGCGTTCTTGATGAACACAGAGTTCCTGGTCTGGCCCTGGGGCAGAGTGCATGGGCAGTCTTTATCGCCTGTTTTAAGTCATTTGGCGTCAGGAAAAAATCGGTAGGTTGGTTAATCAAATTTTGTGGCTCTCTCATAAAAAATTAAATTTTGATTTCGCTCTCGTTGGTTAGCGGCTTGCTAAAAAACTGAGTATATTGGGGGCTTTAGTAGCTCATCATTTCCTTGCTGTCATTGTGTAGGACCATCTTGTTTAAATGGGGGCCCCGTACTGGAGTTTTTCTCGATTTTGATTTTTGGGATAGGAGAAGAAATACTTTGGGTTTCTTTCGATTCATTTTTGGCTTTTTTGTTCTTCCCCCGATTCCCACTCTAAAGGTTCTTTAGCTTTAAGTTCAGGGTTGCTTTTCTCTGACCAGTGTTTCCCTACGCATTTTTTTAATAATTGACCTTTTTAGCCCCTCTGTTTTTTCTTTTCCGCGCCTGTAAAGGGGGGCGCTGTTCTTCTGTTTTACATCTACTTCCTTTTTCTTTTGAGGAATAACCTTGTGAACATCGAGTGCCCCGATTAAAACTGTTCTAGGGATAAATTGGGGGCTGTGTTGCTTAGTATATCTTCCCAGCTTATTCGGTTAGGGCTTTTTTACTTGGTCCCCTTTTTGTTTTTGTTATTGAGTTGAATTTGGTGAATGCTCCCTCGTGTAATTCTTTTTCGGTCTGGGCTCCCCGATTCTGATGAAATCAATTTTGTTGTGATCTGGTATATTGTTTTTTTTGGTGACATTTTTTATCAGATCATCTTGTTTGTGAAGTGGGTTAAATGTATTTTTCCAGTCTAGTAGGCTCTATTTTTGCTGGTTTTTAAATTTAATTTTTTTGGGAGAGATTTAAAAATCGCGGAGTGTAGTTTTATCAGAGCTGCCTCCTGGTGTTATTAGGGAACAAAATTATTTTTCTAATTCCCCCATTTTAGGTGCCTTAAGTTGAAATCCCCCCGGGGCAAGATGTTTGGTGAGGACTGGAAGGTTTTCCCGACGTGGGCAAAATTTTAACAGCTGTTCCTGGAAATTTCTGGGTGTTGCATCCGGAGGCTTGTAGACTACCACAGGACTAGGTTTTTTTTCTCGACCTTTAATGCTAAAACTTCCCCTACATCATTTTGGGATTTACAGTTTTTTGGGAAAACAAATGACTCTGCAATGTCAGGCCAAACCCCCCCCCCTTTTGCCTGTTCATCTGTACATCTGTATAGGTTTTAACCCGGGGCCTATTTCGTTGTCCAATTTATCCTTTATGGGGTTCATGAAAGCCGGAACAATTTCCTTTGCCCCTTTAAAGTCCACGGAGAAAGGTTTTTTGTTGTTTTTGTGGGTTTAGACCCCGTTTTTTTGCAAAAAAGAATGTTTGGGGCTGGGGGTATTTTTGGTCTGGGGGGGGGAATTTTTTTCCGGCATTTTTGTACTGTATCTGTGACAGACTCACCCCCAGTGACCACATGTGGGAGTATTTAACATCCCATTTTAGTTGAGCCCGAGTTTATCTGCCCCCGAGTATTGTACATTGGATTAGACCGTTTTTTTGGGTTTAATTTTGTCTCAAGTTTTCCCCCGGCCCCGTGTTTTGTCCCCCATACCAGACCGCCGCTTGCCCGTGCCTGCACACCTGCCTGAGCAGGGGTCCGTGAGTCAGATGGCTTTGTTTTTTCCCCCCGATGAATATAGACATTTTTTAATAATCCATCTTGATATTTTTTTCAAAATTATATAAAGAAAAAATTACATAGTATATATAAAAACATGCAGTGTTTATATGTGATGTATGTTTTTTAAAAATAATCACTTTAGGCACATTTAAAAGGCTTTTTTAGGTTAATATAGAATTTTCATTAATCCATCTATGATATTTCTTTTAAATTACTAAGAAACGTTACATAAATCCCCTTTTTTATACGCCTTTGTTTACAAATTTTTGGGGGGGGGGGGGGGGGGGGGGGGGGGTTTTTGGGGGGGGGGGGGGGGGGGGGGGGGGGGGGGGGGGCTTCAGAATAATTTAAATTACTTTTCCTTTCCTATTTGTAAAAAAGCACTAAAGGTAAAATTGTTAGACATAAAAACAAAAAGGGAGTTTAAAAACCTTCCCCCATTAGAATATTGGCCACTCTGGATTTCTGATATAACTTTAAACCCTTTAACCGGTTACTGTGTACATTACACTTATTCTTTTTCTGCTCGGGTGTGTGGGTTTTATACCTTACATCCGAGAACTTCCCCCACATCTTGTTCAGTTCACAGCAACTTGCCATCAAGATTTTCACATGACTTGGCTCCAGTGTCAACACCACCTCTCCAGCCTCCAGAGCATTACAGTCCCACATCATCCTGGTCTGGTTGATGGGCATGTTCACTGGTACCATCCACCTCATACAAGCCAAACAGTGTATGACACTGAGGAAAAGCTCCAAGGGGGGAGAATCACTATCCTCCCCAAGCCAATAGTTCAGAGATTCCAGAGTGCTTCCCTGCTCAGCAAATACAAAGAGAGGGACCCTCTCATCCCAGTCTATACCCATAGGCTTGCATTATTGTCTTAAGGGTTTGATGGAATTTCTCTATTCCCCCCTGAGATTTAGGGTGATAGGCTCTACTTTTAATTCCTTAAAACATTTCTAAATAACTTTGAGGTAAAGTTAGGCTTTTGGTCTGTTTGCACCTCTCGAGGAAAGCCAACATGGGAAAAGAACTTCATCAAAGCCCTTAAGACTACACGAGCTGTTATCTTGCTTAGAGGGACTGCTTCCAGATACCTGGTAGTGGAGCAAATAATCGTAAGTAAATTATTTCCCATTCTGGTCCTTGGGAGCGGACCAAATACATCTACTACCAGCTTGCTGAAGGGGTCACCTGATGCTGAAATAGGCTGAAGGGGAACAGGTTTAAGGCACCACCGGGAAAAAAAAATTTGACTTCTTTATTTATGAACCGATTACATTCATTTTTGGTGTACTATTAGAAGCTTATATAAAACCTCCTGTGCTGAAGTTTCAAAAATATCGGCCAAAAAGGAAATGAAATATGCAAAATTTACGAAAAATTACATTTGGCAGTACTCAAGTACTCAGTGGTACTTGGAAAAGTGGTTTTGACATTTTCTGCTGATAGAACACTTCTAATTCCATCATATGTAAGTCCGCAATTATATAATAAATCTTATCTTCATGCTAAAAAAAATAAAGTTTCATAACTTTTTTGACATTTTGGAAGATGTCGGTCTTGTTGCCCACACAAATCTGAAAATATTTGGGATACTTCAGAAACGCTTCTGACAGTTTGTAAAGCAATCATTCTTCTATGTTTGTTGTGAAAATCAAGTCAATTCATTCATAAATAAGGATGGATGGGTCATAAATAGGTAAATAACTTACTTTCGAGATATAGGCCGCAGCGCGCGGCACCCCCGCTGCCCGGGAAATAATTTTTTTCCCCGAAAAATTCGCCTTATTTTACACTTTTTTCGCGACCTACGAGTGTTTATTACAGTTAACCATTGTAAATCCGTTTTCTCTCATCACTGATGAGAGGGGCGGACCCTCTCTTCACCTTCAGGGAAATATCGATAGAAATTTATTCCTTGGGGCGTCATATTATGCTATATATTTTTTTTTCAGGTGTACTTTTATGTTTATATGTATTATTATATTGCATTATATCATAATAGATCAATTGTGATAGATAAATAAGCTTTATAATTGATATTAGCGTGGGTATGGAATATTTTGTTGGCTGGAGGTGTCGGCCATTTTATGCACTATTCCCAGGGGTTCCGATTGGATCCTTGACCATATTATCTCCGCCCACTCTGGCATGATCTCAGATGGTGAATTGTATTATATTAGACATAAAGATGTACGAAAACGATCAAAATAACACGGGGAGAAACGTACAAAAACGTCAACAAAGCTGAGTCAGCGCTTCTTACGCGACATGTTGCGTCAGCGCTGTCACCATGCCTGTTATAAATGGCTGTAATTCCTTTTAGAAACATCGTACAAGGATAATAATTATACCAGCGTGTAGCCAGAAAGTTCAGCTATTTTTTGGTAACAAAAACTCAATTTTCATATATTTTCGAATTTTTTTTTGCTCCGCGCGCGGGAACCCTCGGTGGGGCCTTAATGCCTTGATTAGGTTTCCCTATAAATTCTCCTACTGTCTCCCACAGGCAAGGCCAGAAGTAGTGCCTGGAAACCCTAGATACTGTTTTAGTGATACCTAGGTGGCCACCTAGAGGTTTGTCATGTGCTAAGAACATCGTTTCTATAAGGCTCAGGCACCCTGACTTGGTGACAAAAACTTTGCTCTCCTACTGGTACTGCAACCAAAGGTGCCTTCTTCATTAGAATACCTCTCCTGAAATAGAAGCACTTATTTAAATGTAAAGATTCCTCCTCAGTCACAGCCAAGGCTCTGATTGATTTAAGAGAGTCATCACTCCCCTGTGCAGCAATTAATTGCATCATAGTAGGCACAATCTCCCTCACACTACTTCCCTGATCCATGCACTGATTAGGCTTGACTCAGGTTGGGGTATAATTTTCTTCAGTGGACTGCAGTTCAACACCAGAAAATAGGGTTTCCAAACCTAAGTCCTCATCATCCTCGGGAAAATATCAGGATTACCCTTGGTAGCCTGGTCACAAGACATACTTCTTGTGATGGCACCAACAGGGAAAAGGTCTGGTAGGGTTTCCCTACCCTTCTCCCAAACTTCTTGTGATGGCACCAACAGGGAAAAGGTCTGGTAGGGTTTCCCTAGCCTTCTCCTCCCAAACTTTGGTGTCTGGTTCCCCCCACACTAGTGGTTCCTCACTGTCTAACAGACCCATTACATTATTCTCCAATAAGAGGTTAACACCTTCGAAGGGAATTTCATCTGAAACACCTACAGGGAGATAGCCAACTTGGTATGCAGATTTTACCCTAACTTGTGTACAGGTGTTCTTATGGTCAAACCCATAATACCCTTCAATAATATATCTACCATCTACCCCAGTATAGGTATCATTAGACACTGGCAGCACTCCAGAGCATAGCAAGGAGTAGGTGCTACATCCATCTCTCAAGGACAGCATCTTCTCAGCCCTGCCCACATCCTTATGCAAGGCAACCATGGACCTACTAGAAAATACACACATCCTGGGGTCTAAACAATTCAAAGATTCCACCTCACCTTGTTTTGAAGACCTAATGCAGGCAACTGGATGTGTCCTTTCCTGATCTCACCAGTTGTGTGTGTCCAGTTTTGTTACAGTAGTAACAAAACTGGACACACACAAACTGGTGTATTTTTACCATTTGACATAGGACTGGTACTGGTTACTCAAGGAACTGAAACATTATCTGATGGCCTATGTAAACTTTGAGCTCCAGCTGACCTACCTTTTCCTTCTATTTTGAGAGGGTGCCTCAGCCTTTGTTTGTCCCAGAAAATTCTTGTCCCACTTACCTTTATGACCATAGGATTTGGAATAAGGCTTAGAATGAGTGGGGAAAATTTCAGAAAGAGCATGACTGTTTTTACTTACCAGTTTCCTGTGAGCCAAGAATCTGTCACCCAGATCCAGCATTGCTGAAAGATTATCCGGGTTTTTGTCCTCCAGATATTCTCTGGGGTCAACAGGGATTGCATTGTACAATTCCTCATGAACAATCAGATCTACTAATTTGTCAAAGTCTCAGTTCACTCCTTTGGGACAAAACCATTTCTTAAAAGAAACAGTTTCTCATTCCCAAACTCAGTTAAGGTCTGCCCATCCCGAAATTTTTGACTTCCAAATTTTTGCCTATATTTCTCGGGTATCATTTGGTATGCAAGCAATACTTCCTCCTCAGTTTTATCATAATCAGAAAAATCTTTCCCCTACAGAATCTCTACTCTTTGGAACCCTTTACCCACAAGCTGTGTGCAAACTAGGGTAGCCCACTCCCTTTTGGGCCATCCTTGCAGGGTAACCCACTCCGTTTTGGGCCATCCTTGCAGGGTAACCCACTCCGTTTTGGGCCATCCTTGCACCAAAGCAGTCTTCTCAAATAATGAAAAATATCTGTCTGGGTCACTCTCTGTAAACTTGTGGACAAAATTTGCAGCTTTAGTTATGTTAAAGTACTGCTCAGGCTCTTGTTCTGAACCTCCTAACCTTTGACATTCTCTCTACTTAGCTTTCATTGCTTTCATTTTAGCCTCTAGCACAGCTAAAGTTTAAGTTTTATCCTCTCCATTTCCTTATCACCTGGAGTAAGTGATCCCTCATGGTCACTGTTAACAGGCATATTTACTGATGAATTATTATCCTCCTCACTGAAGCCTGAAGTTTGAAGACTCGGCTTCTGACATAGCTTTTATATCCTTAAATACTTGCTTCCCTCTTACAGTATCAGTGGACAAAGTTTCGCCACAGACAAATAAAATAACACAAGTTGAATGTAAAATATGCACATAGCACTTACCATAACCACAAACAAAAATGTGTTACCCAACCTTTCCCCCCCCCCTTTAGGAGGAAAACAACCTGTAAACTAATATATGAAAGCAACACTTCCACTGACACCACCTTGGTAAATCCTCTCCTACCAGAAACATGTAACTGTTACGCCATACCAGTACATATAGTTCAAAGAATGTTTTGAGTCGTTTTAGCAGTCAAATAACTCTCCCAGTCAAGCTCCCATGTTATGTTCGTTTCTGTTTTTATGCTGATGGTATGGTTCTTACTATATGTTCTAGTGTTGGGGTACCTTAAGTAAAGGCCTTATAAAGTCTAGAGTAATACGTACTTACATTCATGATTGGTTATCCTCAGTCACACCTCTTCAAGGGGGGCTCCTTGGCGTGGTGAAGAGGCTCTTGGTCTGAGGAATTAACCTACGGTTTCTTCCTAACCCGAACTAATTACCCCCAATTCCCCTCCCCACCCCACCCTCCCCATCCCCCCCTTTTTCCTTTTCCTCCCCCTCCTCCCCACTCCTCCCTTTTGCCCTTCCTCTTTTTGTCCTTTGGGATTTCTCCCACAGGCACGCTAGTTCCTGGTAGGGGAAAGGGCACCGGGGGTCCCTTCCGTTGGGGTTTTCTTGCGGGGGGCGTAGTTTCCCGGGGAAATTTGGGTTTGCCTGGGATGTCCCTCCTCTCCGTACCCGGAGTATTTTGGGGTGCTTTTGGGCGACGGGTTATCTCGGGAAAGGCCCCCTTTGGATTCCGGGGGGGGGGTGGCTGAAGGAGGTTGTTTGTGGGTACCGGCCGCCCTTTTTGTCCACCGGGGGTATCGGCGATGTGAGGTTGCTATCCCAGATTGCTTTTTTACTGGCATGAAGGGTAGGGTATGGCAGGGGTTCCCATGCTGCATCTGCGCCCTAGGGTGTCGAGTCCCTTGGCGCGGAGGGGATTTGGGGCCCTTTTCATTCCCCTGGGAACTACCTCCCCGGCCCCCCCTTTTTTTTTTTTTTTTTATTTTTTTTTTTTTCTTCTTTCTTTTTTTTTTCTTTAAAAAAAAAAAAAAAAGGAAAACCTAACCATGGCGCCCAGTCCATGAACCTTTTCCCCCGGGGCCCCCCTTCTTGTACCGCACCCCTTCCCTGCCCCGCCTCGTTTTTGGACACTCTTCAACTTTCCCTCATCCCTCTGTCCCTATTCCCGGGTGCGTTTCCTCACCTGCTTCGGACTGACCCTCGATGATCCTTCATTATCAGACCTTCGCTCTTCTGACTATGCTTCGGCCTCCCCCTCTCGGTGCGGCAATTTTCAAATCCCGCCCCCTTCCCGTCGGACCAACTCTGGTCCACCCCAAAAACGTAAACGACAATTCCCTTTGTGATGATACTTCTCCCCCTTTCACCTTTGTTCTTTCAGAAAAGATCGACCGTCCTTCATACCTTTCCACCTCAGTTTCAGACGAACAGTGGAAAAAAATTCTTCACTTTGCGCCCAAATTTCCCTACTGCCTATCTTTTGACCATAGATTGGCAAGGCACCCCTACCCCTGTTGGAAAAGTATTTCTTTTCATGCTCTTAAGAGCGGTAGGGCCATCTTTCCCGTCAGAATGTCCCCCAGGTCGTGGCTCTCTGTTTTTCCCCATAAGTTACTGTTCCTGTCACCCTTGAAAAAATCATTCCCTAAATTTTGTTGGTACCTTTTTATTCTCCCCCATCCCATAGTTAAAAAAAATTTCCAACTGCGGACCGACATTCTAGAAAGCTGGAACCCAATCCCCCAAAATTCCTCAAGGTAGACACTTACGTTTTTCCTGCCCGGGGGCGGGGGCGATACCCTAGCAATGTGGCTCGTTTAACTTTTGACAGCCGAGAACCCCCATCCTCATTTTTATATTGCAGGACTCGGTTAAAAGTTCGAAAGGTGACCCCTACACCACAACAGTGTGAAATTGCTGGCGATTTGGCCCCCAGCGAAATATTGCGATCTATCCCCGAATCCCCAGTCTGGGGGCCGATGACCTTCTAATACTCTTGCAATCGATCCCTCTTCCCCTTAACGTCATGGGCCACCCTTGTACTCTCCCCGTTTCAGGTTTTTTTAAAAGGGCGGGAAAATCCGTTCCCTCAAAGGGGACAGAAGGCTCCCTTTTGCCATGGCAGTTTTATCCCCGCCTCAAGGAGCCCAGTGTTTCTTTTTCCCGTGTTTCAAACGTCCCCCCACCGGTACCCCATCTTCTACACCACCTCTGGGGTTACCTCTCCCATAACACCCTGTATCTAACCTTTTGCTGTCCTGGGCTCGGTCCCTTTCTTAACCCCTCGTCAATCTGCTTCTTCGGTTTCTCTACAAGCCTCAGTATCGACGAGACCTCTAGCACCTTTTCCCCAATCGCCTCTCTTCTCAAAAGTAAAAAAAAGGCCCGGAAAACACCCCCTCCCCATCTTCCACCTCCTCTTTTTTACCCCCCCGTTCTGTCCCTAGTTCTTCCCCTCTCATGGCCGTTACAGTGCAGAGGTTCACCCTCCTCCTCGTAATGTCCCTTTCCCCCCGGTTCCCCCCCAAGTTTTTCCTCTTCTGCCACCCCCGGGTTTCCTGTCTTTTGTCCCCTGCCACGTTTCCCATTCCCCCCCTTTTCGCCCCCCCCTACCTTGGTACACCCCAATACATTTCCCAATCTTTACTCATCCTCCCCCTACCTTTCCCCAATATTGTCCCATACGACATCTTAATTCTGAAACCTTAAAAGCAATCTCTGAATATATTGCAGAGACCAAACCCAATGGACATGATCCCCCTTTCCCGCTCTTTCTCCTCCCTGCCCCATCTGCGCAACTCCTTTTTTCACGCCACCGTTCCTTCGCTGTTACATTTTCCCTGCCTCCCTTTGGGGACTTTTCTAACCCTCCTAGTCCGTAAAAACCCTTACCTGCGGTTTCAAGTATCTTTATCATTCCCTTTCATGGCCTTTTTCAGTGGGTATACGTGGCCTCGGGGTAAGGGGTGACCAGATGTTATCTCCCTTTTCCCCCTTTTGGTGTTTGCTTACGGGAAACCAAATTCATCTGCTGTTATTTCCACATCTCAGGCTATAATTTATTGTATTTTTCAGACCCTTTTTCCCTGATGGGATTTTTAAATGAAAGTCCCCTTCTTTCTCCGCACTGATTTTCCGTCCATAGTTTTTTGTTCTACTTCGCTGCATTACACAGAGCCGTATCACTTCATAGGGGGTTAACGCTTGTTCTTTATATCTCTCCCCTTTCTCGGGATTATCTTTCCCGGTTTGCCTTCCTTTTTTTGCATTACCCCCACCAATTCTGTTACTTGGTGTTTTTTAATGCCCACCTTTCCTTGGGGGGGGTCTCACTGGGGATTCCCGGGGAATTCATTAGAGGTTTTTCTTCCCACCCCCCCCCTCCATGTTTTAAATACAGGTACTCACACCCTTTTTGATCCTGGACTCATACTCTCTCTTGCTCGATCTCTCAGGCTTTTCCCTCCCCGTTTTAGCTTTATTGGTCTGTTCCCCCGGACTTACAGGGACAGTGATCTTTTTCCCAATCTTTCTTATTTTCCCCTTCTATTCGCCACCTTTCGCCCCCCCACGCGGGAAATTTTAATGGGGAAAAATTGGAACCTTTACTCACACCTGACTGTTTTAAGGGGTTTTCCTTCTTCGTCTCCATCGATGAGTTTTTAAACCCTCTTTATCCTCCGTTTTCCCCGCAGCTTCTCATTCTATCCCCAAACTTCGAGCAGGCATTTGAAATGCTTTGCCTTGGTGGCTCCTGCGTGCTCGGCATAGTTGAAACGCGCTGCAGGGGGAGGTCCCGGAAAATAAAACCCACAGAGCGCTCCTTGATTTTAAACAGAAGCGTGCGATCGCTCGCCGTGTCATCCGTACGCTAAAGCACTTGCGGGCGAGTTTATGTCTCCACCATACCTCTGTTCCTTATGAGACAGTGGGGAAAAAAGTACGAAAACTGGTGGTAAAATTCTCCTGACCCGGCCCGTTCTGCGGGTTCCCGGGGTTGTTAGCAAACCATAGTGTTCCCAATGAAATTGGCAATCATCTGGCCTATTTTCAGGGACCCCATTATCCCCCTCATTTCTTTCCTCAAAGTTCCCAGAGATTTACCCCCTTGGACTTTTCTTCTCTCAGAGAAGAACAGTATAAGTGCCTTTTACACTTCAAGAAGGGAGGCCACTCCGCTTGTCATCTCGGCAGCGGGCCGAGCATTATATTCGTATGCTACAACATTTACATCAGTCAGCCCCTTTCAGTCCCATTCGCCTTTTCAATCTTATTTGGCACAAGGAGTTTTCCACAGCTGTGGAAAAACCCCATGTTTTCCCCTTTTCCCCAAACCCGGGACTACGGGGCATGAAACCTCCCCCTATCGTCCCCTTGCTCTTACCATGCAGTTTGCAAAGTAAAGGAACTCTAGTAAATAAGTTTAGTGTGGATTTAGAACCACAACAGTTCTCCCCTGTCAAAAATGGTTTCGTAAGGGACGTTCTACCATAGACCCCTTACTGCGCTTGGGGTACGTTGTTCGTAATGCCCTTTTCGAATAACCCCCCAGTTTTTGCCAATTTTTTGATCTTGAGAAGGATTGACCAAACTTTGGGGTAAATATTTTAGCCCCAAACCCACTCCCTTGGCCTTCGGGCAATCTACCACCTTCCTTAAGAACTTTTTAAAGACAGGCATTTCCGTGTTGGGTTTTAAAAATTTCTCTCCCGGACTTTATCCCCAAACTGAAGGTTTCCCCCAGGGGTGTGTTTGAGACAAAACTTTTTTTCCTTGCTATTATGATTTGGCCTTAGTCTTCCATCAATATTTGGTCATCACTCTTGTTGATGACTTCGCTATTGCCTGGGCGGGCTACTTTTACCCCCTTACAGTTTCTCTCCAGCATGCAGTCGACCGTGTTTTCCCAAATTGGGGCCCCCACCTGGTTTTAAAATTTCCCCACTAAAACCCACCAAATCCTTTCACTAGACGCCTGTCATCCTTAATCCTTTGTACCTCTAGGGTCAGTATCTGAAAGTGATCAGTCAAGTTTCTGGGCCTCCTCTTTGATGTAGGTTATCCCGGAAACCTCACTTCCTTCTGAAAGGGAACTTTTCACGCCCGGGTGAACCTTCTTAAAAACCCTTTTCATCTTTCGGGGGAAATGATCGTGAACCCTCCTTCACCCACATTCCCCCTTTTTTTATCGAAACTTGTTTTGGTGGACCGATCTTTTCAGCGGGTTCCTGCACTCTCTCTAGCCTTTTAACCCCCCTTCACACCCAAAGGGTTACGTTTATGCCTTGGGGCTTTTCGCTCTTCCCCCGTCGAAAGCCTCTATGCAGAAGCGAACTTCCATCCTTATCCCATCGCCCTGATGCCCATTGCCTGCGCTACTATGTAGCTCTCATGATCTCCGCAACCTTCCTTTTTAAAGGTCAGTATTAGTAGAATTCTTTTTTTGTTCCCGCCCCCGCTTACTCCTCCCCTTTTCTCTTCGCCTTCATTGTCTTGTCTTTTCTTCAACTACCCCTTTTTAGTACAGTAGCTCTCCTTTTCCCTACCCCCCCGGGGGGTCCATGTTGATCTGTTCTTTCTCCCCCCCTTTCTCGAAAGCCCACTGTCTACGGTCGTTCCGCTCTCTTTTTCTTGACCCCTTTTACTCTCATTCCATCCATTTCTGTGTCACAGATGGCTCAAGTCTTTGACGGCGTAGGATTCGCCAAATGTTTCCCGGCAGCGTCGACAAGGGATTATATCTTTAGCTATTTTTTCTGCTGAATTATATGCCATCCTTACAGCACTTATCCGTATTGCATCTTGCCCGTGTCACTTTGTGGTTGTCTCAGACTCCCCTTTGTGCTTTCGGCATACAAAAAATTTTTTACACCCCACCCCCTTTGTCCCCTATCCAAATTTTGGGTTGCCGCATCTTTACTAAGCTAAAGATATTTTTTTTTTGTTGGGTCCCCGGCATGTTTTACGTTTCAGGGGAATGAACAGCGACACTGCTGGCGGGCAGCAGTAAAATGACCCACCCTTTTTACAGAGGTATTCCATGTACGGATATTTTGCTGTAATATTTCCCACCCTTTACACCCCTTGGAAAAAGTTGGTCTATATGCTCGGCAACAAACTTCGTCTATTAAACCCAGTTTTAGTTACTGGCGTTTTCTTATCACCAGTGTCGAGGTTGGGGACTACTCTCTTTTCCCCTCTTCGCATTGGCCATATTCTTACCATGGGTATCTCTGGAGAGGCGTCTTGCTCCCCTCTGTGAGAATTGCCAAGCTCCCTTTTCATCAGCCACATTCTTTGGACTGCCCCTTTATCAACGACACGCAAATTTTCCTTGTGTCGCTCGCCCCGCTGTCTCTTTTACCTTCCCTTTTCGCTGATGGACCCACCTTTCATCCGGACTCTTTTTGACTTTTTGACAAAGCCCACTTTTCTTCACAAATTCTGATACTTTTAGCCCTTTTATTGTATCTTTGCTCCCTCTACCCCGTACATCCCCTCCCCCCTGTTTTTGTAACCTGCTGATCATCCCCCCCCCCTCCTGCCCTCCAATTCCCTTTCTTCCTTTCCCCACCCCCCGCTGTATAGCCTTTTGGTTTGCGCTTCTTTTTTTATTTAAAAATAAAAATAAAATCCCCATCACGAAAAACTTTTCACCAACCTCTCAACAGGTTTTTTAAACATACAATTTTTCAAAAAAAGGGTATATTCTAGAAAAAAATAAGAATATACAGGTTTGCTCTTCTATTCTGAAAACATGACATCCTTTTTACTCCGCAACACGGGGCCCCCTCCACATAGTACCCTCTCCTCTTGAGACCTTAACCAGTGTTTTTACACACTGTAGTCACCCCGGGTAAAATGATTATATTCAATACAGGTTACCTCAGGGGCAGTACATCTCCCAGACACAAAAAGGAGAAGGCTCCTCCACTTGGAGCCCCAAGGAGGTAGACAGAGGAGAGAAAAATGAGACCCGTAGGCTCCTCCATTTACCCCCCAAGACAAAAAAAGACGCCAACAACCCAATTATTTAGCTACTAAAAATTTTTTTTTTTTTCCCAATTTTATACCTTTTTTTACTTTTACCAAAAAAAAACAAACTTTATTAAATATTATTTTAATTGTGTGTGTGTCTATAGACCCCTATTATATTGAAAAAACAAGGTTGATTCAACTGACTCTCAGCAATAAAAGTGATCTACCCTTATGACAGCATTACAGCAGTTGTGGCCCCATCATTCAAAATAAATTAGGATTCCAATAACTGTTACTTTATAATAAAAACATGTTTTTGTTGGGTCCCATAGCCCCATAACAGCCCGAACTGTACATAGTCTTTTTTACTCTGCCAGTTTTCATAGCACATTTTTTTTTCTTTCCCCGAGTAGAGAGAGCTTTGCCCCTGCAGCGTAACTGGAAGAGCACAAAAAAAATTTTTATTAGAATGCAAAAAAAAAAAAAAAAAAAAAGCTAAGTAATTGAATTCGGTAATTGTTTTTTTCCCTATTTTCTTTTAATGAATTCTTTTTAAATGCGAATTCCTTTCTTGATTCTTGGGTGCACTAGCTTATTTTCTACAAGATTTCCCGTTTTTTCTTTACATCTTAATACTCAAGGAGTATGTATTTTCCAAAAAAAAACTGAAAATTGTCTCCCGTTCTCATTAAAGCCTCATGCACCTTGTCATGTTTCCAAAGGCAGTTTACAACTTACCCTAAGTTATTAGTCTGGCAAAATTTCCTGAACTCATTCTGTCATTTTCTCACTATTTGTTTTGTCTGCAAACTTCTTCCTAAACTGTCATCTTTCTTCTGACATTGAGACTGTTTTACCAATGTTTATAGAAAAGAATTCCTTGCAAATTTGAAAGAGCCTCACTACAAAAGCGTATATCCTTTAGCATTTCAACTGCTTTTAGTGTTTAAGATGAGCAACAAACAGTTTACCTGGAGTTTACCTGGAGAGAGTTCCGGGGGTCAACGCCCCCGTGGCCCGGTCTGTGACCAGGCCTCCTGGTGGATCAGAGCCTGATCAACCAGGCTGTTGCTGCTGGCTGCACGCAAACCAACGTACGAGCCACAGCCCGGCTGATCCGGAACTGACTTTAGGTGCTTGTCCAGTGCCAGCTTGAAGACTGCCAGGGGTCTGTTGGTAATCCCCCTTATGTGTGCTGGGAGGCAGTTGAACAGTCTCGGGCCCCTGACACTTATTGTATGGTCTCTTAACGTGCTAGTGACACCCTGCTTTTCATTGGGGGGATGGTGCATCGTCTGCCAAGTCTTTTGCTTTCGTATGAGTGATTTTCGTGTGCAAGTTCGGTACTAGTCCCTCTAGGATTTTCCAGGTGTATATAATCATGTATCTCTCCCTCCTGCATTCCAGGGAATACAGGTTTAGGAACCTCAAGCGCTCCCAATAATTGAGGTGTTTTTATCTCCGTTATGCGCGCCGTGAAAGTTCTCTGTACATTTTCTAGGTCGGCAATTTCACCTGCCTTGAAAGGTGCTGTTAGTGTGCAGCAATATTCCAGCCTAGATAGAACAAGTGACCTGAAGAGTGTCATCATGGGCTTGGCCTCCCTAGTTTTGAAGGTTCTCATTATCTATCCTGTCATTTTCTAGCAGATGCGATTGATACAATGTTATGGTCCTTAAAGGGTGAGATCCTCCGACATGATCACTCCCAGGTCTTTGACGTTGGTGTTTCGCTCTATTTTGTGGCCAGAATTTGTTTTGTACTCTGATGAAGATTTAATTTCCTCATGTTTACCATATCTGAGTAATTGAAATTTCTCATCGTTGAACTTCATATTGTTTTCTGCAGCCCACTGAAAAGATTTGGTTGATGTCCGCCTGGAGCTTGCAGTGTCTGCAATGGAAGACACTGTCATGCAGATTCGGGTGTCATCTGCAAAGGAAGACACGGTGCTGTGGCTGACATCCTTGTCTATGTCGGATATGAGGTAGAGGAACAAGATGGGAGCGAGTACTGTGCCTTGTGGAACAGAGCTTTTCACCGTAGCTGCCTCGGACTTTACTCTGTTGACGACTACTCTCTGTGTTCTGTTAGTGAGGAAATTATAGATCCATCGACCGACTTTTCCTGTTATTCCTTTAGCACGCATTTTGTGCGCTATTACACCATGGTCACACTTGTCGAAGGCTTTTGCAAAGTCGTATATATTACATCTGCATTCTTTTTGTCTTCTAGTGCATTTAGGACCTTGTCATAGTGATCCAATAGTTGAGACAGACAGGAGCGACCTGTTCTAAACCCATGTTGCCCTGGGTTGTGTAACTGATGGGTTTCTAGATGGGTGGTGATCTTGCTTCTTAGGACCCTTTCAAAGTTTTTTATGATATGGGATGTTAGTGCTATTGGTCTGTAGTTCTTTGCTGTTGCTTTACTGCCCCCTTTGTGGAGTGGGGCTATGTCTGTTGTTTTTAGTAACTGTGGGACGACCCCCGTGTCCATGCTCCCTCTCCATAGGATGGAAAAGGCTCGTGATAGGGGCTTCTTGCAGTTCTTGATGAACACAGAGTTCCATGAGTCTGGCCCTGGGGCAGAGTGCATGGGCATGTCATTTATCGCCTGTTTGAAGTCATTTGGCGTCAGGATAACATCGGATAGGCTTGTGTTAATCAAATTTTGTGGCTCTCTCATAAAAAATTAATTTTGATCTTCGACTCTCAGTCTGGTTAGCGGCTTGCTAAAAACTGAGTCATATTGGGACTTGAGTAGCTCACTCATTTCCTTGCTGTCATCTGTGTAGGACCCATCTTGTTTAAGTAGGGGCCCAGTACTGGACGTTGTTCTCGATTTTGATTTGGCATAGGAGAAGAAATACTTTGGGTTTCTTTCGATTTCATTTATGGCTTTTAGTTCTTCCCGCGATTCCTGACTCCTAAAGGATTCTTTTAGCTTAAGTTCGATGCTTGCTATTTCTCTGACCAGTGTCTCCCTACGCATTTTGAGATATATTGACCTCTTTTAGCCGCTCTGTTATTCTTTTCCGTCGCCTGTAAAGGGAGCGCCCGTCTCTTTCTGTTTTACATCTACTCCTCTTTTCTTAGAGGAATAAGCCTTGTGCATACATCGAGTGCCACCGAGTTAATCTGTTCTAGGCATAAGTTGGGGTCTGTGTTGCTTAGTATATCTTCCCAGCTTATATCGGTTAGGACTTGGTTTACTTGGTCCCACTTTATGTTTTTGTTATTGAAGTTGAATTTGGTGAATGCTCCCTCGTGACTAATCTCATTATGTCGGTCTGGGGCTCCGCGCATACATGACTGAACCTCAATTATGTTGTGATCTGAGTATATTGTTTTGATATGGTGACATTTCTTATCAGATCATCATTGTTAGTGAAGATGAGGTCTAGTGTATTCCCCCAGTCAGTGGTCTATTTTTTTGCTGGTTTAAATGAATTTTTTTGGAGAGATTAAAAGCTCGCGTGAGGTGTTTTTATCAGAGCTGCTCCGGTGTTATTAGGGAACAAAAATTATTTGTATATTCTCCATTTTAGGGCCTTAAATTGAAATCCCCCAGAGCAAAATGTTTTGGTGCAGGACTGGAAAGGGTTTTTCCCGACAGTGG
>NC_069438.1:40575479-40604187 GCF_026875155.1 Cherax quadricarinatus | reverse complement strand
TTTTTCCCCCCTTTTTTCTTTTTCATTAAAAATTTCTTGACAGTGCCTCTCCCCCCTTTTTTCATCTGCTCACCTTTGCACTCTCCACCACTCTCTTCACCTTTTTTTTACTCTCCATATACTCTGCTCTTCTTATAACACTTCTGCTTTGTAAAAACCTCTCGTAAGCTACCTTTTTCTCTTTTACACACCCTTTACTTCAATCCATTCCCCCAAATTTCACTCCTCTTTCCTCCTGCCCCCACCCCTCCTATAACCACAAACTTCTGCCCCACATTCTAATACTGCATTTTTAAATTATTCCAACCCTCTTCAACCCCCCACTACTCATTTTGCACTAAACCCACCTTTCTCCCAAAGTCGCTTATATCTCGCCCGAACTTCCTCCTCTTTAGTTTATACACTTTCCCCTCCCTCTTACTTGTTGTTGCCACCTTCCTCTTTTCATCTACCTCTTCTCTAACTGTAGCTACAACTAAATAATGATCCGATGTATCAGTTGCCCCTCTATAAACATGTACATCCTGGAGCCTACCATTAACCTTTTATCCACCAATACATAATCTAACAACTACTTTCATTACGTGCTACATCATACCTTGTATATTTATTTTTCCTCTTTTTCATAAAATATGTATTACTTATTACCAAATTTCTTTTCTAACATAGCTCAATTAAAGGCTCCCCATTTACATTTACCCTGGCACCCCAAATTTACCTATTACCCCCTCATAACATTTTTACCCACTTTAGCATTGAAATCCCCAACCACCATTACTCTCACACTTGATTCAAAACTCCCCACGCATTCACTCAACATTTCCCAAAATCTCTCTCTTCTCTCCTCTACATTTCTCTCTTCTCCAGGTGCATACACGCTTACTATAACCCACTTTTCACACCAATCTTTATTTTACTCCACATAGTCTGTGAATTTATACATTTGTAGTCCCTCTTTTCCTGCCATAGCTTATCCTTCAACATTATTGCTACTCCTTCTTTAGCTCTAACTCTATTTGAAACCCTGACCTAACCATTTATTCCTCTCCATTGAAACTCTCCCACCCCTTCAGCTTTGTTTCACTTAAAGCCAGGACATCCAGCTTCTTCTCATTTATAACATCCACAATATTCTTTCTTATCATTTGCACAACATCCACGCACATTCAGACTTCCGACTTTGACAATTTCTTCTTCTTATTTTTTTAGTAAACTTTACAGGAAAAGGGGTTACTAGCCCATTGTTCCCGGCATTTTAGTTGAAATTTTACAACACGCATGGCTTACGGAGGAAAGATTCTTATTCCACTTCCCCATGGATATAACAGGAAAAGTAATAAGACCAAGAACTATTACGATAAAATCAAAGAAAACTCAGATGAGTGTGTATAAATAAACGTGTACATGTATGTGTAGTGTGACCTAAGTGTAAGTAGAAGTAGCAAGACATACCTGTAATCTTGCATATTTATGAGACAGACAAAAGACACCAGCAATCCTACCATCATGTAAAACAATTACAGGCTTTCGTTTTACACTCACTTGGCAGGATGGTAATATCTCCCTGGGTGGTTGCTGTCTACCAACCTACTACCTACCTAGACAGATATATACAGAATATACAGGTTTAACATCTTCACATTCATGACAAGCATGCACACCTTTAGTTGCTCTAACTATCACATAATCCACCTGCCACATAGTACTCCTTTCTCTTGATGACCTTAACCCCAATGTTTTGACACTAGTCACCATGGGTATAATGACTATCCTTCAAGTACAAATCTTACCTCTGGGGCGCACTCATCCTGCCCAGACACAAGAAGGAGAAGGAGATCTTGCCAGCTTGGAGCCACCAAGGAGTGTGTGTGTGTGTGTGTGTGAGAGAGAGAGACCCAGCTAAGCTCCTCCCATTTACTCACCAAAGCAAACAAAAGACTGTTACAAACCCAATTATTTAGCTATTACAATATTTTTTGTTTTTCCCATTTCTACACCGTATTTTACTTTTACAAAAAAAAAAAAAAAGAAAAGATATGGACTGTATAACTACTTATTTTAATTGTGTGCGTGTCTATAGTACAACATATTATATTGAAAAAAACAAGGCTTGACTCAACTGACTCTCAGCCATAAGAGTGATCTACCCTTATGACAGCATTACAGTAGTTGTGCCCCCCATCAGTGCAATATAATTAGGTATTCCAGAGTAACTGGTACTTAGATACATAAATACATGTTGGGTCTTATAGCCCCATTACACCCCCCACCTCCAGACGAAGTCTCACAAAAGCTATGTCGCTCCGGATACGACTAGTCAAAAAAAAAAAAAAAAAAATTTCTTTAGCCTGAAGGTGGTTAGCAAAACCAATAGAAGTTTTACCACATTATCCAGCACCATAAATACACTTCACTTCTACTCTTCACAATACTAGAACAGATTGCAGAGGTTTTTAGAAAAGCATTTTAACCATACCCACATACTCAAAGGTGTAACTATTCACAACTTTAGTGGCTTCTAAACATAGCACATATTACAGTGCAAGAACTGCACACAATGCCCACTGTGCAAGCCAGCACCGACAGTCTTGTGCTTCCACTGCGGTAATCCAGCAAGCAACTGGTACTCCAGGATGGCATCTTCTTGATCAGGAGATGAGAGTAGAGCCAAACACAGAGCAGTCAGGTATACCCCAGGCAGGAAATTTCACAAACATATCAAGGCATCTCTCACATGGTGGCCATACCAAACAGTGAGACTTATCAGTCAACACTCATGATCTTCAACATGGTCGGGCACTTAAGCCCTCTTCCAAGGTTCAACTCCACACAAATCCTCCAACCTTGTGAAGAGGAAGCTGCACAGAACATAGAGGGGTCCAAGGGACCACAAAGGAAAAACCTTTGGGGCCCAAATTTCATACAAGAGCACTTCAAGGCAAAAATATACCACATACCTTCCTGAACTTCTCATGTCATTGAAGGTTGTCAACCTCTGCTTCAACTCACAAATAAATTTACACTGACTCGTCACACTTTTGGCTCTGACAATCTTCACAGTTGGATGGCTGGTAGGGAGCACTTAGGCTTGCCAAGAGGGTTTACTGCAAAAACAAGGTCAGCACAAGACAAACACTTCGTACAAGTCATGCACCATGCATCTACATGAAACATCTAGAGAGAGCATCAGCAACACATTTTTTGAGCCTTTTATATTTGACCTCCAAATTAAAGGGCTGTAGGACAAAGCCCATCTTAAGAGTCTGATTTTGGTCCCATACACAGGGACAGGATGAAGAGTTAATGAGACATATACAAATGCTGAATAGCCAATCCCAAAATGAAAATTTTCTTTTCTGTGGCAAAATGCTGACACTTAAACTTAGAAAGTTGTTCATAGTAATATTCTGCAACCTCTCACAGACAAAAACAACACCAAAGACATCCCTTTGCACCCAGATGTGTACATCAAGTTTACAAAAATACCTTCATGTTCCATCTCACACACAAATTTTAATGCACAGTAACCCAGTTGGCATTACACACATGGCACATAGGCCATGGAAATCATATCTTCCTGTCTCATGTTTTAGTTTATTTAAAATTTTTGCATTTCTTAGTGCAAACAGTATCAATCTTTCTAATCCTGTAAACCTTAGTTGTTAAATGTACTTTGTGGCAGTCAGTGTATATGCTCAAGGTGCCATCTAATTTGGGAACCCGAAGCTGGGGATGCCACTGACTAAGCACTACAAACTGGTGTTGGAAGATTGTAGCTTCTTCCTCCATATCCCATTTTTCGTTACAGATTTTTGCCACACAAGAATTATTGATGGGCTCAGCTTCCTTAACAATTAACTTCATGGAGTTTCAACTTTTACCCTTTACTGACATCCAAACTTTTACAAAGTTCCAGGTGGCTGAGCCAAACTCTACAACATTTTTCTCAGTAAGACCAAACATTTTTTTTTTTTTTTTATAATCACACTGGCGATTCCCACCAAGCAGGGTTGGCCCGAAAAGAAAAATTTCACATTCATTCTACTCCATCACTGTCTTGCCGGAAGAGTGCTTTACACTACAAGTTTTTAAGCTGCCAACATTAACACCCTCCTTCTGAGTGCTGGCACTGTTCTTACCATCTCCAGGTACTCTAGTCCGGCCTGCCGGTTTCCTGATCCCTTAATAAATGTTACTTTGCTCACACTCCAACAGCAACGTCAAGTATTAAAAATCCATTTGTCTCCATGCATTCCTATCAAACACACTTCACGCATGCTGTGGAAAGTCCAAGCCCCCTCGCACACTAACCTACTTTACCCCTCCTCCAAACCTTTCTAGGCCGACCATACCCGCCTTCCTTACGCTACAGACTGATACACTCTTGAAGTCTTTCTGGTTTCGCTCCATTCTCTCTACATGTCCGAACACCTCAAAACCCTTCCACAGCCTTGGACAACAGTTTTGGTAATCCCTCACTCCTCCTAACTTCCAAACTACGAATTCGTTTGCATTATCTTCACACCACACCATTGCCTCAGTCATGACGTCTTCCACTGCCTTCCCAGGCATTCTCCTCAGCTGCAAATTCTCACTCATGCTTCAACCCTTTTAAGAGTGTTGCGTAAAAACTATACTCTCATAATTCCCCTCTTTTGCCTCCAAGGACAAATTCTTTGTCTCCCACAGACTCCTAAGGCACCACTCACCTTTTCCCCTCATCAATTCTATGATTCACCTCATCTTTCATAGACCCATCTCTGACAGTGTCCACTCCCAAAATATATGTATTCCTATTCACCTCTCCTCCATACTCTCTCCCTCACAATCTGATAATCAATCTTTCATCATCTAATCTTTGTATCCTCATAGACCTTACTCTTGCCTGTATTCACTTTTAATTTTCTTCTTTTGCATACCCTACCAAATTCATCCACCAATCTCTGCAAGTTCTCTTCGGAATCTCCCAAGAGCACAGTGTTCTTCAGCAAAGAGCAACTGTGACAGCTCCAATTTGTGTGATTCTTTATCTTTTAACTTCCACGCCTCTTGCCTAGGCCCTCACATTTTCTTCTCTTACAACCCCATCTGAAATATATTAAACAACCATGGTGGACATCACCACATCCTTGTCTAAGGGCCTACTTTTACTGGGATAATAATTTCCCTCTTTCCTATCTACTCTAACTTGAGCCTCACTATTCCTCGTATAATCTCGTCATGCTTTTCAGTAACCTACATCTACACCACTACACCTGCAACATCTCCACATTTCCCCCTATCACCTGTCCTATGCCTTTTCCAAAATCCATAATGCCAAAAAGACTCTTTAGCTTATCAAATACTGTTCACTTATATGTTTCACTGTAAAACACCTGGTCCATCCACACCCCCTACCTTTCCTAAAAGCCTCCTTGTTCATTGCTATCTGTTCTCGTCTTACTCTTAATTCTTTCAATAATAAACTCTACCATATCACTTTACCAGGTATACTCAACAGACTTCCCCCCTATAATTTTTGCACTCTCTTTGTCCCCTTTGCCTTTATACAAAGGAACTATGCATAGTTTTCTTGCCCAATCCCTAGGTACCTTACCCTCTTCCATTACATTTATTAAATAATTGCACCAACCACTCAAACTATATCCCACCTGCTTTGAACATTTCTATCTTTATCCCATTCAATCCCGGCTGCCTTACCCCCTGTCATTTTACATTCTGCCTCTGAACTTCTCCCACACTCACAGCTGGCTCTTCCTCCACTCTACGAGTTGTTATTCCTCCCTTGCCTTATTCACGAAATCACAGTTTCCATATCTTCCATCAACATTTAACAATCCTCAGAATATTCCTCCATTCATTCCCAATTTCCTCTAACTCTCCATTTAATAACTCTCCTCTCTATTTTTAAATGACAAATCATTTGTTCTCTAGGCTTCTTAACGTGTGATCCACTCCAATACTTTTTATTTTTTTCAACAAAATTTGTTGATTTAACATCTCACCCACTCTCTCATTTGCTCTCTTTTTTACATTGCTTACACCACCTCTCTTAACCTCCTCTCTTTTTCTCCATATACTCTTCCCTCCTTGCATCAGTTTCTATTTGTAAAATCTTTCTCATAATGCTAACTTTTTCTCCCTTACTACTCTCTTTACATCATCATTTCCACCTATCGCTCCTTCCCCCTCCCGCACCCACCTTCTTTAACACAAAACTTCTGCTGAACACTCCAACATACATTTTTAACCACCACATACCTCTTCGACCCCATTGCCTAGTGCTTCATTAGCCATCTATCCTCCAATAGCTGTTTTAGATCTTACCTAACTGCCTCCTTTTTAGTTTATAAAACCTTCACCTCTCTCTTCTTGATGCTTTTTTTTTCTTTTTTATTTTTTTCTCCTTGTATCCATTTACCTTTTACTCTCAGTGTAGCTACATTAGAAAGTGATCTGATATATCTGTGGCCCCTGTCCCCCTATAAACTTGTAAATCCTTGAAGTCTACTCAACAGTCTTTTATCTACCAATACATAATTCAACAAACAATGTCATTTTGCCCTACATCATATCTTGTTTACTTTATTTATCCTCTTTTTCTTAAATTGGTATTAACTATAACATAAACCCTCTCCTTTCTATACAAAGTTCAATCAAAGGGCTCCATTTCATTGAACACCTGGCACCCCAAAACTTACTACCACACCCTCTCTACAAGGTTTCTCATACTTTAGCTTTCTGGTCCCCCCCCCCTAACAATTACTCTCTCACTTGGTTCAAAGGCTCCTATACATTCACTTAACATCTCCCAAAATCTCTCTCTCTCCTCTACATTCCTCTCTTCTCCAGGTGCATACATGCTTATTATTATGTGTTTCCTAAAATCTTTTACAAGTGTGGAATTTCTTAAATCCACTTTTTGCCATTACAAACAGATTACTGTTTTGCACCCATTTACCTTCCATTAGAATATTGGCCACTCTGGATTTCTGATATAACTTTAAACCCTTTAACCGGTTACTGTGTACATTACACTTATTCTTTTTCTGCTCGGGTGTGTGGGTTTTATACCTTACATCCGAGAACTTCCCCCACACCTTGTTCAGTTCACAGCAACTTGCCATCAAGATTTTCACATGACTTCGCTCCAGTGTCAGCACCACCTCTCCAGCCTCCAGAGCATTACAGTCCCACATCATCCTGGTCTGGTTGATGGGCTGTTCACTGGGTACAATCCACCTCATACAGCCAAACGTGTTATGACACTGTGAGAAAAAGCTCCTCGGGGGGAGAATCACTATCTCCCCAAGCCAATAGTTCAGTGATTCCAGAGTGCTTCCCTGCTCCAGCAAATACAAAGAGAGGACCTCTCATCCCAGTCTATACCCAGAGGCTTGCATTTTGTTCTTAAGTGGTTTGATGGAATTTCTCATATTCCCCCTGAGATTTAGGGTGATTGGCTTACTTTAATTCCTTTAAAACATTTCTAATTAACTTTGGTTAAAGTAGCTTGTTGGTCTGTTTTGCCACCTCTCGAGGAAAGCTAACATGGGGAAAAGAACTTCATCAAAAGCCACTTACTGACTACACGAGCTGTTATCTTGCTTTGAGGGACTGCTTCCAGATACTGGTTGTGGAGAAAATTATCGTTAGAGTAAATTATTTTCCCATTCTGGTCCTTGGAGAGCGGGGACCAAAACATCTACTACCAGCTTGCTGAAGCTGTACCTGATGACTGAAATAGGCTGGAAGGGGATACAGGTTTTAATGCCTTGATTAGGTTTCCTATAAATTCTTCATACTCGTCTCCCACAGCAAAGGCCAGGAAGTAGTGCCTGGAAAGACCCTAGATACTGTTTTAGTGATCCTAGGTGGCCACCCCTCTTCAAGGGGGGCTCCTTGGCGTGGTGTAGAGGCTCTTGGTCTGTGAATTAGACCTATCGGTCTTCTTTCCTCAGGACCCGACCTAATTACCACTAATCTCCCCTCCCCTATCCCATCTACACCTTTTTCCTTTCCTCCTCCTCCTCCCCACTCCTCCCTTTTGCCCTTCCTCTTTTTGGTCCTTTGGATTTCTCCCACAGGCGCGCTAGTTCCTAGGTAGGAGAAAGGTTTTTTACCGGGGTTCCTCCCATTCCGTTGAGAGTTCTTAGCCTTGGTGGCGTAGTTTGCCGTGGAATCTGGATCGCCTGGGGAGTGTCCGTATCCTCTCCGGTATTCCGAGTAGTTAAGCTGTGGTGGTCACTTTCGGGCGACGAGTGTATCTCGGAAGCCACTTTCGGAATTCCGGGGGTGGTGGCCGAAGGAGGTATGCTTTGTGGCGGTTTTCGGCCGCCTCTCTTTTGTCACCGAGGTAGCTCGGCAGATGTGAGGTTGCTTTCCGGATTGTTAGTTACTAGCATGAGGGTTTAGGGTATGGGACGGGTTCCATGCGTTGCATCTGCGCTTACTTGCGCGTGTGAGGTCCTCTTGGGCGCTGGAGCGGAAGATTTCTGGCCCTTTCATTCTCCTAGAGACCTATCCCTCCCCGGTCCCCCTTTTTTTTCTTTTTTTTTTTTATTTTCTTTTCTTCTTTCTTTTTTTTCTTAAAAAACAAAAAGAAAGAAGTAACCTAACAATGGCAGCCATGTCCATGAACTGGTACCCCCGGGCCCCCTTATTGGTACGCACCCGTTCTGACCCCGCCTCGTCTTTGGACCACTCTTCAGACATTCCTCATGCTCTGTTACCTATTGCCGGATGCTGTTTCCCTCCACCGCTTCAGTTATGAGGCCTCGTCTGACTCCTTCGATTTATCGGACTTCGCTCTCTCTGAATATGCTTTTCCGGCCTCTCCCTCTACGGTGCGGCAATTTTCAAATCGCCGACCCGTTTCTCGTGGACCAACTCTGGGTCCCACGCCTAAACATCAAACGACAATTACCTGCTGATGATACTTCTCCAACCTTCTCGTTCTCAGAAAACGATGGACACGTCCTTCACTACCTTTCCACGCTCAGTTTCAGGACTGAATCAGTGGACTAATTCTTCACTTTTCGACCAACTTCCTCTACTGCCTATCTTTCGGACCATAGTATTGGCAAGGCACTCTACGCCATGTTGGTAAAGATCTTTCTTTTCATGCTCTTAAGAGCGGTACGCGCTAATCTTTACCGTACAGAATGCTTTGCCCCGGCTCAGAAGCTCTCTCGGTTTTCCATATCGATTCTGTTCCTGTCATCTCGAAAAACCATCACTTCCCTCAATTCTTGTTAGTGGTAACGTCATTCTGCCCCATACATAGTTCAACAAAATTCCAGACATGTTGGCACCGACATTCTTAGAAAGCTGGAACTACAAGATCTCCAAAATCCTCTAGGTAGACACTTACGTTCTTCCTGCCCGTGGGCACTGACGAACCCTAGCATTGTGGCTCGGTTAACTTTTTGACAGCCGAGAAATCCATCCTCAGTTTAGATAGCAGGACATCGGTTACAAGTTCGAAGGTGATCCCTACACCACTAAACCAGTGTAGAAATTGCTGGCGATTTGGCCCATCTGCGAACATATTGAAGATCTATCGCCCGAATGCCCAGTCTGTGGTGCGATGACCATTCTAATACGTCTTGCACTCCGATCCTCCCTCTTGCCCTCGAACTGTCATGAGGCTCCTTCGTACTCTCGCCGTTGTCAGGTCTATTTAAAACGAGCGGAATCCGTTACCTCAAGAGACAGAAGGTTCCCTTTTGCCTTGGCAGTTTCTCATCTCCGACTCCAAGGAGACTCCCACTGTGTTTCCTTATTCCGGCCGTTACTAAATACGTCCCCACCACTTCTGGTATCCAATTTCTACACCCACCTCTGTGGTTACCTCTCCCTTAATCACTCCTGTATCTAATCTTTTGCTGTCTGGATCAGATCGTCCTACTTCATACCGCCTCAGTCTATCTCGCTTCTTCGTGTTCTCTATCACATTGCCTCAGTATCGACGAGACCCTCGATTACGAACACCTCCTCACAATCGTCCTCTACTTCTCAATAGTCAAAAAAAGGTCCGGGTAACACTCCTACCCATCTTCCACCTCTCCATTTTTACCCTCCTGTCTCTGTCCTAGTTTCTTCCCCTCTCACTGGCTTTCAGTTACAAAGTGCAGAGAGGTTCACCCTCCTCCTCGTAATGTAACTTCCTCCCCTGTTCCCTCCCAAGTTTCTTCCTCTTCTGCTCTACCACCTCCCAGGTTCCTGCACATCCTCTGTCCCCTGCCACGCTTCTCCAGTTCATCCCCTTTTTCGCCCCCCCTACCTGGGTACAGTCCAATACAGTTTCAATCGTTACTCATCTCCCCCACCCTACCATTCACAATATTGTATCCCATACGGCTCTACTGAATTCCGAAACACTTGAAGCTATCTCTCTGAATATATTGCAGAGACCAAACCATCAATGGCACTGATTCCACCTTCGCTCTTCTCTCTCCTCTGCTCATTGCGCCAACTCCTTTTCTTCACAGCGCACCGTTCTCGCTGCTGAACATTTTCACTGCCTCGCATGTGGACTTTTCTAACCCTTCTAGGTCCGTTAGGAACCCTTACTGCGATTTCATGTATCTTTATCATTGCCAATCAGGCCTATTTTCAGTGGAATTATACGCGGCCTCAGCGGGTAATCGGGTGTGAGCTTCAGAATGCTACTCTCACCTGTTTGCCCTGTGGTGTTTGCTTACAGGAACCAAAATTACACTCTGCTGTTATTTCTCACATCTCAGGCTATAATTTATTGTATTCCTTCTGATCCTTTTCCTGATGGGACCTTTAATTGAAAGTGCCCTTCTTCTCCGCACTGAATATTTTCCCCCCCCCATACATCCAGCATTTGTTCATACTTCGCTGCAATTACCACAGCAGCCCGTATCCACTTACATAGGTGGTATACGCTCTGTTCTTTAATCTCTCTCCTTTCGGGCAGTATCTATCCGGATTTTGCCTTCGCCACGATTCGTTACTTGGTGATTTTAAATGCCCCACCCATTTCCTTGGGGGGGTCCTTTTCTCCATGTGATTCACCGTGGAATTCAGTTAGAGGCTTTTCTGGCCACCCACCACCTCCATGTTTTAAAATACTGGTACTCACACCCATTTTGATCCTCGGACTCTACTCTCTCTTGCTTGACTCTCAATATGCTCTTTTTTTTGTTCTTTTCTCACCGCATTGACTTCACTTGGTCTGTTCTCACGGACTTACATGACCAGTGATCATTTTCCCAATCATTCTTACTTCCCCTCATATTCGCCACCTCTTTCGCACCCCACGCTGGCAATTTAATCGGGATATTTGGAACCTTTACTCACACCTAACGGTTTTAAAGAGGGTCCTTCTTTCGTCCTCCATCGATGTGCTTTTAACCTCTTCTCGTCTCCTGTTTTCACCGCAGCTTCTCATTCTTATACCCCAATCTTCGGGCAGGCATTCTCAGAATGCGTGCTTGGTGGGGTCTCCTGCTTGTGCTCGTGCAGTACGTTTGAAAGCGGCTTGGGGCAGTTACCGGTACAATAGAAACACAGAGCGACTCTGATTTTAAACAGAAGCAGAGTGAGCGCTCGCCGTGTCATCCGTTGACGCTAAACGCACTTGACTTGGCGAGAGATTATGTCTCCACCATCACCTCTGCTTCCTCTATGAGTGCATGTCTGAAAAAAGTACGAAAACATGAGTGGGTAAATTTTCCTGACCCGGCTCTGTTCTGCGGGTTGCCGGGTGTTTGATTAGCAAACCAACTAGATGTTTCGCATTGAAAATTGGCAATCATCTGGTCCCGTATTTCTCAGGGACTCATCTATGTCCCTCATTTCTTTCTCAAGTCTGCCAGAGAGTTAGGCTCCCTGGATTTTTTCTCTCAGAGATGAACAGTTATATGTGCCTTTTACACTTCAAGAACTGGAGGCAAACGCTCTCAGCTTGTCGATCATACGGGCAGCTGGGCCCGACGACCATTTATGCGTAGCTACAACATTTACATCAGTCAGCCCTTCAGTCTAGTACGCCTTTACAATCTTTATTTTGGTCACAAGGAGTTCTTCACAGCTGTGGAAATCCGCATTGTTCTCCCTTTCCTGCCAAACAGTCACTTACGGGTCATGAAACCTCCCACTTTCGTCCCCATTAGCTCCCCCCCCCCCACTTACCAGGGCAGTTTGCAAGTTAATGGAACGTCTAGTAAATGACGTTTTAGTGTGGTATTAGAAGACACACAACAGTATCTCACTCGTCTCAATATGGCTTTCGTATGGGACGTTCTACCATAGACCCTTACTGCGCTTTGGATTACGTATATTCGTAATGCCTTTGCGGATAACCACTCAGTTATTGGCATATTTTTTGACCTTGTGAAGTACTGCATTTGACACAACTTGGGGTATAATTATTTTGCCCAAGCCCACTCCTTAGGCCTTCGAAGTCATCATACCATCCTTCCTTAGAATTTTTAACTTGACAGCATTTCGTGTTCGGGTTAATAAGTGCTCCTCCCCAGACTTTATCAAGCTTGAAGGTGTCCCCCAGGGATGTTGGTTCTGAGCCAAACACTTTTCCTCCTTGCTATTAATCGATTTGGCATCTAGTATTCCATCCAAATATTTGGTCATCACTCTATATGTTGATGACTTCGCTATTGCCTGTGCAGGCGTCCTGACTGTCACCTCCTTACAGGTCTCTCCAACATGCAGTCGACCGTGTTTCCAATCGCGGCCCACACACATGGGTTAAATTTCCAGCACTAAAACCACCAAAAAAAAAATATATATTTTTTCTACTTTCACTAGACGCTCTGTCATCTCCGATCATCCTTTGTTTTTTTTTATACCTCTATGGCTCCCGTATCCCTGAAACGTGGATACAGTCAAGTTTCTGGGCCTCCTCTTTGATCGTAGGTTATCCTGGAAACCTCACATTACCTCTCTGAAGCTAACTTTTGTCACCGCGCTGTAACCTTATAAAACCTTGCTCATTTTCGTGTGGGACTGATGTCTAACCCTCCTTCACCTACATTCAACCTTATTTTATCGGATAACTTTGATTTTGGAGACCAGATTTATTCAGCGGCTTCTCCTGCTACTCTCTCTAGCATTAACCCATTCATCACAAGGATTACGTTTATGCCTTGGTGCTTTGCGCTTTCCCCTGTCGA
Source organism: Cherax quadricarinatus (assembly GCF_026875155.1). Classification (NCBI taxonomy): domain Eukaryota; kingdom Metazoa; phylum Arthropoda; class Malacostraca; order Decapoda; family Parastacidae; genus Cherax; species Cherax quadricarinatus. Next base: position 40,591,021 of record NC_069438.1, on the reverse strand, counting down.
GCCTCTATGCAGAAGCGACGTCCTTCTTTATCGGATCGCGTGATGCCCATTGCCTGCGATACTATGTACCGCTCTCATGGATCTCCGCAATCATTCCATTTATAGAATGGTCATGATATTAGTAGACATTATTTATTTGTTCGCGCCCCTGTTACTCCGTCCTTCTCTTTCGCTTCATTCGCTATTGTATTATCTTCAACTACACCTTTCTATGTAACATGTAGCATCTCACTTTCCCTACCCCCTGGAAGTTCCAGCTGTTCGAAGTCTGTTCTTTCTCCTCCGTGCTCGAGTAGCCCCAAACTGTCTACGGTCGCTTCCCGCCTCTCTTTTTCTTGACCACTTTCACTCCCTTCTCATGCCATTGCTGTGATACAAGATGGCTCTAAGTCTCTGACGGGCGTTGGATTCGCAGAGTGTTTCCGGACAGCTGTTGTACAAGGGCATTTACTATTCTTCGGCTAGTATTTTTACTGCTGAATTATATGCATCCTTACAGCACTTATCAGTATTGCATCTATGCCTGTGTCATCATTGTGGTTGTCTCAGACTCCCTTAGTGCCTTTACAGGACTAGACTAAAACTTGATACATCCTCTCCCTTAGTCCTCCGTATCCAACTTTGACTCGCCGCATCTTTACAAGCATAAAGATATTGTTTTTTGTTGGGTCCCTGGTCATGTTGACGTACAGGGCAATGAACAGGCAGACACTGCTGCGCGGTCAGCAGTACCTTGACCTACCAGTTTCTTTATAGAGGTATTCCATGTACGGGACTTATTTTGGCTGTAATATCTTCCCACCTTCACACCGTTGGCAACAACGTTGGTCTTACTTTATGCTCGGTAACAAACTTCGTCTTATTATTCGAGTATTATTGGTTACTGGCGTCTTCTTATCACCAGGTCGAGGTTGGAGACTACTCTCTCCCGTCTCGCATTGGCTTACTCGTCTTACTCATGGATATCTCATGGAGAGGCGGTCCTGGCTCCTCTCTGTGAGAATTGCCAAGCTCTCATTATCAGTCAGCCACATTCCTGGTTGACTGCCCCACTTTATCAACGAGCAGCAGAATTTACCTCTGTGTCGTCTTTCGCCCCCGCTGCTCTCTCTTTACCTTCCCTTCTCGCTGATGGACCACTTTCATCCGGACTCTCTCATAGACTTTTTGACTAAGACTGACTTACTTCACAAATTCTTGATACTTTCAGCATTTCTACTTCAATCTCTTGCTACCTCTACCCGTTACTATCCCCGCCCCGCTGTTTTCTGTAACGTGCTGATCATCCCCCTCCCTTCTGCCATCCAATTCCCTTGCTTCCTTCCCTTACCCTCAGCGCTGTTAAATGAGCCCTTGTGGCTTTTAGCGCTTCTTTATTGATTAGAATTATAATAATAGGTAGCCACCTAGAGGGTGTGTCATGATGCTAGACGTTTCTATAAGGCTCGGCACCTGACTTGGTGACAAAAAACTTTGCTCTCCTATGGTATGCAGCATAGGTTGCTTCTTCTTAGAATACCTCTCCTGAAATAGAAGCACTTATTTTATAAATATGTAAAGATTCCTCCTCAGTCGCAGCAAGGCTGATTGATTTAAGAGTCATCACTCCTGTTGCAGCAATTTAATTGCATCATAGTGGCACAATCTCCCTCACACTACTTCCTGATCCATGCATGTCCTTAGCTTGGGTGACTCAGGTAGGGAGAATAATTTTCTTCAGTGGACTGCAGTTTCACACCAGAAAAAAGGGGTTTCCAAACCTAAGTCCGCATCATCCTGTGAGAAATATCGGATTACCCTTGGTAGGCCTGGTCAAAAGACATACTTCTTGTGATGGCACCAACAGGGAAAAGGGCTGGTGGGTTTCCCTAGCCTTCACCCAAACTTCTTGTGATGCACCAACAGGGAAAAGGTCTGGTAGGGTTTCCCTAGCCTTCTCCTCCCAAACTTTGGTGTCTGGTTCCCCCCACACTAGTGGTTCCTCACTGTCTAACAGACCCATTACATTATTCTCCAATAAGAGGTTAACACCTTCGAAGGGAATTTCATCTGAAACACCTACAGGGAGATAGCCAACTTGGTATGCAGATTTTACCCTAACTTGTGTACAGGTGTTCTTATGGTCAAACCCATAATACCCTTCAATAATATATCTACCATCTACCCCAGTACAGTGGACCCCCGCATAACGATGGCATCACATAGCGATTATTTCGCATACCGCTTACTTTAATTGCAAAAATTTTGCCTCACATACCGCTAAAAAACCCGCTTTTTACCGGATTTTCGTCCGAGACGCGTCCATGTGCGGCCTGAGCCACGCTCACATGTTCCGCCGGTGGCATTGTTTACCAGCCAGCCTCCGCGGTAACATCCAAGCATACAATCGGATATTTCGTAGTTTATTACAGTGTTTTCGGTGCTTTTTCTGAAAATAAGTGACCATGGGCCCCAAGGAAAAGCTTTTAGTGCAACCCTACAGCAATAAGGGTGAAATTTACAATAGAAGATGAAGAAAAGATCATTGATAAGTATGAAAGTGGAGTGCATGTCTCCGAGCTGCCAGGTTGATTATAATAAAACCCAATCAACCATCGCTACTATTGGTGAGTAAAGTGCTGCTGCTGCTGCACTGTCAGCTGCTGCCTGCTCTGTCAGTGCTGTGCTGCTGCTGCACTGTCAGCAAACAAACTGCTGCTGCTGCTGCTGCACTGTCAGCTGTGCTGCTGCTGTAGCCACGTGGTTGGTAGTGGCTTATGAGAATACCAGAAACAATTAACCCCATGAGGATTTGCCACCAGGATAACCAAAAAAGTCAGTTGGTCATCGAAGTCTGTCAAACTTATTTCCATTGGTGTACTTAATCTTGTCTCCAGGATGCAACACCACTCAAGTCGATAACACCCAGGTGAACAGGGGAAATGCTGAACTAGTGCTCATATTTGGTGAATTTATAGCCAGCCAAATAGGTTGCGTTGGAGAGATTTAAGAATCGTAGTGGCATACACAGTGTGATAGGCCTGTTCTGGAAGAAAAATGCCAAACAGGACCTTACAGTGCTAGGAGGGAAAAGGCACTCCCAGGACACAGTGTCTCATCAGTCATTGCTGCATCCTTCAATAAAGGTAGTGTCATGTATTCGTCATTTAGTAGACTAGTACATGCACAATATATTAGTGAATGTACTACTTATATTGTGAATGTATCCTTCTCTTTGTGTGTGGGAAAGGGAAAATGTATATTCATTGTGGTAAAATTTTTTTTCATATTTTGGGTGTCTTGCACGGATTAATTGTTTTTCCATTATTTCTTATGGCGAAATTCATTCACATAACGATTTATTTCGAAAAATTTACCCCTCTTGCACGGATTTAAAACGTTAACCCCCGGGGGGGGGGGGGGGGTCCCTGTATAGGTATCATTAGACACTGGCAGCATCCAGAGCATAGCATGGAGTAGGTGCTACATCCATCTCTCAAGTGACAGCATCTTTCTCAGCCCTGCCCACATCCTTATGCAAGGCGTCATGGATACTAGAAAATACAACACATCCTGGGGTCTAAACAATTCAAGATTCCATCCTCACCTTGTTTTTGAAGACCTAATGGCAGGCAACTGGATGTGTCCTTTCCTGATCTCACCAGTTGTGTGTGTCCAGTTTTGTTACAGTAGTAACAAAATGGACACACTCAAACTGGTGTATTTTTACCATTGGACATAGGGACTGGTACTGGTTACTCAAAGGACTGATACATTATCTGATGGCCAATGTAAACTTTGAGCTCCAACTGACCTACTTTTCCTTCTATTTTGAGAGGGTGCCTCAGCCTTTGTTTGTCCCAGAAAATTCTTGTCCCACTTACCTTTATGACCATAGGATTTGGAATAAGGCTTAGAATGAGTGGGGAAAATTTCAGAAAGAGCATGACTGTTTTTACTTACCAGTTTCCTGTGAGCCAAGAATCTGTCACCCAGATCCAGCACTGCTGAAAGATTATCCGGGTTTTTGTCCTCCAGATATTCTCTGGGGTCAACAGGGATTGCATTGTACAATTCCTCATGAACAATCAGATCTACTAATTTGTCAAAGTCTCAGTTCACTCCTTTGGGACAAAACCATTTCTTAAAAGAAACAGTTTCTCATTCCCAAACTCAGTTAAGGTCTGCCCATCCCGAAATTTTTGACTTCCAAATTTTTGCCTATATTTCTTGGGTATCATTTGGTATGCAAGCAATACTTCCTCCTCAGTTTTATCATAATCAGAAAAATCTTTCCCCTACAGAATCTCTACTCTTTGGAACCCTTTACCCACAAGCTGCATGCAAACTAGGGTAGCCCACTCCCTTTTGGGCCATCCTTGCAGGGTAACCCACTCCGTTTTGGGCCATCCTTGCAGGGTAACCCACTCCGTTTTGGGCCATCCTTGCACCAAAGCAGTCTTCTCAAATAATGAAAAATATCTGTCTGGGTCACTCTCTGTAAACTTGTGGACAAAATTTGCAGCTTTAGTTATGTTAAAGTACTGCTCAGGCTCTTGTTCTGAACCTCCTAACCTTTGACATTCTCTCTACTTAGCTTTCATTGCTTTCATTTCAGCCTCTAGCACAGCTAAAGTTTAAGTTTTATCCTCTCCATTTCCTTATCACCTGGAGTAAGTGATCCCTCATGGTCACTGTTAACAGGCATATTTACTGATGAATTATTATCCTCCTCACTGAAGCCTGAAGTTTGAAGACTCGGCTTCTGACATAGCTTTTATATCCTTAAATACTTGCTTCCCTCTTACAGTATCAGTGGACAAAGTTTCGCCACAGACAAATAAAATAACACAAGTTGAATGTAAAATATGCACATAGCACTTACCATAACCACAAACAAAAATGTGTTACCCAACCTTTCCCCCCCCCTTTAGGAGGAAAACAACCTGTAAACTAATACATGTATATGAAAGCAACACTTCCACTGACACCACCTTGGTAAATCCTCTCCTACCAGAAACATGTAACTGTTACGCCATACCAGTACATATAGTTCAAAGAATGTTTTGAGTCGTTTTAGCAGTCAAATAACTCTCCCGGTCAAGCTCCCATGTTATGTTCGTTTCTGTTTTTATGCTGATGGTATGGTTCTCACTATATGTTCTAGTGTTGGGGTACCTTAAGTAAAGGCCTTATAAAGTCTAGAGTAATACTTACATTCATGATTGGTTATCCTCAGTCACTGAAATCTTTTCACCAACCCTCTCAACAGGTTATTTAAACCACTACATATTACAAAAATAGGGATATATTCTAGACAAAAATACAGAATATACAGGTTTTGCATCTTCATATTCATGACAAGCATGCACACCCTTATCTACTCCAGCAATCACATGGTCCACCTCCCACATAGTACTCCTCTCCTCTTGATGACCTTAACCCAGTGTTTTGACACACTGTAGTCACCCTGGGTATAATGATTATCATTCAAGTACAGAGCTTACCTCAGGGGCAGTCACATCCTGCCTAGACACAAGAAGGAGAAGGCAGTCCTACCAGCTTGGAGCCACCAAGGAGAGTGAGACAGAGATAGAGAGAGAAAATGAGACCCAGCTAGGCTCCTCCCATTTACCCACCAAGACAAACAAAAGACTGCCAACAAGCCCAATTATTTAGCTACTACAATATTTTTTTGTTTTTTTCCCAATTTCTATACCTTATTTTACTTTTACCAAAAGAAATACAAACTTTATTAACTACTTATTTTAATTGTGTGTGTGTCTATAGTACACCCTATTATATTGAAAAAACAAGGCTTGATTCAACTGACTCTCAGCAATAAGAGTGATCTACCCTTATGACAGCATTACAGCAGTTGTGGCCCCATCAGTTTAATATAATTAGGTATTCCAGAGTAACTGTTACTTGATACATAAATACATGTACATGTTGGGTCCTATAGCCCCATAACAGTCCTGAACTGTACATACATCTTTTTCTACTCTGACACAGTTTATCATAGCACATTTTTTTACTTTCCCAGAGTACTGAGAGAGCATTCTGCCTTTGCAGCTGTAACTGGAAGAGCACAAAAAATTGTTATTAGAATGCAAAAAAAAAAAAAAAAAAAAAAAAAAAAACTGCTAAGTAATTGAAACTTCGGTAATTGTTTTTCCATATTTTCTTAATGAATTCTTTTTAAATGCTGTAATTCCTATTCTTGATTCTTGGATGCATCTATGCTCTATTTACTACACAGATTTCCAGTTTTTTCTTTTACATCTTCAATACTCATTAGAGAGTATGTATTTCCAAAGAAACACTGAAACTTGTCTCTAGTTCTCATAATGCCTCATGTCACCTTGTCATGTTTCCAGTAAGGCAGTTCACAACTTACCATAAGTATATTAGTCTGGCAAAAATTTCCTGAACTCATTCTGTCATTTTCTCACTATTTGTTTTGTCTGCAAACTTCTTCCTAAACTGTCATCTTTCTTCTGACATTGAGACTGTTTTACCAATGTTTATAGAAAAGAATTCCTTGCAAATTTGAAAGAGCCTCACTACAAAAGCGTATATCCTTTAGCATTTCAACTGCTTTTAGTGTTTAAGATGAGCAACAAACAGTGTGACAGACTCACCCCTAGCTGACCAACATGTGTGGCATGTATTGAACATCCTATACAGTGGAGCCCCGAGTTTCATCTGCCCTGAGTATTGTACACTTTGAGATTAGAACCGTTTTTTCGGTTCAATTTTGTCTCAAGTTTCCCACTGTGCCCCGTGTTTTGTCCCGCATACCAGACCTGTCCGCTTGCCCGTGCCTGCACACCTGCCTGAGCAGGTGTCGTGAGTCAGTATGGCTTTGTTTCTCCTCGAGTGAATATAGACATTTTCAATAATCCATCTATGATATTTTCTTCAAAATTATATAAAGAACACATTACATAGTATATATAAAAACATGCAGTGTTTATATGTGATGTATGTTTAATAATAATCACTCTTAGGCACATTAAATGGCTTATTTTAGGTTAATATAGACATTTTCATTAATCCATCTATGATATTTTCTTTGAAATTACATAAGAAACACGTTACATAACATCCCTTCATACGCCTTTGTTTACAATTCTTGGCATGAATTATTCATTACTTCTCCCTTTGTTTATGAAGGCACCTAAAGGTAGTTGTTAGAAACAATTAAACTCGGTGAACATGGTATGTTGATGTAATAATATGGCTGTGTAGTGTAATGTGGCTGTGTAGTGTATCCCAGGGGGGGGGGGGGCTACCTACATGTACCTATATCAACAAGCTACCTACAATGAATTCCTACAAATAAATACTACTCACCTCTTGCCCTACATTAAGACTACAAATATTTTAAGGTAAGTAATGAATGTACTGTAGCAGTAAAAGACAAAGAAGGGAAGTAACACTAGAGAGGGCTTTGATGTTCTTATGGAGGGGGATTCCCAACTCCCTGGAATGGATTAATTGTATTTACATTAATTCTTATGGGAAATATTGCTTCGACTTCAGGATGTTTCGACTTTAGTCCTAGCTCCTGGAATGGATTAAGGATGAAACTCAGGATTCCACTGTAGTGTCTACTAATATGTACAGTGGTACCTTGGTATACATCCTTAATCTGTTCCAGGACCTTGGATTTATACCAAACATGACATATACCAAATGAATTTTCCCATAAGAAATATAGGGAAAATGATTACAGGTCTTCCTCAACATTCGCGAGGGTTAGGGGATCAAGAACCTTGCAAATGTTGAAAAATTGCGAATGTTTGGTGCCCCAGTATACTGTAGGGAAATATAATACAATGCTGCTTTCTTAACCTATTGAACCATGAACAATCATAAAACACATGAAAACATTGTAAAATATTGTACTAGTGCCAGTCCTTTGGTAAAGAGGGCGAGAAAACCTATAGAATTCAAGAAAGAACTCATAGCAGAGTACCAAAGTGGAGGAGGAAGAGAGGGGAGAATGTGCCACCTTCAGTGATTCAGTGATTTTACGATATGTACGATACTAAAGCAGGACAAATCGATAAAGGCTATAGCGCTAGCCAGGAATAAAGTGTAGCATTAACAATGTAGCAAGTAAGTTAAGCAATTAATCAATAGAAAAAGGAGAGCATGAACCTAACTCCTCCAATGTTGTTTGAGTTACATAGGGCAACTGACAACACTGCTGTCTATAGTCTCTACCACCTCCACCATCACTATGTAAGGCTTATGCTCTCAGTGGCCCTTATACACCCAACAACAACAAACAACAACACAGCAACACTCGTGACATACTTAATGACTTATTTTATTCATTCTAGAGTATATGTCATGTTTCTATGTTATTAATATTGTTTATTATGTCATATTAGATGAATTGTAATAGATAAATAAACTGTAGAGTTGATATTAGTTTCATATTGAAGGACTTGTCCTGTCTCCAAAGAAACTCTGCCACCACCACAATTCCTAACATATGTAATGACATATTTTAAATATGATTGGGTGGCTGGGAATTCGCGAATGTTCGAAGCCCTCGAAAGTGGAAAATGTGAATGTTGAGGGAGACCTGTAATCCGTTCCCGTGAAAAAAAATCCCATTGTTATTGGCATATTATACATTGAAGGGGCTGATAAAAATTTAATTTTAAAACACGTTAATCAAAATTAAGAGGGGTTTTGAGGGGGTTTTGGGTCATTTAGAGAGAATGGATAAAAGTAAAATGACTTTGGAAAAGCATATAAATCAAAGGGGGAAGGGAAGGGGAGGGGTGGGGGTTCGCCCTTTTAAAGGGTTGGAAAAGGGGGGGTAAAGGGGTTTTTGGGGGCCAAGGGGGATTGGGACTTCCAGCAAGGGGTGAGCGTTTTAAAGATGGAAGTGAATGGAAAATATGATATTTGGGGACCGGACGATCTTTTTTGGGAGTGTGAAGGGAAATATTTGTGAAGGGTTTTTGGGAAACCGGTTTTTTTTATATAGTCGGCTTGACCCGGGAAAAGGGAAAAGTACAATTTGCCTGCATTTTTAAAGGGGGGGTTTTTTGGGATATTGGAAATTTTTGGGGGGATATGTTGTGTACTTTTTAGGGTGTATGCTTAAAAACTTTTGTTTTTCTGAGCACCTCTACAAAAACATGATAATGTTGAGGTGTGAAAGTTTTGAATGATGATGAAAGTATTTTTTTTTTTTGGGGGATTTTTCTTTTTTTTTTGGGTCCCCCCTTGCCTCTGGGGGGGGGGGGGAGGCCCCGCCCCTTTTTTGAAAAAAAAAAAATGAATTTAAACACTGTTTAATACAAAAAATACATATAAAAATACAAAAAAATTAGATAAAATAAATGAAAATTTTAAACCCCTCATTTTGTAAAAAGGTCCATTTCCCTACAGGTTTAATGCGAAAAGGGGGGAGGGGGAAAAATGTTATTTTTGGAAGGGATCCTCTTCTTTTTTCTGTCTCTTTTCCCTATTTGGGACCGGGTTTTGAAGTCACCAGGTTTTGGCCCTTTTACTAAAAATCTGTCAAACAATTTTGGGGCTTTTTCCCTTTCTCTTTCAGGATTTTCTGGAAAGTAAACTTTGTCTTTTCATTCCTTACAATGCTATTACGGTTTTGGTTTGGGTTTTGTTGGGGGTGGTACTTCTCTACAAAAGGTTTGACATCCGCCCTTTTGGGGCAAAGTTTTCCCTTTAATTAATGGGGTTTGGGGGGGTTTCCCTTAATTCCTTTTCCAGGGGGGAAAAGTCCCATCCTTTTTAAGTCTTGTGTTCCCCCTCAATTTCCCCGGTTAATGAATTTACAAAAAAAATTTATAAAAAAAAAACAAAATAAGTGAAAATTCCCCCAGAGTTACAGTCAGGTTGTTCACCGAATGGTAGCAACGGGCGTTGACACTATGGGCGTTTTTGGCGGGGAAAAGGGGTAAACAAGGGTAGGGGCAGGGTGTGTGCTCATTTTGACCCATACAAGTTTTTAGCATGGAGTCATTTTTCCCAAAAAAAGGGCGTATACCAAACAAAAAAATTTTTACGTTCCCCAAAAAGGACATATACCAAGTTGGACTTATTCTAAAAACGGGGCGTTTTCCGAGGTACACGGGATATAGTTTTAAAATTTTCTTTTCTGAGCCCCCAAAAAAGGGATGGGCTCCAAGGGGCACACCCAAAATTTTTCCCTTTCCCCGAACACCCCCGGGTTTAAGCAAAGGTTTTACATAACATCAGTTTTTTTCTGAATTCAGCTTTTAGGGAAACTGCCCTGTTTTTGTAAAGGCCCTTTTAAATTTTTTTTCCCTTTTGCTTTAAAAAAGTTTTTTGGGAGGAGTCCCCCTTCAAGGGGGGCTCCTTGGGGTGGTGAAGAGGGTCTTGGTCGAGGAATTAGACCTGTTTGGTCTCCTTCCTCAAGACCGGAAAAAAAAAACCCCAATTTCCCTCAAACCCTCCCTTCCCCATCCCATCCTCCCCCCTCCCTTTCCCCCTTTTTCCTTTTCCCCCTCCCCCCTCCCCCCCCCTCCCTTTTTCCCCCTTAAATTTTTTTGGCCTTTTGGGGTTTTTCTCACAGGCACGCTAGTTCCTATTGGGGGAAGGGTTCCGGGGTCCATCCCATTCCTTTAGATTCTTGGGATGGCATTTGTTTGCCCCTGGAATTGATTTGCCTGGGGGTGTCCTTTACCCTCTCCGTTTTCCAGAGGGTGGGTTTGGGGGGTCCTTTTGGGGAAGGGTGTATCTTGGAAGCCCCCCTTTTGGGTTCCCCCGGGGGGGTGGCCAAAGGGGGTAAAGGCTTTGTGGCGGTATCCGGCCGCCCTCCTTTTTTCCACCCAAGGGAGCTCGGCCAGGTTTTAGGGTTGGGTAAACCTGGGTTTCTGGTTTAAATGGCATGAAGGGTTTTGGGTTTGGCACGGGTTCCCCGCTGCAAAAAGGGCTAATGCGGGGGGAGATTTTTGGCCCCTTTTATTCCTCCTAGGAAATATTCCTCCCCCGGTCCCCCCTTTTTTTATTCTTTTTTTATTTTTATTTTCTTTTCTTCTTTCTTTTTTGTTCTTAAAACAAAAAGAAAGAAGTAACCTAACCATGGAGTCCCCAATCCATGACCCCGCTACCCCCGGGCCCCTTATTGTTGCCGCACCCGTTCTGACCTCGCCTCGTCTTTGGCAACTCTTCGGACACTCCAAGACCCCTGTACCTCTTGCTGGTGCTGTTTCGTCACCGCTTCAGGTGCTGGGGTTTCGACTGACTCCTTCGATTTGTCTGACCTCTGCTCTCCTTTGACTATGCTTCCGGCCTCTCCCTCTACGGTGCGGCAATTTTCGAATCGCCAGCCCGTCCCATGCCGGACCAACTCTGGTCCCACTTCCAAACGCCAACGACAGTGTCCTGATGACGTTACTTCGTTACCTTCCCATTCTACTCGGAAAAGACCAACACGTCATGCACTCCCTCTCCACACTCAAGTTTCGGACCACACAATGGACTAAATTCTTTACTTTATGACCGACTTCTTCTACTGCCCATCTTTCTGACCATAGTATTGGCAAAGCGCACCTACGCCATGTTGGTAGAGATATTTCCTTTCATGCTCTTAAGAGTGGTATGCGTATCATCACAGTACAGAATGCTACCCAAGCTCATGATCTTTCTCTTCTTTCACATATCGATACTATTCCTATCACTGTTGAAAAACGTCATTCCCTCAATTCTTGTAGTGGTACTGTCATTCTGCCCCATACCATAGTCCAACAGAATTTCCAGACATGTGGCAATGACATTCTCAAACAGCTGGAACTCCAAGATCTGATTCTTAAGGTAGACACTTATGTTCTTCCTGCCCGCGGGCGGAGATGATACCCTTGCAATGTGGCTTGTTTAACTTTTGACAGCCGTGAACTCCCATCCTCTGTTTATGTAGCAGGACATCGGTTGCAAGTTCGAAAGGTGATCCCTACACCGCAACAGTGTAGAAATTGCTGGCAATTTGGCCACCCAGCAAAATATTGCAGATCTATAGCCGAATGCCCAGTCTGTGGTGCCGATGACTATTCTAATACGTCTTGCAGTCGACCTCCCTCTTGCCTTAATTGTCATGAGGCTCGCCCTTCGTACTCTCGCTGTTGCCAGGTCTACTTGAATGAGCGGGAAATTCGTTGCCTCAAAGAGGCAGAAGTTCTCTCTTATGCTATGGCGGTTTCTCATCTCCGCCTCCAAGGGAGACTACCCCGTGTTTCTTATTCTTGTGTTTCAAAACATCCCCCCACTTCTGGGGTCCCATCTTCTGCAGCCTCCTCTGCGGTTGCCAGTCCCATAGTCACTCCTGTATCTAATTCTTTTGCTGTCCTGGGCTCAGACGTCCCTACTTCAACACCTCAGTCTGTTCTCACTTCTTCGTGTTCTCCCTCACAAACCCCGGTATCGACAAGACCTTGTATGACACTTCCTCCCAATCGTCCCTCTACTTCTCAGAAGTCCAAAAAATCTCCTTTAACCCCTCCTTCCCTTCATCCATCTCCACACTTTACCTTCCCAGTCTCTGTACCTGGGTCTTCCCCTTTTACTGGCTCTGTCACAAGTGTGGAGGTTCATCCTCCTCCTCGTACAGTGCCTTCCTCCTCTGTCCCCTCCCAAGTTTCTTCCTCTTCTGCCACCTCCCAGGTTTCTGCCTTTTCTGTCCCTTCCCACACTTCTCCAGTTCCCTCCACCCTTTCACCCCCCCCCCTACCTTGATACAGTCCATTACAGTTGTGATCTTTACTCAAACTACTTCTTCCATCTCCAATATTGTCTCCCATACGGCATCTCTGAACTCTGAAACACTTGAAACAATCTCTGAATATATTGCAGAGATCAAACCATCAATGGACAATGATCCACCCTCTGTTCCTTCTCTTTCCTCTTCTCCATCTGCGCAACTCCTTTCTTAACAGCGCACCGTTCCTTTGCTGCTTGAATGTTTTCCGCTGCCACCGCATGTGGACTTTTCTTACCCCTCTAGCCCGTAGTTACCTTTACCTGCGGATTTCTAGTATCCTTATCAATGCCAATCATGGCCTATTTACAGTGGAATATACGCAGCCTCAGGGGTAATTGGGGTGAGCTTCAGACGTTGCTCTCCCAATTTTTCCCTGTTGGTGTTTGCTTACAAGAACCAAAATTACACTCTGCTGTTATCTATCCCATCTCAGGCTATAATTTATTGTATTCTTGGGATCCTTTTCCTGATGGGACCTTTAACGAAAGTACCCTTCTTCTACGCACTGATATTCCGTACCATCAGCTATTTGTTCATACTTCGCTGCATTACACAGCAGCCCGTGTCCACCTGCATAGGTGGTATACACTCTATTCTTTGCACCTCTCTCCTTCTCAAGCATTATCTATTCTGGATATTGCCTTTCTTGTTTCGTCATTACCGCCACCACTTCTGTTACTTGGCGATTTTAATGCCCATCATTTTCTCTGGGGGGGGTCTCACTGTGATTCTCGTGGCATTCAGCTAGAGGCTTTTCTTGCTTCCCACCCCCTCCATGTTTTAAATACAGGTACTCACACCCATTTTGATCCTCGTACTCATACTCTCTCTTGCATCGATCTCTCGGTCTGCTCTTCCTCCGCTGCACTAGACTTCACCTGGTCTCTTCTCCCGGATTTACATGACAGTGATCATTTTCCAATCATTCTTACTTCCCCTTCATATTCACCACCTCTTCGTAACCCACGCTGGCAATTTGATCAGGCAAATTGGGACCTTTACTCACAACTAACTGTTTTTAGTGAGGTTCCTTCTTCATCCTCCATTGATGAGCTTTTACACCTCTTCTCGTCCTCGGCTTTAACTGCAGCTTCTCATTCTATACCCCAAACCTCGGGCAGGCATTCTCAGAAATGCGTGCCTTGGTGGTCTCCTGCTTGTGCTCGTGTAGTACGTTTGAAACGTGCTGCGTGGGGCAGGTACCAGTATAATAGAACCACTGAGAGACTTCTTGATTTTAAGCAGAAGCGTGTGATCGCTCGCCGTGTCATCCGTGACGCTAAACGCACTTGCTGGCGAGATTATGTCTCCACCATCACCTCTGCTTCCTCTATGAGTGCAGTCTGGAAAAAAGTACGGAAACTGAGTGGTAAATATTCTCCTGACCCGGCTCCTGTTCTACGGGTTGCCGGTGTTGATGTAGCAAACCCTCTAGATGTTGCCATTGAAATTGGCAATCATCTGGTCCGTATTTCTCAGGGGCTCCATCTCTGCCCTCGTTTTTTTCCCTCAAAGTCTGCCAGAGAGTTAGCACCTTGGACTTTTCTTCTCTCAGAGGGAACAGTATAATGTGTTTTTACACTTCAGGAACTGGAGGCAACACCTCTCAGCTTGCCGATCATCGACAGCTGGGCCGGGCGACATTCATATTCGTTTTGTTACAACATTTACATCATTCACCCCCTTTCAGTCCTCTTATGCCTTTTCAATCTTATTTGGTCACAAAGAGTTCTTCCACAGCCGTTTGGGAAAAACTGCCATGTTCTCCCTTTCTGCGAAAACCCGGGTACTACGGGACATGAGCCTCCCACTATCATCCATCGCTCTTACCAGTGCAGTTTGCAAAGTGATGGAACGTCTGGTAATATACGTTTAATGTGATATTTGAGACGCACAACAGTCTCTCCACTCGTCAATATGGGGTTTCGTAAGGGCGTTCTACCATAGACCCCCTTTCTACATTTGGATACGTATGTTTCTTTAAAGCCTTTGCGAATAAACCCTCGTTTTGTCATTTTTTTTGACCTTGGAAGGCTATGACACAACTTGGAGGTTTTAATATTTTGGCCCAAGCCCACTCCTTAGGCCTCCGAGGCAATCTACCATCTTTCCTTAAGAACTTTTTAACTGACAGACATTTCCGTGTTCGAGTCAATAATGTGCTCTTCCCGGACTTTGTCCAAGTTGAAGGTGTCCCTCAGGGATGTGTTCTGGAGCACACTTTTTCTCCTTGCTATAAATGATTTGGCCTCTGTTCTTCCATTCATTATTTGGTCATCACTCTATGTAGATGACTTGCTATTGCTTGTGCAGGCGCTGACTGTACCTCGTTACATTTTCTCTCCCGATGCGGTCGACCGGTGTTTCCCAAATTTGGGGCCCCCGTGCATGGGTTTAAAATTTTCCATTTCCAAACTCACAAATTACTTTCACTAGATTGCTCTGTCCATCTCCGATCATCCTTTGTACCCCTATGGCTTCCGTATCCCTGACGTGATACAGTCGGTTTCTAGGCCTTTCTTTGACCAAAGGTTATCCTGGGAAACTCCACATTACCTCTCTGAAGGCAACTTGGTCCAGCCAGCTGAACCTTCTTAAAACCCTTGCTCATCTTTCATGGGGGGTTTATCGTCGAACTCTCCTTCGCCTACATTCAGCCCTCATTTTATCAAAATTCGATTATGGTGATCAGATCTATTCAGCGGCCTCTCCTGCTATCTCTCTAGCTTAACCCCCTCCCCCCAAGGGGAAAAACGGGTTTTCCCTTTCCGTTGAGGCCTTTAAAAATTTT
>NC_069438.1:40548690-40574979 GCF_026875155.1 Cherax quadricarinatus | reverse complement strand
TTTTTAATAAATTACTAAAAATTTATATGAAAAAACAAAATCAAGTGAAAATTCACAGAGTTACAGTGCAGGTTGTTCACCGAATGGTAGCAACAGGCGTACTGACACTAGTGGGCAGTTGTGGCTTTGTCTCGACAGAGAGGTAAACAAGGGTAGCGCATGGTGTCGTGACTCATTTTGACCCATACAAGTTCTAGCATGTGAGTCATATTCCAAACAAAGGTCGTATACCAAGCAAAAATTTTCACGTCCAAACAGGACATATACCAAGTTGGACTTATTCTAAAGCGGACGTATACTGAGGTACACTGTATATAGTATAAAATGCTTTGTCTGAGCCCCCATAATAGGTATGGGCTCCAAGGACACAGCCCTAAATTTTCCTTACCTGACTACACCCCTGGTTATAAGCAGGTCACATAACATCAGTTCTCTGAATTCAGCTTTCAGAATCTGCCATGTTATTGTAAGAGGCTTTAATTTTTTCTCTTCTGCATTAAATGTTTTGGCAGGAGTCCTCTTCAAGGGGGGCTCCTTGGCGTGGTGAAGAGGCTCTTGGTCTGAGGAATTAGACCTGTCGGTCTCCTTCCTCAGACCGAACCTAATTACCCTCAATCATCCCTTCCCTATCCCATCCTCCCCATCTTCCCCTTTCTCCTTTCCTCCTCCTCCTCCCCACCCCTCCCTTTTGCCCTTACTTTTTTGGCCTTTGGGATTTTTCTCACAGGCACGCTAGTTCCTAGGTAGGGGAAAGGGTACTGGGGTCCATCCCATTCCGTTGAGATTCTTGGCAGTGGCATAGTTTGCCGTGGAATCTAGATCGCCTGGGGATGTCCTGATCCCTCTCCAGTATCCCAGAGGGTGGCTTTGGGTGTCTTTTGGGCGATGGGTGTATCTCTGGAAGCCACCTTTTGGATTCCGGGGGTGGTGGCCGAAGGAGGTATGCTTTGTGGCGGATATCCGGCCGCCCTCTCTTTTGTCCACCGAGGTAGCTCGGCAGATGTGAGGTTGCTATCCTGGATTGCTGGTTTACTGGCATGAAGGGTAGGGTATGGCACGGGTTCCATGCTGCATCTGTGCTATATGCGGAGGGAGATTTCTGGCCCTTTCATTCCTCCTAGGAACTATTCCTCCCCGGTCCCCCCTTTTTTTATTCTTTTTTTATTTTTATTTTCTTTTCTTCTTTCTTTTTTTGTTCTTAAAACAAAAAGAAAGAAGTAACCTAACCATGGAGTCCCCAATCCATGACCCCGCTACCCCCGGGCCCCTTATTGTTGCCGCACCCCGTTCTGACCTCGCCTCTTCTTTTGGCAACTCTTCGGACACTCCCAAGACCCCTGTACCTCTTGCTGGTGCTGTTTCGTCACCCGCTTCAGGTGCTGGGGTTTCGACTGACTCCTTCGATTTGTCTGACCTCTGCTCTCCTTTGACTATGCTTCCGGCCTCTCCCTCTACGGTGCGGCAATTTTCGAATCGCCAGCCCGTCCCATGCCGGACCAACTCTGGTCCCACTTCCAAACACCAACGACAGTGTCCTGATGACGTTACTTCGTTACCTTCCCATTCTACTCGGAAAAGACCAACACGTCATGCACTCCCTCTCCACACTCAAGTTTCGGACCACACAATGGTCTAAATTCTTTACTTTATGACCGACTTCTTCTACTGCCCATCTTTCCGACCATAGTATTGGCAAAGCGCACCTACGCCATGTTGGTAGAGATATTTCCTTTCATGCTCTTAAGAGTGGTATGCGTATCATCACAGTACAGAATGCTACCCAAGCTCATGATCTTTCTCTTCTTTCACATATCGATACTATTCCTATCACTGTTGAAAAACGTCATTCCCTCAATTCTTGTAGTGGTACTGTCATTCTGCCCCATACCATAGTCCAACAGAATTTCCAGACATGTGGCAATGACATTCTCAAACAGCTGGAACTCCAGATCTGATTCTTAAGGTAGACACTTATGTTCTTCCTGCCCGCGGGCGGAGACGATACCCTTGCAATGTGGCTTGTTTAACTTTTGACAGCCTGGAACTCCCATCCTCTGTTTATGTAGCAGGACACGGTTACAAGTTCGAAAGGTGATCCTACACCGCAACAGTGTAGAAATTGCTGGCAATTTGGCCACCCAGCAAAAATATTGCAGATCTATAGCCGAATGCCCAGTCTGTGGTTCCGATGACTATTCTAATACGTCTTGCAGGTCGACCTCCTCTTGCCTTAATTGTCCATGAGGCTCGCCCTTCGTACTCTCGCTGTTGCCAGGTCTACTTGAATGAGCGGGAAATTCGTTGCCTCAAAGAGGCAGAAGTTCTCTCTTATGCTATGGCGGTTTCTCATCTCCGCCTCCAAGGGAGACTACCCCGTGTTTCTTATTCTTGTGTTTCAAAACATCCCCCCACTTCTGGGGTCCCATCTTCTGCAGCCTCCTCTGCGGTTGCCAGTCCCATAGTCACTCCTGTATCTAATTCTTTTGCTGTCCTGGGCTCAGACGTCCCTACTTCAACACCTCAGTCTGTTCTCACTTCTTCGTGTTCTCCCTCACAAACCCCGGTATCGACAAGACCTCGTATGACACTTCCTCCCAATCGTCCCTCTACTTCTCAGAAGTCCAAAAAATCTCCTTTAACCCCTCCTTCCCTTCATCCATCTCCACACTTTACCTTCCCAGTCTCTGTACCTGGGTCTTCCCCTTTCACTGGCTCTGTCACAAGTGTTGAGGTTATCCCCCCCTCGTACGTGCCTTCCCCTCTGTCCCCCCCCAAGTTTTTCCTCTTCGCCACCTCCCGGGTTTCTCCCTTTTCTGCCCCTTCTCACACTTCCCCATTTCCCCTCCCCCTTTCGCCCCCCCCCTACCTTGTACGTTAATTACGTTGGGGATTTTTACTCAAACTCTCCCCTTTCCCATCCCCAATATTGTCCCCCTACAGCGTCTCTAAAATCTGAAAATTTGGGGAAACAATCTCTGAATATATTGGAGATCAAACCATCAATGGACAATGACCCACCCCTGTTCCTTTCTTTCCTCTTCTCCATCTGCGCAACTCCTTTTTTAACAGGCCGTTCCTTCGCTTTTGAATGTTTTCCGTCCCCGGGCCAGGGACTTTTTTTACCCCTTACCCCGTAGGTACCTTTACCTGCGGTTTCTGTACCCTTATCAATGCCAATCATGGCCTTTTACGTGGAATTACGCACCCTCGGGGTAATTGGGGTGAGTTTCAGACTTTGCCCCCCAATTTTTCCCTTTTGGTGTTTGCTTACAAGAACCCAAAATTACATTGTGTTTCTACCCCATCTCAGGCTATAATTTATTGTATTCTTCGGTCCTTTTCCTGAGGGGACCTTTAAGAAAGTCCCCCTTTTTACGCACTGATATTCCATCCATCAGCTATTTGTTCGTATTTCGCTGCATTAACAGCGCCCGTGTCCTCCTGCATAGGTGGTATACACTATTCTTTGCACCCTCCCCTTTCTCAAGCATTATCTATTCGGATTTTCCCTTTCTTGTTTCATCTTACCGCCCCCACTTCTGTTACTTGGCGATTTTAAATGGCCCATCATTTTCTCGGGGGGGGTCTCACTTGATTCTGTGGCTTTCGTAGGGCTTTTTTTTGTTTCCCCCCCCCTCCATGTTTTAAATGGGTCCTCACCCATTTTTGCCCCCGTACTCTTACTCTCTCTTGCACGATCTCTCAGTCTGCTCTTCCCCCGTGCCTAGACTTCACCCGGTCTCTTCTCCCGGATTTACTGACAGCATCTTTTTTTCCCAATCTTTTACTTCCCCCTTTATATTACCACCTCTTCGTAACCCCCGCTGGCAAAATTTTATCAGGCAAATTGGGACCTTTACTCACAACTAACTGTTTTTAGTGAGGTTCCTTTTTCATCCCCCATTTTTATGGCTTTTACACCTCTTTCGTCCTCGGCTTTACTGCCGTTCTCATTTTTACCCCAAAAACCCCGGGGGAGGATTCTCAGAAATGCGTGCCTTTGGGGTCTCCTCTTGTGCTCGTGTAGTACGTTTGAACGTGCTGCGTGGGGGGGTACCAGTATAATAGAACCCCTGGAGGGGCTTCTTGATTTTTTAAAAGAAAAGGTTTTTTTATCGCTCGCCCTGTCATCCCGGGCGCTAACGCACTTGCTGGGGAGATTATGTCTCCACCATCCCTTGCTTCCTCTATAGTGCAGTCTGGAAAAAAGTCGGAAATGAGTGGTAAATATTCCCCGACCCGGCTCCTGTTCTAGGGTTGCCGGTGTTGATATAGCAAAAACCCTCGAGTTGCCCTTGAAAAAGGCAACACTGGTCCATATTTTCAGGGGCTCCATTTCTGCCCCCGTTTCTTTCCTCAAAGTCTGCCCGAGAGTTGCCCCTTGACTTTTTTTTCCTTTAGGAGGAACATTAAAAGTGCCTTTTACACTTCAGGAACTGGAGGCAACACTCTCAGCTTGCCGTCATCGACAGCTGGGCCCGGACTTCTATTCGTATGTTACAAAAATTTACTATTCACCCCCTTTCGTCTCTACGCCTTTTTTTAATTTATTTGGCCCCAATGAGTTCTTCCACAGCCGTGGATCGCTTTTTTTCCCTTTTTTCAAAACCGGGGATACGGGACATGAAGCCTCCCATATCATCCCATCGTTTTCCGTGCAGTTTGCAAAATGAGGAACGTCTGGAAATATAGTTTAATGTGATATTTAGAGAAAACCCCAACAGTCTTCCATCGTCAATATGGCTTTCGTAAGGGCCCCTTCTACCCTGACCCCTTCTACGTTTGGATAGTATGTTCATAATGCTTTTGCGAATAACACTAGTTATTGTCTATTTTTTGACCTTGAGAAGGCTTTTGACCAAATTGGAGGATAATATTTTGGCCCAAGCCCACTCCTTAGGCCTCCGAGGCAATCTACCATCTTTCCTTAAGAACTTTTTAACTGACAGACATTTCCGTGTTCGAGTCAATAATGTGCTCTCCCCGGACTTTGTCCAAGCTGAAGGTGTCCCTCAGGGATGTGTTCTGAGCACACTTTTTCTCCTTGCTATAAATGATTTGGCCTCTGTTCTTCCATTCATTATTTGGTCATCACTCTATGTAGATGACTTCGCTATTGCTTGTGCAGGCGCTGACTGTCACCTCGTTACATTTTCTCTCCAGCATGCGGTCGACCGTGTTTCCAATTGGGCCACCGTGCATGGGTTTAAATTTTCCATTTCCAAAACTCACCAAATTACTTTCACTAGATGCTCTGTCATCTCTGATCATCCTTTGTACCTCTATGGCTTCCGTATCCCTGAACGTGATACAGTCAGGTTTCTAGGCCTTCTCTTTGACCAAAGGTTATCCTGGAAACCCCACATTACCTCTCTGAAGGCTACTTGTCACAGCCAGCTGAACCTTCTTAAAACCCTTGCTCATCTTTCATGGGGAGCTGATCGTCGAACTCTCCTTCGCCTACATTCAGCCCTCATTTTATCAAAATTCGATTATGGTGATCAGATCTATTCAGCGGCCTCTCCTTGGCAGACGATGCACCATCCCCCCAATGAAAAGCAGGGGTGTCACTAGCACGTTAAGAGACCATACAATAAGTGTCAGGGGCCCGAGACTGTTCAACTGCCTCCCAGCACACATAAGGGGGATTACCAACAGACCCCTGGCAGTCTTCAAGCTGGCACTGGACAAGCACCTAAAGTCAGTTCCGGATCAGCCGGGCTGTGGCTCGTACGTTGGTTTGCGTGCAGCCAGCAGCAACAGCCTGGTTGATCAGGCTCTGATCCACCAGGAGGCCTGGTCTCAGACCGGGCCGCGGGGGCATTGACCCCCGGAACTCTCTCCAGGTAAACTCCAGGCTACTCTCTCTAGCTTTAACCCCATCCATCACCAAGGATTACGTTTATGCCTTGGTGCTTTTCGCTCTTTCCCTGTTGAGAGCCTCTATGCAGAAGCAAGTGTTCCATCCTTGTCTGATTGCCGTGATGCCCATTGCCTTCGCTACTATGTGCGCTCTCACGATCTCCGCAATCCTTCCATTTATAGAATGGTCACTGATATTAGTAGACATTCTTTATTTGTTCACCGCCCCTGTTTGCTCCGTCCCTTCTCTCTTTACCTAAATTCGCTCTTGTCTTCCCTTCAGTTACCGCCTTTATATGTTCATGTAGCATCTCACTTTTCTCTACCCCCTCTGGGAAGTTCCAGCTGTTCGGGTCTGTTCTTTCTCACTCCCTTGCTCGAAAACCCAACTGCCTATGGTGGCTTCTCGCTCTCTTTTTCTTGACCACTTCCACTCTCATTCTCATGCCATCACCGTGTACACAGATGGCTCTAAATCTTCTGACGGCGTCGGATTTGCAGCAGTGTTTCCGGACAGCGTCGTGCGAGGGCATTTACTATCTTCGGCTAGCATTTTTACTGCTGAATTGTATGCCATTCTTGCAGCACTTATTCGTATCGCATCTATGCCTGTGTCATCATTTGTGGTTGTCTCAGACTCCCTTAGTGCTCTACAGGCTATACGGAAATTTGATACACCTCACCCCCTAGTTCTCCGTATCCAACTTTGGCTATGCCGTATCTCTACCAGGCATAAAGATATTATTTTTTGTTGGGTCCCTGGTCATGTTGACGTACAGGGCAATGAACAGGCAGACACTGCTGCTCGGTCAGCAGTACATGACCTACCAATTTCATATAGAGGTGTTCCATTTCTGGACTATTTTGCTGTAATAGCTATCCACCTTCACACCCATTGGCAACAATGTTGGTCTGCTCTGCTCACTAACAAACTTTGTTCTATTAAACCGAGTATAGGTTACTGGCCGTCTTCTTGTCATAAGTGTCGAGGTTGGGAGACTACTCTCTCCCGCCTTCGCATTGGTCATACTCGTCTTACTCATGGATATCTCGTGGAGAGGCGCCCTTCTCCTCTCTGTGAGAATTGTCAGGTTCCATTATCGGTCAGCCACATTCTGTTAGACTGCCCACTTTATCAACGAGCACGCAGAATATACCTCCAACGTTGTCTTCGCTCCGCTGCTCTCTCTTTACCTTCCCTTCTTGCTGATGGACCCACCTTTCATCCTGACTCTCTCATTGACTTTTTGACAACATCTGACTTACATCACAAACTCTGATGATACCTTCAGCCCTTTCTACCTCAATCTCTTGCTACCCTCTACCCCTGCACTATCCCCTGCCCCGCTGTTTTCTGTAACCTACTAATCATCCCTCCCCCCTTCTGCCACTCGATACCCTCGCTTCCTTCCCTACCCTGCAGCGCTGTATAGCCCTTGTGGCTTAGCGCTTCTTTTAGATTATAATAATAATTTGGCAGGAGTGTTGTTATACACTGAGATTAAATTTGCTGTTTATCTTTTTTTCCTTAGTAGAGAAAGTTGTTCACTGAGTGTTGGATACAGACAGTTTATAATACAGACAGTTTATAATACAGTGCTGTATAACTGTAATAAGTGGCAAACACAGGCTGAACAGTTTTAGATACAGAGATCAGATTTTTTTTTTTCAACAAACCGGCCGTATCCTACCAAGGCAGGGTGGCCGAAAAAGAAAAACAAAAGTTTCTCTTTTTAAATTTAGTAATTTATACGGGAGAAGGGGTTACTAGCCCTTGCTCCCGGCATTTTAGTCACCTCTTACAACACGCATGGCTTACGGAGGAAGAATTCTGTTTCACTTCCCCATGGAGATAAGAGGAAATAAACAAGAACAAGAACCAGAAAGAAAATAGAAGAAAACCCAGAGGGGTTTGTATATACAGTGGACCCCCGGTTTACGATATTATTTCATTCCAGAAGTATGTTCAGGTGCCATTACTGAACGAATTTGTTCCCATAAGGAATATTGTGAATTAGATAAGTCCATTTCAAACCCCCAAACATACACGTACAAACGCACTTACATAAATACACTTACATAATTGGTTGCATTGGGAGCTGATCGTAAAGCGGGGGTCCACTGTATATGCTTGTACATGTATGTGTAGTGTGACCTAAGTGTAAGTAGAAGTAGCAAGATGTACCTGAAATCTTGCATGTTTATGAGACAGAAAAAAGGACACCAGCAATCCTACCATCATGTAAAACAATTACAGGCTTTCGTTTTACACTTGGCAGGATGGTAGTACCTCCCTGGGTGGTTGCTATCTACCAACCTACTACCTAGAAGAGGTCAGATGTATAATCCACTAATTGCCAAGTCTTATTTTCTTACATTTTACAGCACATCACAAGAATGTTCTGTCAGGGAACATCTTTCTAAGTCCGTAACAATAATGTTCTGCCAGGAAACATCTTTCTCAGCCCATGACAAAATTTTTTCAGGGAACATCTTACATAGTCAATGCAGAGATTTTACAAGGACACAAGGCACTGTAGTAAACAGTTTTAAAATTAGAATATGTAATTAAGAGGCCCATTCTGCAGTTTACTATTGTATTTAATGACTATCTTTTTTTATTCTTTTAATTACTGCAGTACGTGTTTTTTAAAATTTTTTCTACTGATCAGCACAAGCAGTATTTTAAAACAATACTAAAAACTCCCAAACCTAGCTTAGTCTCGGGGGGGGATTTAAAATTTTTGGGATTTTAAATTTTTAATTTGTAAAATCAATCGTTTTTTTACAAAAAAATTTTTTTCTTTTCAATGAACTGACCATATCCTCCGAAGCAGGGTGACCTAAAAGAAAAAATTTTTTTTCTTTTTAAATTTGAAATTTTTATACAAGAAGGTTAATGCCCTTGCCCCCGGCATTTTATTTGCCTTTTTTGACACATATTGCTTAAAAGGGGAAACTTCTTTTTCACTTCCCCAGGGAGGGTAAAAAAGTAAATTTTTTTTAACTACTTTGTTTTCTTGTAAAATTTTTAAATTGTACCAGTTGTATTGTGGTACAAATGTTTATTTAAGACTAAAGTAATAGATTAATGAGATAATGAAGTTTATAATACTTTTTTTTCATTTGTGGCCAAATGCAAAGTTGGGGGGAGCTGGTGGAGGGGGAGTTAGGAGGTCTTGGAAGGAAACCGGAGTGGGGTGGGCTTTTTTGGACCCTCCCTTTTCTGGGTCTTTGATTTTAGTGAAGATTCCCCAAAATGACCTTACCGTTTGTCAGTACATCCTTCCTTTAGTTCAGGTAAATTTCCGCACCGGTGCTAGTACCTCCTTCCTCACAATGTTACAGGGATGACCCACCATGTGCCAGTACAGTGGGGCCACTTTACAGCTTTTGCCTTCGGATTTCCCCAATACAGACATTTTAAATTTTAAACCAAACTCGCTATAGGCTTCTCCAACCCGCTTTCTAATACGGTTACTGCACCCCTCCCCGGGTTTTTTTCATTTTTCCCCGGCACGCATTTTTCCATTATGTCTGGAAACTTTTAATTTTAGGGTTTTAAAGTTTTCCTGTTTTTTTCACAACAACCACTGTAAAAAATAGTGAAATTCCAAGTGCTTTCGTGACTTCTCACATTGTCAAGGAACTATGATAATGTGAGAAGTAACAAAAGCACTTGGAATTTCACTAGTTTTTCACAATGGTTGTTCTACATACAGCTTTTTCTCACTTAACGACAGAGTTCCGTTCCTAAGACCATGTCATTAAACAAATTTGCCACTAAGTGAGGAGCATAGTGTAATGGTAGTGGGTTTGTGTCAACCATCTTTGATATTGTTTTAATGTCACCTTTGCAGACATAGCTCCTTTGCATAAGGGAGGTAGTAGAGCACTAGCTAAAAATTACAGACCAGTAGCGTTAACCTCTCACATCATAAAAATCTTCGAAAGAGTGATGAGACGGCAGAATACAAATTTCATGGACCAGCACAACCAACATAACACGAACCAGCATGGTTTTAGAGCAGGACGATCATGTCTGTCACGGCTGCTGAACCATTATGACAGAATTACGGAGGCATTGGAAGACGACCAAAACGCAGATGTGATTTACACAGATTTTGCAAAGGCATTTGAGAAATGCGATCATAGAATGATAGCGCACAAAATGAAGGCCATGGGCATTACGGAGAAGGTAGGCAGATGAATTTTCGGTTTCCTAACACAGAACACAAAAAGTAGTAGTGAACAGGGCAAAATTCAGCATCAGCAAGGTCAAAAGCTCAGTGCCCCAAGGCACTGTCCTGGCACCTCTGCTGTTTCTCATCCTCATAGCAGACATAGACAAAAACACCCGGCACACTTTTGTATCATCATTTGCAGATGACACTAAAATAAGCATGAAAGTCAGTACAGTAGAGGACACTGAAAAAGTACAGGAAGACATAAACAGGGTTTTCCAGTGGGCAGTGGAAAACAACATGACGTTCAATGGTGATAGGTTCCCCGCTGCTTAGGAAATGGAAAGAATAAAGAACTAAAAAAGGAGCCCTAAATAAAAATTCAAGAGGCCCCAAAAGGGAATGTAAGGAACACAAAAAGGACCTAGGAAAAAATTATGTCAGCGGACCTTTTTTTTAAAAAAGAAAAAAAAAGACAAAGTCAGACACCCAAGGAAGAAAAGGGATGGGTTTTGAGAACTTTCAAACAAGGAAAATAATCCCAGTGGTGACCCCTTTTAAAATTTCGCAAGACCCCCCCGAAAATATTGCCGGGCCCTGAACGGCCCCATTCAAGGCAGGAAAATATTTGAGTTTGGAACAAATACAGAGATCTTTTAAAAAGCTCACTTTGAGCCTGAAAAACCCCTTAAACTACGGGGAACACCTGCAAGTTTGAACATTTTTTTTCTTTGAGGGGGGGAGGGGAGGGGTACATGAAAATCCCGGGAAGGTACTTAAAGGGTTTGGGGTTCCCCAAATTTTTTTATACTCCCATAACAAAAAAACGGGATAGAGTTTGGGGAAGGAATGTAAAATAAATGCACTGAAGAGCGGGGGTTGTGGGGGGACAAAAAGGGGAACACTGTATCAACATCGGGGTTCCAGACTATTCAACTTTTTTTACCAAAAGATATCAAAAACTCTGGAACCATGTAGAAGCCTTCAAGGGGAAAAACGGAAAATTTTATCTTCACCAGGTGCCAGATAAACAGGCTGTGTTGGTATGGGGGGCAGCAGGCCTTTCAAACAGAAAACAGGGGTTTGCCCAGGAAAAGCACCAGACAGCCGGCCCATCCCGGGTTCAGTTTATAGAAAAAACTCTCAAAATCTTCAAGGTATATAAAAAAGGAAAAAGATGCCCCAATTTAAAAACATTTCGGGTATTTTTTTAAAATTTTTTATACAAAGTGAAACTGTACAGCAGGGCCCCACTTATACGGCGGGTTAGGTTCCGGGCTACCGCCGAAAAAGCAAAAAACCGCCGAAAAGTAAAACACCCTTTTTTTCCACTTATAAATCCCAAACAAACACTAGATAACAAATTTACACTAACAAAATTTTAAAGTTTAGCAATAGAACCGGGCATAAAAAAAACAATAAAAATGTACAATACACACATAGTGCACCTTTACTTCCCTAAAAAAAATTTATAGTTTAAATTTTGGGGTTGAGAAAAGTAGAAATTTTTTTGTAAGAAATCAATGTGGTATGAAAAGGGTAATCACCCAAAGGGCAAACCTTACCGGGCCCAAACCCCCCCCACACAAAATATTCTATGATTTTTAAAGCACCCCCAGACGAAAAAATGATTTTACATTCATTTCATTCCCTTTCCCTTTAAAATTATAGGGGGATGGTAGTATTTATTGAAAAAAAACAATGGGGTATTATGGTAGCCCACCCGGGGCAACCATACCGGGCCACCCACCCACAAAAAATTCTTTTGATATTTAACATCCCAGAAAAAAAATGTTATAAAAACAGTTCACCCCTTTACTTACCTTAAAATTTTTTGTTGTTTTAATGTTGGGTCAGGAGTAAGTAAATGAATAAAACGAATAAATAAAGGAAAAGAAAAAAATGAGAAATTTAAGGGGGGACGGGCGCGGTTTTAATGTAAACAAACCGGGCAACGAAGTTTTGTAAACAGTGTAAAAGTCTGGTTTTTTTACAATTTACTTGTTACAGGTTTCTCTACTTTTATCGGTAGAATTAATAAAGAAGAACATTTTCCCCTTCTCATGTAACATCTTTTTGAGAAGAAATGAACCCTCTGGGGGGAAGGGAAAGGAAAAAAGTACACGGGATTTTTTTTTGGGTTACCTAGGTTCTCTACACATATTTTGGGTTTAAGTAGATAATCTATGAAAACTGTATTTGGGGGTTTTGGGGGGCTAAAGCCCCCGCCCCACCACAGACCCCGGGGTTCTTTCCCGGGCGGGGGAAAAATTTCAAACACTTTTTCCTTTACCCCCTGTTTCCTGTTCACCTAGCAGCAAAAGGTACCTGGGTTTAGTCGGACGGGTGTGGGTCGCATCCTGGGGACAAGTTAAAGGGCCCCCAAGGGGAAAAAAATTAACAGTCCTCGATGACCACTACTTTTTTGGGGTTTAATCCGGGGTTGGCAAACCCCCCCGGGGTTTAAAAAACCCGAACGAAAACCCTTTTCTTATTTTACATACAAAAGGGAATAATTTTCTACAGTTCCCCCCCAATTAACACATTTTCTTTATTTTTGATTAGGGGAAAATGTTATTCAAGGCATCACTTGTACAAGTTATCTGGCTACCACATCTCATATTTATGTTTATTTATTTATTGTGGGGATTTTTTCACTTTTTATGTTATGTTTTCGTTTTTATTTATAATTTTAAAAAAAATATCTTTGAGGGTTTAAAAGAAAATGTGTTTTTAATTTAAAATTTTTAATTTGGGGGTAAAACCCCCAAATTTAAATAAAAAAAAAAAATTTTTTTTTCGGTGGATTTTTTTTAAAATTAAGGAAAAAAATTTAAGCATTTTTTAAATATGGGGTTAAATTTGTTGAAAAAATTTGGTCTCCCCCTACCCCCCTTTTTTTCAACTTTTTTTATTTTTTTTTTTTTAATTTTTTTTATCTAAGGGTTGGGGTGTAATTTTAATTTTTTCTTTTTAATTCCTTAAAATCCTTGTTTATTATTTTTTTGAAAAAAAAACAAAAAAATGAAAAGGGTTTTTTATTAACCCTAATTTTTAACCCCGAACTTTTAAAATGAAAATTCGATTATTTTAAATTTTATTAATTTTCATTTCCCCCAAAAATTTTTTTTTTAGGGAAAATCCCTTTGGAAAGGAAAATTTAAAAAACACTGCTTCCCCCGGATTTTTAAATTTTAATTTAACCTTTGGATTGCCATCAAAAACAGTTTATGTTTTTTTTTTATTTAAATTAATGTAAAAAACAGAAAAAAAAGTTTTTTAAAATTTAATCCCAAGAAAAAATTAAATTTTAAAATTTGGGGGGAAATAACTTTTTAAAAAACATTTTTTTTGGGTTTCCCAAGGGAAAAAATGGAAGGAGCCCCCTTAGTGCTTACCCTGAACCTCCCCGGGGGAATTTGGGGGCCCGCGGGTGGACCCCTATTTTAAAAAAATTCAGGTGGGGGGGCCTTTAAAAAGTTTCCGGGAGGTTTTTTGGTCCCATAATTTGAAAATTTAAACCCCCGGTTTTTTGCGAAACCCGTGAAAAAAAAAGTGAAAACCCCCAAAATAAATTTTTGGCCTCCTTTTTTTCGGAAAAATTTTAACAAAAAAATTAAAAGGTTTGAAAAAAAAAGGCAATTTTTTCAATAAAAAAATTTTAATTTTTTAAACCCCCCTGGTTTTTAAAGGAGCCCGGTTAAATAAAACCCAAAAATGTTTGTAAACAAAGGTTTGCTAATGGGGGGAACCCCCTTTTTTATTTGTGAAATTCAATTTTGTTTTTTATAAAAAATCTTAAAATTCCCTTTATTTTAAGGGGGTTTTTAAAATTTGATTTTCCAACCCAAGGTTGTTTCCGCCCAAAACCGGTTTTTAAAAGTAATCAAAATTGACGAATTTGAAAACCTTACCATTTTGGAAAATTAAAAAAAAGCCCCCCCCACTTTTGGGGGGGTTTTAAAGGGAATTTTTTTATTGTTTTTTTAGGGGTTTGGGGGGGGGTATTCCTTTTTTATTTCCCCCCTTTTAATACGGGGTTAAAAAAATTTTAAACCTTTGTCTTTTATTCTGTTTTTTTAAGGGGTTTAAAACACTTTTGGAAAACTTTCACAAACCAAATTTTTATTTCCCAGGGAAATTTGGGCCCATACAAAAAAGGGAGGTTGGTTTTAATTTTTTTGTTTTTGGCGGGGTTTTGGGTTTTCAGGCCCTTTTGGCCCGTTAAACCCCCGGGAAAGGGGGGGTTAGGGTTCTCTTTTTTAAATTAACTTTATTTTTTTTTTTTTGAAAAACCTAAAAAAAATTTACAACCATTTCCTCATCCAAGGTGCACTTAAAAAATTCCCAACCCTAAGGGGAGTTTTTAAAGGGGGCTTGGGGGAAGGAAAATTTTTAAAAAAGGGGGTTTAAAAAAAATTAAAGGCAATAAAATTTCCCCCCCTTCCCCTTTTGGTTTCCCCTAAATTTTTAATCGTCTTGGCGTGAAAGTCATCCCAAAATTTAAATTCCCGGGTTTTTTTTTCATTTAAAATTGTTTTGGGAAATGTCCGTTTTTAAACCTCACCAAATTGGTTTTTTTGTCCGGAACGGAAAATTACGGTTAAAAAAAAAGGCCGTTTGGGGGTTTCGCCTTTTCCCAGCCAGGGGGGGCCATTGTTTCCCCATTGGGGGGAGCCGTTTTCATTTTTGGTTCTTTAAGAAATATTTTCCCCAATTAAAAAAACCCATTTTCCATTTTTCCTTGAAATCAAAAAAGGGGTACCTTCCAAAGGGAAAAACTTTGGGGCCCCCAAGCCCTTTTTTTAAAAAAGTAAAAAAATTTGAATTTGAAAAACTTTATTGAACTTTTTTTATGGAAATCGTTAAACCCAAAATTTTTCCCCCCCCCTTGGAAACCCCGGTATAAGCCCAAAATCCCACCCCCGTGGAAAACCAATAGAATACCAAAAAAAAAATTTTTGGGAAAAATTTTTTTTTAAAATTTTAGGGGAATTTCAACACCTTTTAACTGAAGTTTTTTTTAACGAAATTTGGGTCCGGGGCCCCAAAAACCCAAAAATTGCTAAAAAATTTTCCCTTAATTGGGGGCCTGCCAAAGGCAATCATGATTAAGAAATTTTCTTATGACCGTTGCAAAAAAAATTTACCCCCCCCGGGTTTGAAGGTCAAATTTAAAACCCCAAAGGGTCGCGAAGCCCTAAAAAGAAATAAAAAATAAGAATTAATCCCAACAAAGGGTTAATTTTCTCCCTAAAGGGAAATTTGGAAAATTCGGGTTACCACAAATTTGGCCCCAAGGTTTTTTAACGCAATTCGTCCGGACCCCTACTAGTTCGACCGTTCCCCTTCCCCCCAGTGTCCCAGGGTTTTTCCGGGGCAACTTTCCCCTGGGGTGTTATACTATTTAAAAAATTTTCCTTTTTTGTGGCAAGGGGCAAAATGGCTCCCAGGGTAAAGGAAATTTTCCCTTAATCCCGTTTTTGGGAAAAAAATAAAAAAATTCGTTTTTTAAGGAAAAATCTTAAAAATTTGAAAGGGGCGTATGTGTGGGCGAACTGGCCCAGGAGTATAACAAATCCCGAAACAACCTTTAACCTTCCTTAAATAGCCAAGAAAAAGGAAATAAAGGGAACTGTTGTTGCAAAGGGGGGAAAAATTATGCGGGACAAAAAGAGATCAAATTTCAAAAGATTTTTTGAAAAAGTTATTATTTTTTTGGGGTTAAACGAGAAAAAATTAGAAAGGGATGCCCTTATATTTGCTTTTTTGGTGAAAAGGTGGGCATTGCATGACGTTTTTGGAAATGAAATTGCCTGAAAAATAGGGGTTTTTTTGTGGGGGAATTTTATGGCCAGAAAAGGCTGGTTTGGGGAGATTTAAAAAAAAGGGCCTACTGCTACAGTTGATAAAGCATGGTGGGGCGCCGGGGTTCCCGGACCAAAAAGGGGCAAAAAAATATTGCGGAATTCAAGGATTCCCTAAGAAAGGACTAAAAACCTAAAACAATTTGTTCATTTTGTGAGGGAAACACCTTTTTTTGGAAAAAAATCCAAAGGGGACCAAACTTTTACCAGGAAGAAAAGGCACTGCCAGGACAAAAACCTATGAAAAAACCGGGTACGCCATGTTCTGTGCTAATGCTAGGGGGGATTTCAAAGTGAAGCCTTATAGTGGGGCCATTTGAAAATTTTCAGGTTCAAAAAAACAATTTTTATGAAGAGAAATTTGTGTGTTTTTGGGGATCTAATAATAAGACATGGGTTTACAAGGGAAAATTGTCGTCGAGCGGTTCAAAGAAATTGTTTGGCCCTAGTGTGAGAAATTTTCCTTTTCCCGGAAAAGAAATTGGATTTCAAGTGCCCCAAATAATGGACAAAGCCCGCTCATCCTCCCAAAAATTTGGGGTGACCAATTCTTAAGGAGTTTTTAGTTCCCTCACAAATAAAGTTCTTGCCCCCGAATACTACTTCCTCCAGCCCAATGGACCGCAAGGGCATTTCCCAAATTTAAAAAACTTACACCAAAACATGTTTCAAAAGGGGGCTTTTAAAGTGGGCCTCAGAAAACTCACTTGACCCTAAAATTTTTTGGGAAAAAACACTTTAAATATTTACATTGCATAAGCCCCTTTTAGGTAAGGCTTGGGAGGGGGTGACTACCAGGACTTCGAACTCTGCTTGGGGGAAAAATTGTGGCCAGTTTTTGTCCACAAGAGGGATTTTTTAAGGGGTTTGGGGGCAGACCCTATGAGCTAAATTCCCGTTGTGGGAAATTATTTTGGCAGGGGGGTTCCATGGGTTTGGTTTGAGTTTTGGGGGGGTGGGGAAGGGGTTGGGGGAGGGCCAAAAAATAAGGCCCCAACCCCGAGGAGCTGCAAAAAGCTTCAGCAGGAGGACAACCCGATCAAGCTTTAAAATCTTGGGGGTTTCAGTGAGGGGAAAGAGAGAAGGGAAAAAGGGGCCTTCTTCAAAAATTAAGGAAAATTTTGAAATGTGGGTAGGATGGAAAGAAATTTATGGGGGAAAAATCACCCTGAAAAAGGTGTTTCAAGCCCAAAACGGCAACTTTTTACAGTGGGCAAAGGGCTTGGCCCATTTTAGGGAATTTTTTAGAGAAGCCAAAAAACAGAGCTCCTTTTGGGCAGTTTTTTTGAAAAAACAGGGCTCCTTAATCTCAAAACGGTCCTAGTGGCATTAAGAAAAAAGAAAAAGAAAGTAACCCCCGAAAAAACCCCTTGGGACCTGAGGTTTTGGAAAGGAAGGGGTTCCTCTTTCCCAAAAAGTAATTTTAGTGTCTCTCTTTCCCTGTCTTTTCCCTACATTTAAAAAGAATTGCCCCCAAAAAAGGTAAGGGGCTTTTGCCCGTTTAAAAGTTTCATTTAAAATGTCCCTTTATTGTTTTGTAAATTAAACTATATGTCATGTAAAAAATTTTTTTTTGTTTTAATACTTAAAGGGTGTTTAGGAATGGGTTAATTTTTTTTAACAAATTTTTCCTTATGAGGAAAATTGTTTAAAAATTTGTCTATTTCGATAATAGTCCCCCCTTTAGGAACGATTATGGAAGAAAAATTGAGGGACCACTTTTACGGTTTAAAATAAAATTTTTTATTAATCCATCTATAATTTTTTTTTCAAAATTAAAAAATAAAAAACCGTTTAAATAAAACATGATAAATATTCCCCCCCCATAGAATAAAAAATTTTAAAAAACAAAAATGAGATGTTATGTGTTTTGGAAAACCAAAACACATTTGCTGGTTTTGGTTCATCGTAAAAAAATATGTAAGAGCCATTCATACATTTTTCTCAGTATCATGAACCTAGTTAACCCCTTTCAGGGTTTCGGGCGTACTAGTTGGCTTTTCGCACCAGGGTTTTTGGGGGTATAGTCCCCCTAAATTTTAGCGCCCTCAAATCATGAGAGAAACGGTTTTTAAAACCCAAAATAAAAAAGGGGCTATGGGGGCATGTGCGCCCGTATAAAAAAAATCCTACAAACACACAGTGGGGTTGGGAAAAAAAAAAATACCGTTTTTTTGGGGTTAAAAAAGGACTTTGCACTGTTTTTGTATGGTATTTATTGTTGTAAATTTTAGTTTTCCTGGTCTCCCTTTTATTGAAATTTGGGAAAACATTTTTACAGAAAAGAGGGTGATTTTTTCCCGATTTTTCATTGGGAAAAATACCTTGAAAATTTTTGCTCCCCCAAATAGCAAAATGTTCGATTTTTTTCCCAAAATTTAAAAGTAAACAAATCATGCCCACTCTCCCAAAAAGCAACAACTGGTGTTTAAAATTTTCTCACAAGTGCCTGAAAATTTTTTTATACCAAATTTTCCCCACACTAATTCCAGGGATAAAAATAAATTTCTTTTTTTGGTTAAAAATTAAATTGGGAAAAAAGAAAAATTTTAAAAAATTTATAAAAAAAATTTTTTTTTTTTTTTTTTTTTTTTTGAAAAAATTTTGGGTTTGATAACAAAAATTCTTTCCCCGAAGGGTGGTTTAAACCCCAAAGGGGGTTTAAAAAAAACCCAATTATGTAAAAAAATTTAAATGAAATTTTAATTTTTGTGACCCTTAAGGTTTTAAAAAAATCAAACCAAAAAACCCCTTCCAAACTTCAAACCCCTTAAGCAGGAAACCCCAATTTAAAATTCAATTTTCCTTTTTAATATTGGGAAAACTCACCCATGAAAAAAAATTTTTTTTTTTTTTTTTTTAAAACCCTTTTGGCTGTCCCCGGGGCCCCCTTTCCCCGGGGAAACTGGGGCCTTCCGGGGCCAAAAAATTGGAAAAAAAATTTTTTTTTGGAAAAAGAATATATTTTTCCCCCAGTTTTTTGGGTCCAAAAAAATTTTTTTTCCAAATCAAAGGGAAAACCAGAATAAAAGAAAAACTTTTAAATTTTCCCCGGGAAAAAGAGCCCCGTATTTCCAACCCGGGACTGCCGGGCCCCCCTTTTAAACCTTTTAAAAATATTAAAATTTTTTTTTTTTTTTTTTTTTATTATTTTTTTCCAAAAAATTTTTTTTTGGGCCTATGAACCAAAAAGGGAAGGTTTTCAAAAAGAACCCTTATCAACTCGGGTTCCCAAAAAAACAATTTTAATTTTTTTTTCCAAACAAATTATTCCAAAAAATTGGGTTTTACCAAAAACCTTGTTAAAAAAAAAAACAAACAAATTTTCAAAAATTTTTTTTTTAAAATTTTTATTTCTTGTTCTATTTAAAAATATACCCCAAAGTCAGTCACCGAAATATTCCCAAAAATTCCCCAGTTGTGGAACTCGTGAAACATGTTTTTATACACAATGGTTTTTAAAACTCCCCACACTAAACCCAGTGGTGGCAAATTTTTTGGGGGACTTTTTTTTTATTTCCCAAAAACAAAATACCTTTTCCCAAAACGTTTTTTTCAAAGTATTAGCAGGCAGTTGTGTTAGGGAAATTTAAACCCAGGGAAATGGTCTTTTGTCATCATTCCCTTTCCCTTCCCCTTTTTTCCTTTCATTCCTTTCCTACCTCTTTCCTACATTCCTTCATCTGTCCTTCCTTTATTCCTGCCTTTCCCCCTTTTTTTTTGGCCTTTTTTATAAAAATAAATACACATATTAGGCACTAGAAAAATTTTATAAAACCTATTATCCCATTTAGCAAGGGTTTTCTTTTTGTGCCAAATGTGTGGTTATAATTTTTTTAGTCAGGGGTCCAGCTGTCAAAATGAATATTATTATTACTCACCCCCTTTCCCCCCCCCCGTAAAAACAATGGGGTCGGAAACGCTTCCCCTCCATTCAAATTTAAATTTTCTTTTTCCCTCATTTATCCTTTTAAGGGCTGTTCCCTTACTATCTTCTGTCTATCTCGTCTCACAGGGACACTTTTCATAGTGTAAATTACCTAGGATAAAAACCCAAAAAATCCAGGGCAAAGTCTATACCTGCTTGAAGAGTGAGTAAAACATGATGACTTGTGGCCCCTCTTGAGACAGAGAGCTAACCCAAAAGGGCAGGAAACTTGGCCCCGACCGACAAATAGACAGACAAAATGTTTTGTTACCAGCAAAAACAAAGCGGGGGGTGGGCAACTAATCTTTCCCCTTTTCAACCCCGCCCCCTCCCTCCACCCTCGTTTTCCTAATTTAAACGTCACTCTTTTCCCCAAAAGTTATTTCCCCCCTTTTTTGTCAATTTTATGGGGTGAAAAATGTTTTCCTTTCTTTAAGGGGCAACATCTCTTTTTCCTTTCTCCTTTTCCTTTCCTCCTCTCCTCCCTTTCCTCCTTTTCCTTATCCTTTCCTCCTTTCCCCCTTTTCCTTTTCCTCCTCTTTTTTCCTTTTCCTTTCTCCAACTCTTTTTCCCTTCTCCCTCCTTTCTCCTTTTTCCTTTCTCCTTTTCCTTTTCCTTTTCCTCCTTTTTTCCTTTTCCTTTTCTCTTTTTCCTTTCTCCTTTCTCCTTTCTCCTTTTCCTTTTCCCCCTCCATTTTTTGGTATCCTCATTCTTTTTTCCTTTTTCCTTTTCTTCCTCACTTCCCTTTTTCGTTCTCCTTTTCCTTTTCTTCCTTTTCTTCCGCTTCTTCTTCCCTTCTTCCCCTTCCCCTTCTCCCTTTTTTTTTTTTTTCCCTTTCCCCCCTTTTTCCTTTTCCCCCTTTCCCTTTTTTTCCCTTTTCCTTATTTCCCTTTTTTTCTTTTCTGGGGCCTTCCTTTTTCCTTTTCCCTTTTTTTAAAACCCCCTTTTTCTTTAATTTCCCCCCTTCCCCTCCCTTCTTTTACCTGGGCATTTAAATTGGGTTAAACTCCTTTTAAAAACCCTGAAAAATTTTTTTTTTTTAAACTTGAAAACCCCTTTTTTTCGGGTTAAGCACCCCTTTTTTAAGAAAGAGCCAAATTTCTGGGGAAACAAAATTTCCTACCCCAGGATTAAAAAAAGGCCCAACAGGGAAAAAGATTTAAAAAAAAACTTTACCCCGGTTTTTTATTAAAAAGGTTTTCCCCTGACCCGGGGGCCCTTTTTGTGGTAACCCGTTTTCCCCGGTTATTTTTGAAGGAAAAAATAAAATTCGAATTAGATCGTTTGAAAAATGGCCGGAAAAAACGAAAATTATAACAGGGGCCCCAAAAAATTTAAAATTAAACAAATAGCTTAATTTTCCCAAAAAACCTCAATGGGGGCTTTTCTTTTTACACCCGAAATTTTTTTTAAACCCTTTTCAAACATAATCGATCTTAAAATAAAATTTTTTTTTTTTTTAAAAAAAATTCCGTTTAAAAAAAATTTAAAGGGGTTTGGGCGAAATAAATTAAAAAAAGGTTAGACCAGGTTTTTCGTTTTTCTAGACCCCAAATTTTAAAAGGGCCCTTTAAAATTTTTTGGGGGAAAAAAAAAAATTTTCCCCAAAAGTTGCGGGGAAATTGGGAAAAAAAAAAATTTGGGGTGTGTTTTTGGAAAAAAAAGCGACCTTTTCCCCGGAAAATTTTTTTAAAAAGGAAGCTCGAGTGAAGGCAATGGAAATAAGTCACACTGACTTTTTTGGTTATCCAAGGTTCTCTACACAAAATTTTGTTATGTATGATAATCTATGTAACTGTATTTGGGGGTCTGGTGGCTAAAGCTCCCGCTTCACACACGGAGAGCCCGGGTTCGTTTCCCGGCGGGTGGAAAAAATTTCGACACGTTTCCTTACACCTGTTGTCCTGTTCACCTAGCAGCAAATAGGTAACCTGGGTGTTAGTCGACTGGTGTGGGTCGCATCCTGGGGGACAAGTTTAAAAGGACCCCAGTGGAAATAAGTTTAGACAGTCCTCGATGACGCACTGACTTTCTTGGTTATCCTGGGTGGCTAACCCTCCGGGGTTAAAAATCCGACGAAATCTATCTATAATTCACCGAAAGGAATAATTTTCTACATTTAAACCCCCCATTAACACATTTTCTTTTATGTTAGATTAGAAAAATGTTATTCTTGGCATCACTTGAAACAAGTTATCTGGCTACCACATCTCATATTTATGTTTATTTATTCTATTGTAGGGTGTATTATCATCTTTTTATGTTATGTATCGTTTTTATTATAAATTTAAAAAAAAATATCATGATGGATTAATGAAAATGTGTATATTAATGTAATAACAACTTTTAATGAGACTCGGTGATTTTATTATTATTATTAGCATTTCTAATATGGCGTCACTTGTGCAAGTCGTCTGCTACCACATCTCATATTTATTTTTATTTATTCTATTGTGGGGTGTATTTTATCATCTTTTTATGTTATGTATCGTGTTTATTATATAATTTTAAAAAATACATAGATGGATTAATGAAAATTGTATTTAACGTAATATACGACATTTAAATGAGACTCGATGATTATTATTATCATTACTAATATGAAGTCTGGAGACATAAGACACTCTTACTGATTTTAATGTGTACCTGCATGCCAGCACAGTATGTAAGTTTATTTAAGTACAGGTATACAGAAGTATAATTATCAGAGTATATATAAAATATGAAATAACTTTTAAAAACATTTGAAATTTTGGAGTTTCCAGACAAAATGGAGAGACTTAGTGCTTACTGAGCTCACGAAGAATTGTGGGGCGCGGTGACCATATTAGAAAGTCAGGTGGGGGGAGCCGTATAGCGAGTTTTGGTCATAATTTGAAATGACCGTATTAGCGGAACGCTGTAAAGTGAAACGCCATAAAGCGGGGCCTTCCTATCGAAATAAACAGAATAGAGGAAATCAGCTCTAATATACATTATTTAGGTATAAATACTGGTCAGAGAGCCCGTCATAAGCCCAAGGTGTCGGTAAACAAGTATGTCGCTAAGTGAGGAGAACTTGTATTGTGATATCAACTGTTTACTATGATCTTATTGCTTTATATACAGGTACCATCTGACTTACAACCAAGCTTGGTTCCGACCAACTGGTCATAAGTCAAAATGGACGTAAGTTGAACCTTACTACTGAATACCAACATCACACTTTTGTAATGAATTTATTTTATTGTTTTAGTTTGGTATTTCATTTTTTACTTTACCTTTTATACTGTTAGTACTGTATTTTATACTGTAAAGTTTAGGATAAACACTGTGTACAACACAAACAGTTATTTCCCAGAAATTTGGCATACAAAATGTGGTGGTAAGTTGAGTGGCTGCATGTCGAGCAGGTCGTAAGTCAGATGTTAGGTGTATACTCTGATAATTATACTTATGTTTACCTGTACCTAAATAAACTTACACACACTGCTGGCATGCAGGTGCACATTAAAATCACTAAGAGTGTCTTATTAGTCTTGAAGACACCATATTAATAAAGATAATAAAAATAATAAGCAATAATAATCACTCTTAAGTGGTCCCTCAATAATCGTCTGGCGTGAAAGTCATCAATTTCGGAAATAGTCTGGTTATTTCATCTAAACATTGGCTCGCAAATGGTCCATTAACTCACTAATCGTCTTTCGTCCTGGACGCGTACTCACGTTCTGAGCCGCCTCGGCCTCCCTTCCCAGCCAGTGTGCCATTGTTTACCAGTGAGCGACGGTCCCCTCACGTGTTCATACGAAATATTTCATAATATTCCACTCATTTTAGTGCTTGCAAGTGCTAAATAAGCTACCATGGGTCCAAAGAAAGCTCTTAGTGCCAAGCCTTTGGTAAAGAAGGTGAGAAATACGATTGAATTTAAGAAAAACATCATTGAACAATATGAAAGTGGCGTAAACCATACCCCCGGCCGGGATTGAACCCGCGGTCATAGAGTCTCAAAACTCCAGCCCGTCGCGCTAGCCACTAGACCAGCTAGCCACAATAAGATTCATCCAACTAGGTATATTTCTACACCATAGGAAAGTTAGCACAGGCACCTCTGTGACCACAAATGCAAGTTTTTACAGACGAATCTCCAGCTAGCGTGGCCGCGACGAACTC
The DNA here is from genome assembly GCF_026875155.1 of Cherax quadricarinatus. Lineage (NCBI taxonomy): Eukaryota > Metazoa > Arthropoda > Malacostraca > Decapoda > Parastacidae > Cherax > Cherax quadricarinatus. The sequence goes on along the minus strand of NC_069438.1, from coordinate 40,550,983 downwards.
TAGCTCAAGTCCCTTCACTGCCGTCAACATGACTTAAGAAATCGTAATGAAAACGATTGCAAATAAACCATACCCCCGGGCCCGGGGATTGAACCCGCGGTAAATAGAGTCTCAAAACTCCAGCCCTCGCGCTAGCCACTAGACCAGCTAGCCACAATAAGATTCATCCAACTAGGTATATTTTCTACACCAAGGAAAGTTAGCACAGGCACCTCTGTGACCACAAATGCAAGTTTTTACAGACGAGAGTTCGTCACGGCCACGCTAGCTGGAGATTCGTCTGTAAAAACTTGCATTTGTGGTCACAGAGGTGCCTGTGCTAACTTTCCTATGGTGTAGAAATATACCTAGTTGGATGAATCTTATTGTGGCTAGCTGGTCTAGTGGCTAGCGCGACGGGCTGGAGTTTTGAGACTCTATGACCGCGGGTTCAATCCCGGCCGGGGGTATGGTTTATTTGCAATCGTGTCATTACGATTTCTTAAGTCATGAAAGTGGCGTATGTGTGGGCGAACTGGCCAGGATGTATAACAAATCCCGTACAACCATACCTTCCTTCATAGCCAAGAAAAAGGAAATCAAGGAAGCTGTTGTTGCAAAGGGGGTAAATATGCTGACAAAAATGAGATCACCAGTACTTGAAGATGTTGAGAAGTTATTATTGGTGTGGATAAGCGAGAAACAATTAGCAGGAGATAGTCTTATGATGTTGCTTATTTGTGAAAAGGCTAGGCAGTTGCATGACGATTTGGTAAAGAAATTGCCTGCAACTAGTGGTGATGTGAGGGAATTTATGGCCAGCAAAGGCTGGTTTGAGAGATTTAAGAAGCATACTGGCATACAGTGTGATAAAGCATGGTGTGGCTGCCAGTTCGGACCAAAAAGCGGCAAAAAAATATGTGCAGGAATTCAAGGAGTACATAGAGAAAGGACTGAAACCTGAACAAGTGTTCAGTTGTGACGAAACAGGCCTCTTTTGGAAGAAAATGCCAAAGAGGACCTACATTACTCAGGAAGAAAAGGCACTGCCAGGACACAAGCCTATGAAAGACAGGCTGACGCTCATGTTCTGTGCTAATGCTAGTGGGGATTTCAAAGTGAAGCCGTTACTAGTGTGCCATTCTGAAAATCTCAGAGTGTTCAAGAAAAACAATGTTATGAAGAGTAAATTGTGTGTGTTTTGGAGATCTAATAATAAGACATGGGGTCACAAGGGACATTGTCGTCGAGCGGTTCAATGAAGCGTTTGGCCCTAGTGTGAAGAATTACCTCCTGGAAAAGAAATTGGATCTCAAGTGCCTCCTAGTAATGGACAATGCACCTGCTCATCCTCCAAACTTGGATGACCTAATTCTGAAGGAGTTTGAGTTCATCACAGTAAAGTTCTTGCCCCCGAATACTACTCTCCTCCAGCCCATGGACCAGCATGTCATTTCAAACTTTAAAAAGCTATACACCAAAGCAGTGTTTCAAAGGTGCTTTAATGTGACCTCAGACACTCACTCGACCCTAAGAGATTTTTGGAAAGAACACTTAAGTATTCTACATTGCATAAGCCTTATAGGTAAGGCTTGGGAGGGAGTGACTACCAGGACTTCGAACTCTGCTTGGAGAAAATTGTGGCCCCGATTGTGTCCACAAGAGGGATTTTGAAGGGTTTTTAGGCAGAAACCCCGATGACCCCATGTCAGTTGTGAACTCTATTGTGGCACTGGGGGGTTCCATGGGGTTGGATGGAGTTGGAGGATGTGGAAGAGTTGGTGGAGGACCACAATGAAGAGCTAACCACGAAGGAGCTGCAAGAGCTTTAGCAGGGGGAGCAACAGATCACAGCTCAGAATCTTGCTGCAGTGGAGGAGGAAGAGAGATGGGAAGAAGGTGCCTTCTTCAGAAATTAAGGAGATTTTTTTAAATGTGGTGTAGGATGGAAAGATTTATGGAGAACATCACCCTGAGAAGGATGTTGCAAGCCATATCGGCAACTTGTACAGTGACAGAGTCTTGGCCCATTTTAGGGAAGTTTTATAGAGATGCCAGAAACAGAGCTCTCTGGACAGTTTTTTTTGCAAGACAGGACTCCATGACTCTCAAGCTGGTCCTAGGGCATTAAGAAACAAAAAGAGAATAACCCCAGAAAAGCACTTGGTACCTGAGGTGTTGATGGAAGGGGATTCCTCTTCCAAACAGTAATTCAGTGTCTCTCTTCCTCTAGTCTTCCATACATTAAGAAGAATTGCCAATAAAGGTAGTGCTATGCTGTTAATGTTTCATTCATTAGTCCCGATTTTTTATT
>NC_069438.1:40530423-40542923 GCF_026875155.1 Cherax quadricarinatus | reverse complement strand
TGTTAGGGATCTTGTTAGAGACCTTGTTAGGGATCTTGTTAGGGATCATGTTAGAGATCTTGTTAAAGATCTTGTTAGGGACCTTGTTAGGGATCTTGTTAAGGATCTTGTTAGAGATCTTGTTAGGGATCTTGTTATAGATCTTGTAAGGGATCTTGTTAGGGATCTTGTTTGGGATCTTGTTTGGGAACTTGTTAGGGAACTTGTTAGGGATCTTTTTTTGGGTCCTGTTTGGGATCTTGTTAAGGATCTTGTTAGAGATCTTGTTAGGGATCTTGTTAGGGACCTTGTTAGATATCTTGTTAGGGATCTTGTTAGAGAACTTGTTAGGGATCTTGTTAGGGATCTTGTTAGAGATCTTGTTAGGGATCTTGTTAGGGATCTTGTTTGGAAACTTGTTAGGAGCTTGTTCAGAGGTTAGTTTGGGATCTTGGTTTTGGGGATGTGTTAGGGATCTTGTTAGTTGAGCGGGTTAGGGTCTTGTTTGTGATCTTGTTGCGGAATCTTGTTAGGGATCTTGTTAGGGATCTTGTTAGGGACTTGTTCGGGATCTTTTAGAGATCTTGTTAGGGATCTTGTTAGTGATCTTGTTAGAGATCTTGTTAGAGATCTTGTTAGGGATCTTGTTAGAGAACTTGTTAGAGATCTTGTTAGAGATCTTTGTAGGGAGCTTGTTAGGGATCTTGTTAGAGATCTTGTTAGGGAGCTTGTTAGGGATCTTGTTAGAGATCTTGTTAGGGATCTTGTTAAAAATCATGTTAGGGATTCTTGTTAGGGATCTTGTTAGAGATCGTGTTAGATTGTTGTTAGGGTTCTGTTCGAGAGCTCTCTTTTAGATCTTGTTAGGGGGATCTTGATAGAGATCTTGTTAGGATTTGTTAGGGATCTTGTTAAGCAGGATCATGTTAGGGATCTTTTAGAAATCATGTTAGGGATCTTGTTTAGGAGATCTTCCCTGTTAGAGATCTTGTTAGGGATCTTGTTTATGGATTCTTGTTAGAGATCTTGTTAGGGAACTTGTTAGGGATTCTTGTTAAGGGATCTTGTTAGGGAGCTTGTTAGAGATCTTGATAGGGATTCTTGTTAGAGATCTTGTAGGGATTTGTTTAGGGAGCTGTTAGAGATCTTGTTAGGGACCTTGTTAGGGATCTTGGTAGGGGTCTTGTTATGGGAAACTTCTTAGAGATCTTGTAGGGGCTTGTTAGGGATCTTGTCCGGTAATCTTGTAAGGGATTTGTTAGGGATCTTGTAGAGATCAAGTTTAGGGAGTATTTGTTAGGGATCTTGGTAGAGATCTTGTTAGGGATCTTGTTGGGCTACTTGTTAGGGATCTTCTTAGAGATCTAGTTAGGGATCTTTGTTAGAAGACTTGTTAGGATCTTGTTAGGGATCAGTTATGAGCTCTTGTTAAAAGATCTTGTTAGTGACCTTGTTAGGGATCTTGTTAGGGATCTTGCTGAGAGGTGTTAGGGATCTTGTTATTGTTCTTGTTAGGGATCTTTTGGGATTTCTTGTTGGGATCTGTTTGGGAAAACTTGTTAGGGAATTGTTAGGGATCTTTTTTTGGGTCCTGTTTGGGATCTTGTTAAGGATCTTGTTAGAGATCTTGTTAGGGATCTTGTTAGGGACCTTGTTAGATATCTTGTTAGGGATCTTGATAGAGAACTTGTTTAGGATTTGGTAGGATCTTGTTAGAGATCTTGTTAGGGATCTTGTTAGGGATCTTGTTTGGGAACTTGTTAGGGAGCTTGTCAGAGGTCTAGTTTGGGATCTTGTTTGGGATCTTGTTAGGGATCTTGTTAGTGAGCTTGTTAGGGATCTTGTTTGTGATCTTGTTTGGGATCTTGTTAGGGATCTTGTTAGGGATCTTGTGAGGGAACCTTGTTTAGGGATCTTGTTAGAGATCTTGTTAGGGATCTTGTTAGTGATCTTGTTAGAGATCTTGTTAGAGATCTTGTTAGGGATCTTGTTAGAGAACTTGTTAGAGATCTTGTTAGAGATCTTTGTAGGGAGCTTGTTAGGGATCTTGTTAGAGATCTTGTTAGGGAGCTTGTTAGGGATCTTGTTAGAGATCTTGTTAGGGATCTTGTTAAAAATCTTGTTAGGGATCTTGTTAGGGATCTTGTTAGAGATCTTGTTAGATATGTTGTTAGGGATCTTGTTAGAGAGCTTCTTTTAGATCTTGTTAGGGATCTTGATAGAGATCTTGTTAGAGATCTTGTTAGGGATCTTGTTAGGGATCATGTTAGGGATCTTGTTAGAAAACTTGTTAGGGATCTTGTTAGAGATCTTGTTAGAGATCTTGTTAGGGATCTTGTTATGGATCTTGTTAGAGATCTTGTTAGGGAACTTGTTAGGGATCTTGTTAAGGATCTTGTTAGGGAGCTTGTTAGAGATCTTGTTAGGGATCTTGTTAGAGATCTTGTTAGGGATCTTGTTAGGGAGCTTGTTAGAGATCTTGTTAGGGATCTTGTTAGGGATCTTGTTAGGGGTCTTGTTAGGGAACTTCTTAGAGATCTTGTTAGGGAGCTTGTTAGGGATCTTGTCAGGTATCTTGTAAGGGATCTTGTTAGGGATCTTGTTAGAGATCTTGTTAGGGAGTATTGTTAGGGATCTTGTTAGAGATCTTGTTAGGGATCTTGTTAGGGATCTTGTTAGGGATCTTCTTAGAGATCTTGTTAGGGATCTTGTTAGAGACCTTGTTAGGGATCTTGTTAGGGATCATGTTAGAGATCTTGTTAAAGATCTTGTTAGGGACCTTGTTAGGGATCTTGTTAGGGATCTTGCTAGAGAGCTTGTTAGGGATCTTGTTATAGATCTTGTTAGGGATCTTGTTAGGGATCTTGTTTGGGATCTTGTTTGGGAACTTGTTAGGGATCTTGTTAGGGATCTTTTTTTGGGTCCTGTTTGGGATCTTGTTAAGGATCTTGTTAGAGATCTTGTTAGGGATCTTGTTAGGGACTATGGTTTGGGATCTTGTTAGAGATCTTGTTAGGAATCTTGTTAGGGATCTTATTAGGGATCTTGTTAGAGATCTTGTTAGGGATCTTGTTAGGGATCTTGTTAGAGATCTTGTTAGAGATCTTGTTAGGGATCTTGTTAGAGATCTTGTTAGAGATTTTGTTAGAGAACTTGGTTAGGGATCTTGGTTAGAGATTCTTTTAAGGGAGCTTGTTAGGGATCTTGTTAGAGATCTTGTTAGGGATCTTGTTAGGGATCTTGTTTGGGAACTTGTTAGGGAGCTTGTTAGAGATCTTGTTTCGGATCTTGTTTGGAATCTTGTTAGGGGATCTTGTAGTGATCATGTTAGGGTCTTGTTTGGGATTTGTTGGATCTGTTAGGGATTGTTAGGGATCTTTTTAGGGAATCTTGTTAGGGAACTTGTTAGAGATCTTGTTAGGAACTTGTAGGGATCTTGTTAGAGATCTTGTTAGGGATCTTGTTAGGGATCCTTGTTAGAGATCATGTTAAAGATTTGTTCGGGGGATCTTGTTAGGGATCTTGTTAGAGAACTTGTTAGGGAACTTGTTAGGGATTCTGTTAGAGATTTTGCTAGGGATATGTTTGGGAACTTGTTTGGGATCTTGTTAGGGATCTTGTTAAAGATCTTGTTAGGGATCTTGTTTGGGATCTTGTTAGGGATCTTGCTTAGAGATCGTGGTTCGGGATCTTGTTTTGGGATCTTGTTGGGGATCTTTGTTAGGATCTGTTAGAGACCTTTGTTGATTCTTGTTAGGGATTTGTTAGGGATCTTGTTAGGATCTTGTTCGAGATCTTGTTAGGGATCTTGTTAGGGAACTTGTTAGGAACTTGTTAGGGATCTTTTTAGAGATCTTGCTAGGGATCTTGTTAGAGATCTTGTTAGGGATCCTTGTTAGAGATCTTGTTAGGGATCTTGGTTAGAGATCTTGTTAGGGATCTGTTAGGGATTTGTTAGAGATCTTGTTAGGGAACTTGTTAGGGATTTGTTGGGAACTTGTAAGGGAGCTTGTTAGAGATCTTGTTTGGGATCTTGTTTGGGATCTTGTTAGGGATCTTGTTAGTGAGCTTGTTAGGGATCTTGTTTGGGATCTTGTTTGGGATCTTGTTAGGGATCTTGTTAGGGATCTTGTTAGGGATCTTGTTAGGGAACTTGTTAGAGATCTTGTTAGGGATCTTGTTAGGGATCTTGTTAGAGATCTTGTTAGGGATCTTGTTAGGGATCTTGTTAGAGATCTTGTTAAAGATCTTGTTCGGGATCTTGTTAGGGATCTTGTTAGAGATCTTGTTAGGGAACTTGTTAGGGATCTTGTTAGAGATCTTGCTAGGGATATTGTTTGGGAACTTGTTTGGGATCTTGTTAGGGATCTTGTTAAAGATCTTGTTAGGGATCTTGTTTGGGATCTTGTTAGGGATCTTGTTAGAGATCTTGTTAGGGATCTTGTTTGGGATCTTGTTGGGGATCTTGTTAGGGATCATGTTAGAGATCTTGTTAGATATCTTGTTAGGGATCTTGTTAGGGATCTTGTTAGAGATCTTGTTAGAGATCTTGTTAGGGATCTTGTTAGGGATCTTGTTAGGAACTTGTTAGGGATCTTTTTAGAGATCTTGCTAGGGATCTTGTTAGAGATCTTGTTAGGGATCTTTTTAGAGATCTTGTTAGGGATCTTGTTAGAGATCTTGTTAGGGATCTTGTTAGGGATCTTGTTAGAGATCTTGTTAGGGATCTTGTTAGGGATCTTGTTTGGGAACTTGTTAGGGAGCTTGTTAGAGATCTTGTTTGGGATCTTGTTTGGGATCTTGTTAGGATTCTTGTTAGTGAGCTTGTTAGGATCTTGTTGTGATTCTTGTTTGGTATCTTTTTTAGGCGATCTTGTTAGGGACCTAGTTCGGGATCTTGTTAGAGATCTTGTTAGGATTTGTTAGTTATCTTGTTATTTTAGAGATCTTGTTAGAGATCTTGTTAGGATCTTGTTAGAGAATTGTTAGAGATTAGTTAGAGTCTTTGTAGGGAGTTGTTAGAGATCTTGTTAGAGATCTTGTTAGGGAGCTTGTTAGGGATCTTGTTAGAGATCTTGTTAGGGATCTTGTTAAAAATCTTGTTAGGGATCTTGTTAGGGATCTTGTTAGAGATCTTGTTAGATATCTTGTTAGGGATCTTGTTAGAGAGCTTCTTTTAGATCTTGTTAGGGATCTTGTTAGAGATCTTGTTAGAGATCTTGTTAGGGATCTTGTTAGGGATCATTTTATGGATCTTGTTAGAAAACTTGTTAGGGATCTTGTTAGAGATCTTGTTAGAGATCTTGTTAGGGATCTTGTTATGGAGCTTGTTAGAGATCTTGTTAGGGAACTTGTTAGGGATCTTGTTAAGGATCTTGTTAGGGAGCTTGTTAGAGAACTTGTTAGGGATCTTGTTAGAGATCTTGTTAGGGATCTTGCTAGGGAGCTTGTTTGAGATTTGTTAGGGACCTTGTTTGGGATTGGTAGGGGTCTTGTTAGGGAATTGTTAGAGATCTAGTTAGGGAGCTTGTTAGGGATCTTGTCAGGTATTGTAAGGGGATTTGTTAGGGATCTTGATGATATCTTTGTTAGGGAGTCTTGTTAGGATCTTGTTAGAGATCTTGTTAGGGATCTTGTTAGGGATCTTGTTAGGGATCTTCTTAGAGATCTTGTTAGGGATCTTGTTAGAGACCTTGTTAGGGATCTTGTTAGGGATCTGTTAGAGATTTGGTTTAAAGATCTTGTTAGGGGACCTTTGGTTTTTTTTTTTTTTTTTTTTTAGGGATCTTGTTAGGGATCATGTTAGAGATCTTGTTAGGGCTCTTCTGTATAGATCTTGTTAGGGACCTTGTTAGGGAACTTGTTTGGGATCTTGTTTGGGAACTTGTTAGGGATCTTGTTAGGGATCTTTTTTTGGGTCCTGTTTGGGATCTTGTTAAGGATCTTGTTAGAGATCTTGTTAGGGATCTTGTTAGGGACCTTGTTAGATATCTTGTTAGAGATCTTGTTAGAGATCTTGTTAGGGATCTTGTTAGGGATCTTGTTAGAGATCTTGTTAGGGATCTTGTTAGGGATCTTGTTTGGGAACTTGTTAGGGAGCTTGTTAGAGATCTAGTTTGGGATCTTGTTTGGGATCTTGTTAGGGATCTTGTTAGTGAGCTTGTTAGGGATCTTGTTTGTGAACTTGTTTGGGATCTTGTTAGGGATCTTGTTAGGGATCTTGTTAGGGACCTTGTTAGGGATCTTGTTAGAGATCTTGTTAGGGATCTGGTTATTTGATCTTGTTTAGGAGATCTGTTAGAGGATCTTGTTAGGGAATTTGTTAGAGAACTTGTCAGAGATCTTTGTTAGTGATCTTTGTCAGGGAGCATGTTAGGGATCTTGTTAGAGATTTGATAGGGAGCTTGTTAGGGATCTTGTTAGCGATCTTGTTTGGGGATCTTGTTATTTAAAAATTCTTGTTAGGGATCTTGTTAGGGATCTTGTTAGAGATCTTGTTAGATATCTTGTTAGGGATCTTGTTAGAGAGCTTCTTTTAGATCTTGTTAGGGAACTTGTTAGAGAGCTTGTTAGAGATCTTGTTAGGGATCTTGTTAGGGATCATGTTAGGGATTTGTTAGAGAAAAACTTGTTAGGGGATTTGTTAGATATCTTGTTAGAGATCTTGTTAGGGATCTTGTTATGGATCTTGTTAGAGATCTTGTTAGGGAACTTGTTAGGGATCTTGTTAAGGATCTTGTTAGGGAGCTTGTTAGAGATCTTGTTAGGGATCTTGTTAGACGATATTGTTCTGGGATCTTGTTTGTTTGGGAGTTGTTAGAGATCTTGTTAGGGATCTTGTTCGGGATCTTGTTCGGGAATTGTTAAGATCTTGTTAGGGAGCTTGTTAGGGATCTTGTCAGGTTTCTTGTTAGGGGATCTTGTTAGGTATCTTGTTAGAGATCTGGTTAGAGGTCTTGTTAGGGATCTTTGTTAGGCGATCTTGTTAGGGATCTTGTTAGGATCTTGATAGGGATCTTCTTTAAGATCTTTTTAGGGATTTGTTCAGAGACCTTGTTTAGGGATCTTGTGGGATCATGTTAGAGATTTGTTAAAGATCTTGGTTAGGGAACTTGTTAGGATCTTGTTAGGGATCTTGTTAGAGATCTTGTTAGGGATCTTGTTATAGATCTTGTTAGGGGATCTTGTTAGGGATCTGTTTGGGATCTTGTTTGGAAATTGTTAGTGGATCTTGTTAGGGATCTTTTTTTGGGTCCTGTTTGGGATCTTGTTAAGGATCTTGTTAGAGATCTTGTTAGGGATCTTGTTAGGGACCTTGTTTGGGATATTGTTAGAGATCTTGTTGGGAATTCTTGTTAGGGATCTTATGGGATCTTGTTAGAGATCGTGTTGGGATCTTGTTAGGGATCTTCTCGAGTCTGTTAGGAGATATTGTTAGGGATCTTGTTAGGGATAGTGTTAGAGATCTTGTTAGGGAAAACTATGTTAGAGATCTTGTTAGGGATCTTGTTAGAGATCTGTTGAGAGCTTGTTAGGGATCTAGTAAAGGGGAAGATCTTGTTAAAGATCTTGTTAGTGATCTTGTTAGAGATTGTTAGGATCTTATAGAAGATCTGTTAGGGATCTTGTTAGAGATTTGTTAGGGAACTTGTTCGGGATCTGTTAGAGATCTTGTTAGGGAGTCTTGTTGGGGATCTTGTTTGGGAATTGTTCGGGATCTTGTTAGGGTTCCTGTTTGGATCTGTTTGGGACCATGTTAGAGATCTTGTTAGAGATCTTGTTAGGGATCTGTTAGGTGATCTTGTTTTGGGAACTTGTTAGGGATCTTGTAGGGCTCTTGTTAGGGATCTTGTTAAGGGATTCTTGTTAGAGATCTTGTAGCGATCTTGTTAGGGATCTTGTTAGAGTTCTTTGACATTAGAGAGTTGTTAGGATCTTGTTAGAGATCTTGTTAGAGATCTTGTTAGGGATCTTGTTAGGGAGCTTGTTAGGATCTTGTTAGGATCTTGTTAGAGATCTTGTTAGTGGTCTTGTTAGGGATCTTGTTAGATATCTTGTTAGGAATCTTGTTAGGGATCTTGTTAGGGATCTTGTTAGGGATCTTGTTAGAGAACTTGTTAGAGAACTTGTTAGGGATCTCTTTTTAGGGATCTTGTTAGAGATCTTGTTATGGATCTTTTTAGGGATCTTGTTAGAGATCTTGTTAGAGATATTGTTAGGGAGCTTGTTAGGGATCTTGTTAGAGATCTTGTTAGGGATCTTGTTAGGGAACTTGTTAGGGATCTTGTTAGAGATCTTGTTCGGGACAGCATGTTTGGGGTCTCTTTACTTTCTTTATGGGTGTTAACCTCAATCCTACTTATCGTTGTTGGTTCGTATAATAAAGATTTCTGAACTTTTGACGTTTCAAGGACAAACTATTGAGTACTTGTAAGACAGTTTTGGAAAGTGAGTAATGAGTTTTTTCTTTCTGGTTTTGATTTGTGAGCATTCTAGAATTTTAGTTCGACTCAAGCAATGCATGACAGTATTTTCCAGGGAGTCCTTCTGGTGGGTCATAATAAGCGTGTGTTGCACCTGGAGAAGAGAGGAGGAATGGTAGAGGAGAGAGAGAGATTTTGGGAGATGTTAAGTGAATGTTAGGAGCTTTGAACCAAGTGAGAGAGTTATTGTGGTTGGGGGACCTGATTGCTAAAGTTAGTGAAGCTTTTACAAGGGGTTGTGGTAGGTAAGTTTGGGGTGCCAGGTTGTAAAGATAATGGGAGCCCTTTTGATAGGAACTTGATATAGAACGGGGTTTAGTTATAGGTAATACATATTTTAAGAAAAAGAGAGGATAAATAAGTATAAAAGATATGTGTAGGGCGAAATGACAGTAGTTGTAGGTTAGTATTGGTAGATAAAAGAAGTGAGTAGACTTTCATGATGTACATGTTTATAGAGGGGCCACAAGATTTATCAGTTCATTTCTAGTTTGTAGCTACACTGAGAGTAAAAAGGAAAGTGGGATACAAAGGAGAATAGAAGATCAGGGAAGAAGAGCGGTGAGGTTTCTAATCGCTAAAAGAGAGGAGGCAGTTAGGGTAGTAGATATAAACGCTATTGGAGGATAGATGGGCTAATGAGAGCATAGGCAATGGGGTCGAAGAGGTATGGGGTAGGTTTAAAAAAATATAGTGTTAGAGTGTTATCAGATGTTTGTGGTTACAGGAAAGTGGGGAGCGGAAGGAAGAGAGCGATTGGTGGATATGGATGATGTAGAGAGTAGTAAGGGGAAAAGTTAGCTATGAGAAGTTTTTACAAAGTAGAGTGTGATGCAAGGAGGGGAAGAGTATATGGAGAAAAAGAGGGATGAGGGTTAAGAGAGGGGGTGAAGCAATGGTAAAAAAGCGAGCAATGAGATGAGTGGGTGAGATGTTATCATACAAATTTTGTTGGGAAAATAAGAAAAAGTTTTGGAGTGAGATAACAAGTTAAGAAAGCCCTAGAGACAAATGGATTTGTCGTTAAAAAAAATAGGTGGGAAGAGTTAAATTAAATGGAGAGTTAGAGGTATTGGGAAGATGGAGGGAATATTTTGAGGAATTGTTAAATGTTGATTTGAAGATAGGGAAGCTGAGATTCGGGTATAGGACAAGGAGGAATAACATCTTGTAGGAGTTGAGGAAGAAGCCAGTGTGTGCGTGTGGGGGAAGTCGTGAGGCAGAAGGTAAAATTGCCAAATGGGGTTAAGGCAGGGCCGGGATTGATGGGAATAAGATAGAAAATGTTAAACGCAGGTGGGGATATAGTTTTGAGTGGTTGGTCGCATTTATTTAAAAATGTATGGAAGAGGGTAAGGTACCTAGGCATTGGCCAGAGAGCATGCATAGTTCCTTTGTATAAAGGCAAACGGGATTAAAAGAGAGTGCAAAAAATATAGGGGTTGGGATAAGGTCTTGGCTGAGTATACCTGTTAGGGTATGGTAGAGTTATTATTGAAAGAATTAAGAGTCAGACGGGTGAATAGGTAGCGATGACAAGGAGGCTTTAGGAAAGGGAGGGGAGTGGTTGGTGAACCAGGTGTTTTACGTGAAAACATAAAGTGAACAGTATTTAGATAAGGCAAAAGAGGTCTTTGTGGCAATTTATGGATTTGGAAAAAGGGTATGGACAGGGTGGATAGGGGGCAAAGTGGCAGAATACAAATAATTTAATTTATGATATATCGTATGAAAAACAGATGAAACCATTTCTGGGTATAGGTTATACATCTCAATTTTTATATTCAAGAACTGGAGAATACATTCACCTGGTCAGTTTCATAACAGGTGCTGATGTGTTGTCTTCAAAGACCCTACTATTGATTTGATTGACTGTGTGGCTTGATGTATCAGTTTTTATTAATAAAATTAGTTTGTGTGAAGAAATGGAGAAAGTCTCTGTAGATCAAAATATGTCAGTGTTTGGATTTGTTTATTATACTGGGTTAAAGCCGGCAAACTGTAGTTTTTTTGTTGCCTTAATATGTATGTCCGCAACACCGTTGTAAAATAAAATTTGCATGACCTATATCCGCAAAAGCCTCAATATTATCATTTACTAATTTATTCATTTTTACATGTTTATTTCTAAATTAATTTAATTACTTATTATTTTATTACTTAAACGCAGTAATTTTTAGCGGTAGAGATTACGCTAAAAGCTGTTCGAGAAGTACGGCTAATGGCATGTAGGATTATTTTGTCAGGTTCTAGAACTGATGTGACCATTAAGAAGAGTTTGATTAATGGCGTGACGTTCCTAAAGGATCTTAATTAGAGAAAGATTTGTTTGTTTTTGGCCATTTTTGGGTCCCACTTTTTTTTCTTTCAAAAGTTATGGAGAAAATTTTAAATACTACTTTTCATGCAGTTGCGATGCATCATGTAGTTACGTAGGTCCTCAATAGGATGATGCAACAGATTTCTGTGGCTTGGTTGCACAGCTGCCATAACTGTTTTGTTATCACTTGTCGGTATGCATACATTTCATTAATTAGCCTGTTTAAGTTACTCTGTATTGAGACTGATAAAGCTGTAGTGCGTTAAAGTGTCCGTTAATAATGTCCTGAACGATACACAATTTTTTTTCCACGGTTGCTAGTATAGCGTGAAGGGATAATGAAGAAAGACTTGGGCACTGTGCACCCACCGTACACTAGGTCGATCACTCAAAACTAAACTTCTCCTTCTATCACAGTACCTTATAACTGGTATGATGGCTTGTTTCTTAATATTAGTGCAAATTGGACAAGTGATAATGATGTCAGGTGTATCGTGAGGTGTCATCATTCCGAATCTTTTCACTTTTCTGTCACTACATTCATTAGGCACCTTTAGGCTTTCTTTCTTGGAACTGGTTCATGATAGACTGGCTTTGACATGTACTGGAGTCTGTTCCATCTTTATTGTTGGTACAGTTAAACGGTGTTTGAAGCCTGGCCAATAAACTGCTGGGTACTACAAAGTTGTGTCTCTCCCTAGTACTATGAATTCCTTATTCCAGTTCTTGCCAAAATTGGCAACAAGATATTCGGATTATGTTAGTGTGCAATTTTAAAAACTTGATTTAACTCGGTTGTTCTTGACTCTGTCTTCAACATTCAGCATAGTTGTAATTCATCCTGGGCCAAACCTGTTCTCTTGGACCCAGTCCAGGTTGAATCTTACCATTTGTTCTGGGTGATTTGTAGTCAGTTTTTTGTCGAGGCAGAGTACAATGAAGAGGGCAATCGTAGTCAATATGACATTGTATAAAGGTTAAACATAGGGTCCTGCGAGTCTCAGTAGGTAGACACTGCTTGTCTGTAGAGGAACTTCCAACTGATATTCGCTTTCTTTACTACACTGTTTCCTATAAATTCTCCTGACATGCATGGGTCAAAGGGGATTTCCAGGTATTTTACTGAGGAAACTGAAGTGATGGGTTCCCCATCATTTCTGACATTAAAATTATTTACCCGTCTCAGTTTGTTTCGTGCCAAAGAGTATGGCTTCGATTTCCTCGAGGTGTAACGATAGTTTGTTGTCTACTACTATTCGCTGTAGGAACTCCAGTTCCAGTGTTATTACATTAGCTATAACTTGTGGGTCTTAACTGACACTAACAGAGCACTGTAATCTGCATAAAGTACGAGTTTGCACTTGACACACAGGAATAATAAGGACCTCACAATACTACCTTGCTATCGGCATGAGTTCTGATTCTTTTTGTTGATTTTGTCAATTTGTGGTCCTGTTGCAAAGGTAGACTTAAACAGTCTACGGAACCTATGCCGCTAGTTTGAAGTTTCTTACATAATATATTGTGGTTGACAGTGTCGAAGGCCTTTTGATGTCTAAGGTTACCATTCCTATTAGGTTCCTTATAGACATTTCAATTCTAATGTATCCATCAAATTAATTAGGGAGGTGTCGGGTGAGCAAGAGCCTACGTGGTAACTATGGGCATTTGTTGTCATTAAGATACTTAACTACTTGAAGTCACATCGCCCTAATTTT